>OZ035825.1:34326849-34642568 GCA_964034765.1 Knipowitschia caucasica | reverse complement strand
CACCTGCGTTGATTATGCAACCGTTTTCACAAACATGTCTTCTGAACTCTTTGGTTTGACAACATAAAAAAGTTGGATTCACTCAAGAATAAATACTACACTTATATATATATATATATATATATATATATATCAGCATTTTGCTTCCTCCAACCCCTGGCAGTCTTTGCGATCTGATTATTGTGGCTCTCCAAATTGACATTTTAGATTTGCAAATAAAGCTGGGGTACCCAACTTGACTTTTTATAAATCATTTTCTACATATATTTTTTAGACCACTAAATACATTTTGTCAGTCCCAAAATTAAAGTAAAAGATCAAATCAGTCCACATAATGTTATCATCTTATTAGAAAACATGTCATATTTTGCATACTTTTAAGAAATTGACCCTGAGTCACTATTTGAAGCAGTCTTCTCTCTTTTAGTTTTTGATCTAAAAAACGTACATGCATTTAGTGAGCATTTTAAGAGAGCGAGGAACTAGTGGATTTCATTGCATTTTAGTTTAAAATATAGGTACCACAGCTTTAACCGGCAGACCAATCACTCAAACAATCTTTCATGGATCCTCATAAAAACATGTTATTAGACAACAAAAGCCGGTTTAAAAACAGGTCCCATACATTGTGCAAAACTTGAAAAACAGCATCATATTCTTTGATTATAATTGCATCTTATAATAATTCCCTTCCATTAGTATTGTGGGTGTCTGTGTGTGTGGTGCAGACAGGCGTGGCTGGGAGAGGCACTTTCTTCAAAACTCCTCTCTGTGAAACTTCCAACTCACAGAGGGAGAGATTTTACTCATTCGACGGCCGCCAGCTCAATTCAGTCCAGCAGCGAAACGGTTAAACTGCACTTTTGCTTCTTCCTCCCAGCTGTCTGGTATTACACTGCACCTTCTTTCTGGGCACCAGCTCCTGTCGCATTTTTAATTAAATCATTGTAACACCATCCAAGAACATCTAAACACAACGATTCTTGATTATGCCCGGAAATAAAATCCTAGTACAAATAAAGATAACATTTGTAAAATAAGATGTCTATATTTGGGTGATGGGAGACCTACTGTATGTGAACATCATGTGCCACAGTGGGGCGGCTGCAGCTGTAAAGTGCCAAACCGTTGTTGTCCTCAGGCAAGACACTTTGCCCACATTGCCTAGAATGAGTCTGGTGTGTGAGTACTTGAATGGTGGTGGACGGAGGCGCCAATGGCAAATACTGGTTGCCTCGCTTCTGTCAGTCTGTCCCAGGGCAGTTGTGGTTGCAAAAGTAGTTAAATGCCATGTGAAGCGTCTGAATGTTCAAAAAACACGCTATACAAAACCAATGCATTATTATACTTAAAATATGTCCAATAATAATATGCATTGATGTCTAAATATTTCAAGTATGTTTTGAATTGTATTAAAGGATACCGGAAAGTTCACTGCAAAATGCATGGAGACAACAAAATAAAACTGAGTCTGAGTGGCCAATGGCACAGACAGACCGCCTTGCTTCTGTCAGTCAACCCAGGGCAGCTGTGGCTACTTATAACCACAGAGTGAATGATAGAATAGAAAATAATAACTGTATTATCTATCATGTGAAGTGATGACAAAAATGTGTCTTTGGCTTGAAATTACACAGGCAAACAGATTATGACAAAACCGTTTCTAATAAATAGATTAGCTTTAGATTAGCATACAATTCAACACTTGTAACAAGTCACTTTTGGTGGGCTCACATTGGTTAGTCTGGTCCATTTTAAGGGGACCAATTCGAGTTCACTTGGGGAAAAATGCTTCGTAGATCTATATCAAAAGACACAGTCACTTGTTAGGTTTTAAATCCAAAGTGAGTTTTGCATGAAATATACTCCTGTGAATGCACCCTGAGACTACATCCTCCAATACTGCCATTTGGAAGTGTTTTTGCTCATCTTAATCACTGCCTTTGAACAAAAATATTCCCATGAAACAATAAAAACGATGACCTGAAGCGTTTAAGCCGCAGTCAGTGAAGCGTGATACCACAAATTTGGATGCACGACGATAATGTGAACAATCAGTGAGATCGACCATTATGTAGGGCTGCTGTATGTAACTGTACTGTATGTATTTTGTATTTTTCCCATTCTGAAGTTTCCTTATTATGCATCTGTCCATCTGTTTGCTCCACACATGTGCATCACGCCCTCCTGAGCATCTCCTCCGCCCGCGGCCTGTTTTTAGATGTAGCTGTTCTTGGTACAAGCAGAGTATTTGCATTTCCCCCCAAGGCAACACTTGACCCTTGTTTACTGCACACACTTAAGGTGCCCTGTTTTAATAAGCTCTGACAAACAAGTAAACATGTGGATGTGAAGGAAGATTTCAACAAAACAGAGACTTTATCCATAGAAAATTAAGAAGAGCTGAGTTTGATTTGTTATAAAATGTCTGAACTCTGTTGATAAGGATTGTGTTTTAAACTTCCAAACATGCTCTCCATTACTTTTAATACTCTGATATAAAGGCAAGTGTTGTTGTTAGATATCATTTGTCTTTATTATATTAAAGTAAGTAAATATATTAAAGGTACATTTGCAGAACAATTATCTGACTATAAAATAAACATAAAGACAGACATAAAATTAACGGTAATTAACCAAAACAAGACTGCTGTGTTAATAAGTGTTATTGTTAGTAAAGTAAAGTTTTCAGATCACTATCATATATCTGTATATGTATATGAATGCTCTGGAAAAACTGAAGCGAACCATAAATTATTCAAATCATCATGCTGTATGGTTTTCTTGTGAGCTCTGAGTTCTTTGTGTTTAGAGGAAAGGCAAAAAAAAGCTCATGATTGGTCAGTGCTCACTGAGCTGATCAGTCAGAACTAACAAGGCCATAATCATCTCTAATAATAATTTATTGTAATTGACCCATTATTATAATCAGCATGACGCCGGCTGTGTGTGTGTGTGTGTGTGTGTGTGTGTGTATGTGTGCCTGTGTATGTCTGTATCTGTCTCATACATACATACACACAAAATCCTTTATCATTTTTGCTGACATAAGAATAACTATGAAATCTTAAAACAAACCAGAATGCATGGTATCTAAACACACAGAATGATTGATGAGAGTCAGTGGTACTTTGAAAAGTGCTGCGTTTGATTGTGGTTGCAGTGAGAGTGGCTTCATTCATAAGAAACTCAAAGGCGAGAGTACAAACCTCACTTCCTGTCGCATCAGCCCGGAAACACTTGGCTTCCGCTGGTGAACTGTACTGTTTTAGTTCGTCGGTTTTTCTCTGATATCTGACAGAACACCTGAAGTTAGAGGTTGAACAAGCCCTCGTTTTCTAAGTCATAAGCCTCAAGTCAAGTTCCAAGTTAAAAGGCTTTGAATTGTACATTTTTCTTTTATTCTATTATTTAATTTGCCAAAAAGGAGAAGATAATAAAAGGCTCAAGACTTAGAGCTTCAGGCCTAAGTCAAGTCCTAGATAATAGTTTTGATTAAGAATTTATCAGGTCTGGTTAGATTTGAGTCCATGTCACAAAGGTTGTGTGTTTAATAATATAAACTAGTTCTTAACAAGATCGACTGCAATATAAAAAAAAAATCACTTAATAAAATGGCCATAATTTCTTGCTTCTCTCATTGACGTACAAAAATTTCCGAGCAAACCGATGTGAGATGTAACACGTTGATAGCGTTTGTGTGTTGCATAACAAATTCAAAATCCTGCGACTGACAAAACCTCGTCTGACCCTGCCACTCGGACGAGCACATAACTGTTATATTTAATTTTATTCAATAATTATTAGTCATCACAGCGTTTTAATTGACGCACAACATAATGACCCCGTTTTACCATTTTAGCCTTACTCTCCTTTGTGACAAGCCTCAACACCTGTGGTCAATTATCAAATCGCTCTCACACTCAGAATGTGTGAGCCCCAAAATATGCTTTACGGTTGCCACAGAAACAGCCAATCAAAACGCAGTGTTTAACGTGTCTATGAGTCAGACCACTCCGTTCACCGACGTGCAGTAAACATACATATATTTCGTATCATTTAACACAAAATATTACAGATGGTGAGTTTGTTGCTTTAGAATTGTACTTCCTGATTGAAGAAATGATGACATCACACTAGGGATTCCATTCTGCGCACTGGGAAATAACTCTAATGTTACAAAGAAATTACTATTTTTTATTAGACTTTTATTTATTTATTACATGCACACACACACACAACTTCCTGTTTGAACTTCCACAAACCCTAGCTTGATTGATATAAAACTACATTTAACCAAAGAGTCTCTCCAACCAGATTAGATTCATGAGACTATGAACCAGTTATTTTATTACAATACATTACCCACAATCTGCCAAGACATTCCTTGGGTTTCTCCATGAATGTATGTGATGTGCGAGGCCTGGAATAGCTTATGTGACGCACTTGTCCACAACGTCCTGCCAGTTCACCGCCCTCTAGCACCTCCCCGTTCTGCGCATCCCTCCATCTGTCCTGCGTTTTGTTCTCCTCTTCACTGGGAAATACAAATGTGCCCACTCTTCCTCTCATCAGAAAACTGTTGTATTTCTACAAATCCATTTTACTGTCATTATGAGACAATTTGTCACTTGATATTGACATTTGAGTGAGCGACCCATTGGCAACATTCACTATTATTAAGATTTTAAAATACATACGAGAGCGCACATTTACAAAAGTGTGAATATGTTCCTTGAATTAAATTGCATTGTTAGTGTTTGGCCCATGTCTGGAAAATCTGTTTATGACGGTAAAACCATCATTTTATACCAGGCTATAGTTATTGTCCAAATAGCTGCTAATATTTATTAGTTGTTAATTTTTTGGGTTAGGGATATTATTCTTCATATAGTAATTCAGTTGCTTATTCCATTTTACTCTTAGAAAACAACATATTACTTTTTATTACAGTAGTACAGCGTTGGAAGTTCTTAACAATCATAGTAATGATTTGGTAAAAAGCAGACGAAGCTAACACTATCTGAAAAAGTGCCCATATAAGGAAATTGGTTCCAGCTTGCCTATGTTCAAATCAGCTTCTTCAGCACTCAGTTAGTCCACTCGTAACATATGATGGGATACAGTTTGTATGTGGCTGTGTGCTAATCTTGCACATCTGGTGTTAGCAGGTAGCGGCGTTGTGTAGCTAGCTTGCACTCTTATGTAACAAATGCAAATCATTGCTAAACTATAGCTGTTGTGTGGGCGGCACAGTAGTTGCCGCGTGTGTATCACACATAGACTGTATATATTAACGGACAGAGTCACGCCTATCTCCGCCGTTCTAACTAATGGGCCAAAAAATGTGCTCTACTGGAGCAATCCAAAATGGCCGCGAGTGGTCCCGCCCACAAGAAAATTGTGAAAAAACCAGTGAGGGCGGGTCCCAGCTCAAAAGTGGCCAAAATGACGTGCGCTGACATGCTTGCAATACCACCCCAGGCCGATGGGGGTGGACCCAGAATAAGAATTAGCCCAATGCTAACACATAGCGTTGGCAGACCTCCTAAGTGTTTTCTCAAAACACTTAGTCTGATTTTCAAAACGTGCCACAACACTTAGGTTTTTTTTTTCTTTCTCCAAGCGTGCCTGGTACCAAAATGGACCAAAAGTTGGCTCTTGGCCCAAAGCTCCACATGTGTGTCAATGCTGAGGGGGGTGGATTTTTTTGGTCCACTCTAGTTTACTTGGTGTGAATTTTTTAAGTCTCTCGTTCAAATCAGAGAGAGTTGCGGTGGCTGACGCATGCGCAGATGCGTTTTTTCACAATTTTCTTGTGGGCGGGACCACTCGAGGCCATTTTGGATTGCTCCAGTAGAGCACATTTTTTGGCCCATTAGTTACAACGGCGGAGATAGGCTTGACTCTGTCCGTTAATATATACAGTCCATGGAAAAAACGCATCTGCGCATGCGTCAGCCGGCGCAAGCTTCATTCATTTGAACGAGACTTCACAGCAAGTGAAGAACGGAGCTTTGGGCCAAGAGTCAACTTTTGGTCCATCCTGTAAAGACGTTTTTGAGAGGTCTGCCAACGCTATATGTTAGCATTGGCTAATTCTTCTTCTGGGTCCACCCCCATAGGCCCGGGGTGGTATTGCAAGCATGTCAGCGCACGTCATTTTGGCCACTTTTGAGCTGCCTGGGACCCGCCCTCACCGGTACCACAGCAAGAAAGTTCTGGGTTCAATTCCACCTCCAGGCCTTTCTTTGTGGAGTTTGCATGGGCTCCCTGTGTCTGTTTCCTCCGGGTGCTCCGGTTTCTCCTACCACTAAAAACATGTACAGTATAATAGATCTGGCATGTGTATGGCACTTTTTTGTGTTCTGTGAAAGATGCTTTATAAATAAAGATGAATTACTTACTTAGCTGATAAAATACAGAACCCATTCTAAAGCGAAACATTACTGATTTGGCACATATAAACTATGCAGATAATGAGCTAGTTAGACGGTAAGAACTGCATCCTAAAATAAAGTCTTACCCACACAACAATTCACTTTCTTAGTTAAGAGTATAGATGGTTTACCTCAGGACAGATGCAACAGTTTTTGTATCTTATCAGTATCCAGAGCATAAAAGGTCTTCATATTGTTTCATGGTACTGTATCAGTGTTCGCTGCATGAGCGGTGTTATTTTTACAGGCAGTTAAATCCCATGAGGGAGTGATGATTTCATATTGTGCCTGATTAATGGTTGTTCGTGAGAGTGGGGGCTGGAGACAGAACTCAGCCAAAATCTCTTCTCCCCCAGGGCACACTCAACCTACTTTGTACCAACTACCAGCTCACAAGCAGTTTAACATCTGAATATTTGGGCAAACAGCCATCATGACTGGTTTAGCAGGACATAACAGATGTTATTAAAACCCTAATCATTTACAGCTCAAGAGGCATAGTATTCATTTGAATAACGGCTGCATTTGTGGTCTATGGCTTTCGACTGTAGAGTGAGTAAGTGCTGAGATTGTTTTGACGATGAATAGTACAACAGGAGATGTATTTGCCTAAATAGTAAGTAAGTACAGTGTTTTGTTGCCTCACAACCTGGAATTAACATGGATTGTTTGAGGATTTGCATCAGTTAATTTACAGAACATGCCCACAAGATGTTGTCTTTTTTTTATTGTGAAGCAAACAACAAATAGGACAAAATAACAGAAAAGGTCAATGTGCATAACTATTCACCCCTCTAAAGTCAATACTCTGTAGAGCCATCTTTTGCGGCAATCACAGCTCCAAGTTGCTTTGGATAAGTCTCTATGAGCTTGCCACATCTTACCACTGTTTGCCCATTCCTCCTTGCAAAACTGCTCCAGCTCCTTCAAGTTGGATGGTTTGCGCTTGTGAACAGCAATCTTTAAGTCTGACCACAGATTTTCTGAACCTCCGTCCTAGCCTCAAATCACACACAGAGTGGTACAGATTTTGCTCAAGAATATCCCTGTATTTAGCACCATCCATCTTTCCCTCAACTCTGACCAGTTTCCCAGTCCCGGCTGCTGAAAAACATCCCCAAATGTGGGGATGGTGTTCTTTGGGTGATGTGATGTGTTGGGTTTGCGCCAGACATAGCGTTTTCCTTGATGGCCGAAAAGTTAAATTTTAGTCTCATCAGACCAGAGCACCTTCCTCCATACATTTTGGGAGTCTCCCACATGCCTTTTTGCAAACTCAAAACGTGCCATTTTGTTTTTTGCTGAAAGTAATGGTTTTCTTCTGGCCACTCTGCCATAAAGCCCAACTCTATGGAGCGAACGGTTTATTATCGTCTTATGTACAGATACTCTAGTCTGCTGTGGAACTTTGCAGCTACTCCCGGGTTACCTTAGGTCTCTGTGTTGCCTCTCTGAATAATGCCCTCCTTGCCTGGTCCGTGGGTTTTGGTGGGCGGCCGTCTCTTGGCAGGTTTGCTGTTGTGCCATCTTCTTTCCATTTGGTTATGATAGATTTGATGGTGCTCCTGGGGATCATCAAAGATTTGGATATTTTTTTGTAACCTCAACAACACTGTCCCAGTACTTGTTTGGAGAGTTCCTTGGTCTTCATGGCAGTGTTTGGTTAGTGGTGCCTCTTGCTTAGGTGTTGCAGCCTCTGAGGCCTTTCAAAAAAGGTGTGTATATGTACTGACAGATCATGTGACACTTAGATTGCACACAGGTGGACATCATTTCACAAATTATGTTACTTCTGAAGGTAATTGGTTGCACCAGAGCTTTTTATGGGCTTCATAGCAAAGGGGGTGAATACATATGCACTTGCCAATTTCTTAAAAATAATAAAAAAATTAGACTATTGTTTTCTGATCCATCACATGAAATTCAGATTAAAAAAACTAAAGGCTGTAATGTAACAAAATAGGTAAAAAGCGACTTTTGCAAGGTACTGTAAGTAAAGTTTATTTGTATACATAGTTCCCACAGACCAATGAATGTCACATGACCTCCTCGGAGACGCCATCTTTGATGGCACGCTGCTGTGTTTGTGCATTCCATTAAACAGAAGAATGAGAATAAATGTAGATATTCAAACGCAAATTGGAAAAAAAGGGCAACTTTTGAGCAAATAATTGTATATTAATACAATGGCACCACAGTTTAACGTGCTACGGACATGTTTTACATATTTGATCAAATTATGCAGCAAAAATTAACAAGCAATGCAAACATTTCTCAAAAACTTTAGATTTAATACCAGTTGGAGCTCCATTTAATTATTTTAATTATATTAACAATTAATTTAATTAATGCTAATGCCACACGGACACTCTGGATTGCTGTTATTGTTTATTTCCGCGTTTTTGACCGTATGTTTTGGTGAATGGTGGGCAACTGATTTTTCCAGGCGTAAAGAGCAGTTTATTTTATGACACAGAAGCTTTTTACAGAAGCAATGCTGTTTGTGAACATTGTTTTAGCCCACCATAGAACTATTTTTATCTATTTAATACATTTACGTTGCCCTCGAGAGCCTCGGACGCGACACCGATCCTCCTCATAATAAAGTAATCTAAATAATGAAACTCTCAAGTTACCAGATATCAGCATACACAAGTTAGTACTGAGTAAATTACGTCTGTTAACACATTATGAGATACGATACGCACCTGACACAAAGTGCTCCGAGCATATTCTTGCGTGTTTTGAGGGAGTTTCTTGCCTGTTTATCTTCGCAAGCCATAACCTCCGTGGTTGTTCTGACAAAAGCTTAGTCTTCTCACATTCATGAAGTCTAATGATGGGTATACTGTAAAATCCAAGTTTAACGGAACCTCCGGCACGATTTGAACATCCATTGACCCAGCAGGAGATGACCATTTTCAACTTTATCACGACATTAACACGTTTCAGCTTCTTTTTCTATTGTTTTGCCCACAGAATGCCAATACAAATGTCGCCGGGTCAGCAAATCCCCGTATGTAGTGACGTCATGTGGGAACTATGTATAGCGCATTTCACAGACCAGGATCACAAAGCGCTTCACACATTAAAACACATAAAATACATGTGTAAAGAATGTGTATGTGTATATATAAATATCTGTGTGATCAAACCCATTCATTCATCCATCCATCTGAGCAGTCTGAGCAGAAAGGCCTCCCCAGGGAGCGCCCAGTCACTCTGCGGAGGAAGCTCATTTCAACCGCTTGGATTTGTATCTCAAAGCGCAGTTAAAAAAAAGAAAGAAGAAGAATTCAATTAAATATTTAGATTTGTCAATTTAAGTACAGTAATTCTCAGACAGATTGACCTTTTTGACTGTACAAGAATACATCTCATTCAGTAACAATTAATTATACAGTGGAGAAAAAAAGTATTTAGTCAGCCACCAATTGTGCAAGTTCTCCCACTTAAATATGAGGGAGGTCTGTAATCATCATCATAGGTATACAGTACCTTAACTATGAGAGAAAAAAAATCCAGAAAATCATAATATCTGATTTTTCAAGAATGTATTTGCAAATTATGGTGGAAAATAAGTTTGTCCTCACAGACCTGTGACTCCTTCTTTAAGAGGCTCCTCTGTCCTGTTTGGCACCTGTTTGAACTCATTATCAATATGAAAGACACCTGTCACACTCCAAACTCCACTATGGCCAAGATCAAAGAGCTGTCAAAGGACATCAGAGACAGAATTGTAGACCTGCACCAAGCTGGGAAGACTGAATCTGCAATGGTGCAGCTTGGTGTGAAGAAATCAACTGTGGGAGCAATTATTATAAAATGGAAGACATACAAGACCACTGATAATCTCCCTCGATCTGGGGCTCCACGCAAGATCTCACCCCGGGGAGTCAAAATGATCACAAGAACGGTGAGCAAAAATCCCAAAACCACATGGGGGGACCTAGTGAATGACCTGCAGAGAGCTGGGGCCAAAGTAACCAAGGCAATCCATCAGTAACACACTACGACGACAGGGAATCAAATCCTGCAGTGCCAGACTTGTCCCCTGTTGAAGCCAGTGCATGTCCAGGCCCTTCTGAAGTTTGCTAGAGAGCATTTGGATGATCTGAAGAGGATTTGGAGAATGTCATATGGTCAGATGAAAATAAAACTTTTTGGTAAAAACTCAACTCGGCGGGTTTGGAGGAGAAAGAATGCTGAGTTGCATCATACCTTCTGTGAAGCATGGGGATTTATTTTGTCGGCAAAAGAACCAGAACGACTGATCCGTGTAAAGGAAAGAATGAATCGGGCCAATGTGTCGTGAAATTTTGAATGAAAACCTTCTTCCATCAGCAAGGGCATGGAAGATGAAACGTGGCTGGTTCTTTCAGCATGACAATGATCCCAAACACATAGAAAATCTTTCGAGGGAGTTGAAAGTATGTGTTGGCCAGCGACAGCCCCAAAACATCACTGCTCAAGAGGAGATCTGCATGGAGGAATGGGCCAAAATACCAGCAACAGTGTGTGAAAACCTTGTGAAGACTTGGAAAAAATGTTTGAGCTCTGTCATTGCCAACAAAGGGTCTATAACAAAGTGCTGAGGTTAACTTTTGTTATTGACCAAATACTTGAAATTACAGGCTGTGTTATGTTTTTAAGTGGGAGAAGTTGCACAACTGGTGGCTGACTAAACACTTTTTTGCCCCACTGTGTATTATTGGATTCCCTTCTATGTAAGCCTGGTTTCGGACCCACCACTCATCACAAACAAAGCAGCGACATTAATAAGTGGTGCTAATAAAGTTGACCTCGTCGGTTGGTCGTGTGTGTGTGTGTGCGCGTATGTTGTGTGGGATTGTGTGTGTGTGTGTGTGTGTGTGTGTGTGTGTGTGTGTGTGTGTGTGCGTGTGTGAGATGTTGTGAGTGGTTCTGAGTCACTGCAGTCCCCTGGTGCATCATCAGGGCAATGAACAATAATCTGCTCCTTTGCATTTATCCATATTCAGTTATAACAGACCCGATATTTTCCCATTTAAATGTGTCTGTCTCCATTTGGAACAGGCCCTTTCTAAGTGGAGTTTGCATGTTCTCCCTTTGTGATTCTGGTCTGTGTAAGGCGGTATATAAATAAAGATTACTTACTCACTTATTCTGTTTTACTCTTGTGGACCGAAAGGTTAGGTGTATAACTGTGTAAAGTTGTTAAGACTTATCCCAAAACACTGCCTGATATATTGACTGAAGGGTCAATGTATTTGTGTGTGTGCGTGTGAGTGTGTGTGTGTGTGTGTGTGTGTGTGTGTGTGCACTTGTTTTCAACTCCTGGTGGGTTCCATAACCTGAGATTCCACTCACGTCATGGGGACTGGTTTTACGTGGTGGGGCCCGAACACCGGACCCCACTGGTCCAAGCTTAATAATCAATGGGTAATGCTTTTCTAACGGTCCTTATGCAGTCTCTGTAAAAATATGGAAAGGACCCCTGGAGGTTTACTTTCCTGAAAAAAGTGTGTTATGTGTCGGAACCCTGGTGGTGGGTTGCGGGATATCAAGGAGGGGCACACTGGGGCAATTTCAGTCCAGCAGGCTGGAGCCAATCATGGAGCAGCACAACAGAGGAAATCAGGTGTCAGGCTAGAAAAAAGGTGCAAGTGTGTGGTTCATTAGGCTGCAAGAAATCATGGAGGAGCACACTGAAGCGCACGCTTACAAACCACTGGTAAGTGCTGACTACAAGTCATGACTTCAAATTGTTATATAGAATGATTACAAATTATTTGTTGTTTGTGCAGCTTAGTCAAGAGTCCCTAATTGATGAAGTCGACTCAGATTCTGACGATTTAACTGTCAAGAAGAAACCTGTAAAAAAGTATGGAAAAAGAAAAATCAAAAACACTTTTCTTCAAGACTCGGAAAGTGACGAACCAAAGGCAAATAAGATTGTTATCATGCAGCTGCAAAAGAAGAAAAATGGGGGGCGAGTATACAGCAAGAGACACTTCTGCCTCTACTGTTCAATGTCCTGCCACAAAATGTCCCGTCATTTGACTAGAAAACATGGAAATGAAAGTGACGTAGCCAGAGCATTGGCTCTACCTGTGAAATCTAAAGCACGTAAACTTCAGTTTGATTTGATCAGGAATAGTGGAAACCGTGAGCACAATTTTGAGGTTTTAAAGGCCGGCATTGGAACTTTAGTCCCAGCTAAACAGCCAAATTGCCCAGTTAAATCCAGTGAGTTTTTGCACTGTATAGACTGTGGGGCATTGCTTAAGCGAAAGTCGCTGTGGAGGCATGTGGCCAGGTGCCGGCTTTCACAGAAAGATGCCCAGGCTAAACCAGGTAGAAGTAGGGTCCAGTCCCTCTGCTCCCTAGCCCAGCCTGTACCGGAGGGCATCAGCAAAAAGCTGTGGTCTTTAATTTCGGCAATGCATCGGATGAGGTCACGGGTGTTGTCAAAGCAGAAAAGGGGATTCTGAGACTCGGAGAGCACCTGTACTTAAAACACGGGCATGATAAGACAAAGCATGATTACATTAGGCAGAAAATGAGAGAAGTCGGTAGGTTAATTAACGAAGCAAAAACCGCAGGGAAACTGAAAACAATTAAGGATTTCTTTATTCCTTCCAACTTTAACCATGTGATTGATGCAGTCAGGTCTGTGGCTGGATATGATGAGGAAACAAATCAATACAAGACTCCATCCTTGGCCCTCAAACTCGGCCATAGCCTCAGAAAGCTAGCAGATATTCTTGAATGTGACTCAAAAATGGAGCATTGTGTTGATGAACTATTTATTAAAAACCTCCAACGAAGCCGGCTGCTTTTTGAGAAGAGGTGGGACGTCTGTGTTTCTTCTGCTGCCCTACAGACCCTCCGGCAAGCCAAGTGGAACACTCCGGACCTGCTCCCTCTGACTGAGGACGTTAGAGCCATGCATGCACATATTGAGGTATGTCGACCTGAATATGTGCAAACCCTAATAAGTGAGCCAACGTCTAAGCATTGGTCTAAACTGGCAGTTTTGACTCTTTGTGAGGTCATCATTTTCAATCGAAGAAGGGAAGGTGAGGTTTCAAAGATGCCACTGACAGCCTTTACCTTAAGAAGTAAGACTGGGATCCATTCTGACATTGCTCTGGGACTGTCCCAACTTGAGAAAAAGCTGTGTCAGCATTTTCAACGCATTGAAATTAAAGGGAAAAGAAGTCGGAAAGTGCCGGTTCTTTTGACTCCTGAAATGATTGCTTCGATGGAGGTGCTGGTGGAGAACAGAAGGGCCTGTTCCATCTCTGACCATAACCCATACTTCTTTTCCCGCCCGGGCGCAGACACCCACATCAGGGGATCAGACTCCCTACGCCAGGTAGCCAAAGAATGTGGTGCGGTGCATCCAGAGATGCTATCCTCAACCAAACTTAGAAAGCACATAGCTACTATGTCTACAGTTCTCAATATGAAAGAGAATGAGATGGACATACTTGCCAACTTCCTCGGCCATGACATTCGCATCCACAGGCAATATTACAGACTACCAGAGGGGACACTGGAGCTGGCCAAAATCAGCAAAGTGTTGATGGCCATGGAGCAGGGAAGAGTGACGGAATTCGAAGGAAAGAGCCTCGACCAGATACAAATTGAGCCTGAAGGTAATTCTTGATATTATTAAAATATGTATGATTTTTTTCCCCTAAAGGCCACTTGTATTTTTATTTTCTGTGCGACAGGGAGAGCAGTAGAGATCCTCTCACAAACGGACGGGCTAAAAGAAACTTCAAGCGGAGAACCTTCAACCATTCATCCAGATGCACCCCATGGTAGTGGCAGTGCCCCTTCTGGTAAGTGTACCAGGTGGGGGATTACAGCCAGGCTGCTTGGTCCTAACCCTGGGAGTGTATATTGCTAATATATTTTTATTTCTCTCCCTAGAACGTGTAAGAAAGCCATGGTCTGCATCTGAGGTGAAGGCTGTGGAGAAGACCATGACACCTTTCATACAGACTGGAAAGGTCCCTGGGAAGTCTCACTGCCTGGCCTGGCCTGGCCTGGCCTGCATTAATGCCTCACCAGATGACCTTAGACATCGGACATGGAGTGGCATTAAATTCTATGTCAAAAATAGAATCACTGCAATTCGAAAACAAAATCTAAAATAAAATTCCTTTAAAATAGTTGTTTGGTTTCTATTGACTGTTTTGTATTACTTAAAGTAGTCCCAGTAAAAAAAGATTATGTCTATGGGTCCCATTCTGAACGGCCCTGTCAAAGGGACCCACCAGGTAACAAAAACGTGTATGTGTGTGTGTGTGTGTGTTTGTGTGTGTGTGTATGGTGTGTGTGTGTGTGTGTGTGTGTGTGTGTGTGTGTGTGTGTGTGTGTGTGTCTGTATATGTGTGTGTGTGTGTCCTGAAAATGAGAGGATTCATCTTTTGGGGTTTTCCTTAAAATAAACGTAAACATCAGGAACATCTGGGACAAAGCTGACGTATTGTTTTGAGTCTCATTAAACTTAGACACAATTGTATTTATTGAGTTAATTTGATCTAATTTATTTATGAAACACTTGTCTTTCATTGAACTAATATTCAAGTTTTTGTCGTTGATTTGAAAACTAGCTTGATGCAAACGCTGGTACAATTATGTTTCCTCATGTTTCCTCTGCTTATTCAGACTAATCCATATTTTCCGCCGGAGTCCGACTGGAGCAGAGTTTCCTAAAGTTGGTGTTTGGTGGATTTTCTCTTTGGGACTTGAGCCATTTTCACTATAATTATCCACATTAATCTTGTGCTAGCTGCATGTTCTCTCATCAGTTTGTCAAAGTCAGCCAGAATTTTGTGTCCAAGCTTTTCCTCCGACGTCTCACTGTAAAATAAAAGTAGCTGTGAGTGTGCGTTTGTTGATTCAGAAAAGCATTTTAATGTTTGGTTTAAAGTAGCGCTCGTTGCTCAGGGCGAGGACTGTCTACAAACTACACGATTAGCTCCGTTATGGCTGTGAATATTTGATGAACACATGTCTGCCCTTTGTTTGGGTTTCAGGGTCGACCTGCAGGCCGGGTTTGCACGGTCTGAAAAAATGTCTTGACTGAGATTTATGATGATCTATAACAGAGCTGAAGTTGGCTGAATGACACATGTTTACTATCTCACCAGCTACATTAGCAACATCAATGGACGTGAAACAATAAAAAACCAGCTCAGTACAGTATGAATTCCAGCATTGGCTTTAGAAAGAGTTACGACATGTCTATAATGGCTGAGCTGAAGTTGGATGGATGACACACTGAACTTGTGTTTTATGATCTCAAAGACTACATTATGTTAGCAAGGCAGAGGGCCACATAAAATGACACTGAGGGCCGCAATTGGCCTCCGGGCCTAAGTTTGGACATGGCCATAGATAAAACAGGCGGATAAGGCTGATAAAGTATATTTAATCTAATAAAAGTATGATATCGGCAGTTTTAAAAATGCGTAGGTAAGTTAGTTAATCAACGCAGGTGTGTCAAAGTAAGCAGTACTGCAGGGCTGCTCTGTGCACCTTTTTAGTAAACTTTTAACAACTTTTTAGCGCGTTTTTACTGTTCAGTTTTTTAATATATCTGAGTGTTTTATCTTTTTAATTCAGTGGTTTCAGCAAATAGCACTTAGTCCCGACTGAAACCCACTAGTAGCACAGAGGCTAACACAAGCTAACGAGGACATGGAAAGTGACAATGAAATTGGCTCAAACATGCACAATATTAGTCGCCTCACCTTGGAGCTCCGTGAGAGCGACCGTGCCACCATTGCAGATCTACGAAAAGAAGTCCTTCGTCTCACCGCAGAGTTGAATGAGAAACAATCTCTAGTATCCAAACTTTTTGAAGTCGCTGGTGGGCAGCACTCACGGCTGATGTCACTGAGCGCTGCATATTGTGACACTGTCGTGTGGGAGAGATCCGTCAGCTCCGGACCCTCCTGTTCTACACCTAAGCGCCCGGTTCCGAATAACGAGCCCGCGGATTCCGAGGAGCCATCCTGCGCCGTGGCCCATGTCCTGAGTCTGGCAAACCGCTATGCAGCCCTCTCCACTGACATCCCGGCCCCCTCAGCAGAATCCCTGGACACTGCAGCGTACTCTACTGCTCGAGGATCCAAGTCCACTGCGAGGAAAACGCTCCTAAAGGAAGCAGTCCTCAGGCGAAAGAGCGGTCCACCAGCCATGTTGGCCTGTTCCCCTTCTTTGACCCCAGTGCAGCAGCCTCAGACTGGGGTAGCGAGCCATCATCACCACCGCTCACCTACACCGGGTCAGCAGCAGCGTCCAGAGCCAGCCCCTCTCACCGCTCCAGCGTCCCCGAGCACACAGCGTGGGTCGCCTGTAGCTGAGAGTCAGCACCCCCGCTCCTCCTCTCCATGTGTTCAGCGGCGCTCAGGCTCCGGTCCTGCTTCGGGTGAACCCGCTGGTTCCGTCCACCGAGCTCCTTCTCCGAGGCCGCGTCCACGTCCACTCTTCGCCCCGACCACTCTGATTATTGGAGATTCCATCGTGAGACACGTCCGCTTCTTCAACGCGGTCACTCGCTGTATTCCCGGAGCTACTGTACCAGACCTGCTCATACGTCTCCCTCCTCTGCTTCAGTCCCTGCCTGATACCGTTTCCAAGGTAGTCGTGCATGTGGGAATTAACGACATGAAACTTCAGCAGTCAGAAGTCACGAAGAAACATTTTATGGATCTGTTCCACCTCCTTCAATCCTCCGGACTATCTGTTTTTATTTCTGGTCCAATCCAGACTGTAAACAGAGGTGACTGCCTCTACAGTCGTGTTGTGGCGCTGCATATGTGGCTCCAGGCTACATGCAGCTCTTTTAACTTTGTCTTTGTGAATAACTTTGCCCTTTTCTGGAAACGTAACGAAGCCTATCGTCCAGACGGATTTCACCCAAACAGATACGGTAGCAGCCTGTTGATGGATTACATACGTTATGTTGTTCAGCGTTCCCCGAGGGGGGCGTGACTGTTTACATCTGAGCCCCTCGGACCCCACCGCACTCCCCCGCCTCCTGCTCACCAGCACCGGGTGAGTACAACGGTGCAAACACTGCTCCCTGTCCGTCTGGCAGTGTATTACCAGTCCAAACACTGAACTGTGCTGACTCCCTTCTGACTCTGGGAGCTAAAGAACAACAAGGGTTTTCACATTTTAGGCCAATTGAGACTGTGTGTGTTCCTCGCACCAGCTCAAAAATGTTTTTAAATTCTAAAAAACGAAATCAAAACAGGACAGCAGTTAGACGGTCCAACTCTGCAAATCTAATTTCTGTTCCCTGTAGAAATCAATCAACCACATTAATCGACTCTGACGTTATTTTTAAACTTGCTATGCTTAATGTCAGATCTCTATGTAACAAATCATTTTTAATTAATAATTTTATCACTTCTTATGATCTTGATTTTATGCTTATGGCTGAAACATGGCTGGACCAAAATACAGGAAATGCAGTTCTAATAGAAGCAACACCACCCAATTTTAAATTCGAATCCGAAATACGAGAAAACAAAAGGGGGGGAGGCATAGCTGCAGTTTTTAGAGAGCACTTTGTCTCCCATAGAATGCCCCTTGGAAATTTTTCATCGTTTGAGTATATTTCTTTTAAAATGGAACAAAAGCAATCTTCTACTCTTTTCATTGTCCTGTACAGGCCACCACAGTCATGTTGCGATTTTATTGACCATTTTACTGAACTACTTTCATTCGTGTGCACAGATTTTGATAGTTTAGTTATTACAGGTGATTTTAATGTACATGTTGATAATGTTGATGACAGAAATGCAAAGGAGCTGGCTTCTGTATTTGAGACCTTTGGTTTCATTCAGCACGTGAGTGGCCCCACCCACAGCAGGGGGCACACTCTTGACCTGCTAATTACAAAGGGGGTTAATGTATCAAATGTTAATGTAGTTGATGTTGCTTTGTCAGATCATTTCTGTGTATTTTTTGACATGTGTTTTGCTAGCAAACCACCAGCTGAATTTACAACTGTTAGAAGAAGACACATACATGAAAACACAAGTGAACTGTTCATGGGAATGCTAAATTTTGAGAAAACTCCATGCTCTACTGTTGATGAATTGTATAACTCTGTCACCACCAGTGTTCTGACTGTTCTGGACGCCATTGCTCCTGTGACGGTTAAAATAGTTACCAGTAAGAAAAAGGCCCCATGGACTAAGGCAGACTCGGTTAGGGCACAGAAGCAAGAGTGCCGGAGGGCCGAACGGAAGTGGCGAAAGTCCAATTTCCAGGGCGATTATGAAATCTTTAAAGATGAGTTGGGTGAATTTAACCGGGTTCTACGTAGAACAAGAGAAATGTATTTTTCTGACATTATTGGAGGTTGCAGTAACAATTTTCGTGTTATGTTTTCAACAGTTGGTAGATTAACGAACCCCCCTGTAAAGTTGCCCCTAGAATTTTCCTCTAAATCTAGGTGTAATGAGTTCGCACAGTTTTTCGATGACAAAGTACAAGGAATCAAAAACACTATCACCTCCACAGCACGTATAACAATGCAACAGCCAGAGAAGCTTTTTGAGCTAACTCACTTTGCACCTGTGGATACTGAAACTGTCAAAAAGATAATCATGAGTCTGAGCTCCTCCACATGTAGCCTGGATATATTGCCCTCTAAATTTCTGAAGTCCGTCCTGAGCAGTTTGTTACCTTCACTGACACAAATAGTAAACATGTCTCTGTCGTCAGGAACATTTCCTATGGCCCTAAAAACAGCAGTCATAAGACCTCTCCTAAAAAAGAGCAGTCTGGATCCTGCGGGACTTCAAAATTATCGCCCCATATCGAATCTGCCATTTATTGGAAAAATTCTTGAAAAAGTGGCCTCCCAACAACTTACTGAATTTTTAACAATGAATAATTCTTTTGATATGTTCCAGTCTGGGTTTAGACCCCACCACAGCACTGAGACCGCTCTAGTGAAGGTAACAAACGACATTCGACTTCACACTGATGCAGGTAAAGTCACAGTTTTGGTCATGTTAGATCTTAGTGCCGCGTTCGACACTGTCGACCATGAGATCCTCATGCAGAGACTGGAGGACTGGGTTGGTGTCACTGGCACAGCCCTAGACTGGTTTAGGTCTTACCTGGAGGATAGGAAGTACTCTGTGGAGATTGGAGACTGCGTCTCAGATGATGTGGCCCTGACCTGTGGTGTACCACAGGGGTCGATCCTGGGACCTCTCCTATTTAATCTCTACATGCTGCCGTTAGGTCAGTTAATACAAAGAAACAAAGTGTCCTACCACAATTACGCTGACGACACTCAGATCTATGTCTCACTGACTGCAGGAGAACATGGACCACTGGATTTGCTCCTTCACTGTATCCAACAGATCAGTGACTGGATGCAAAATAATTTCCTCCAGCTAAATACAGACAAAACCGAAATCATTGTCTTTGGTCCCCAGAAACAAAGAGAGGGCGTCATTTGTCAACTTCAGTCTCTCTCCCTACTTCCTTCAGACAAGGTCAGAAATTTGGGGGTAATACTGGACTCAGACCTAAATTTCAATAGCCACATAAAATCAATAACATCAACAGCTTTTTACCATCTGAAGAACATTGCCAAAGTTAGAAATATAGTGTCCAGGGCAGACTTGGAGATTCTTGTCCATGCATTTGTCTCCAGCAGGCTAGACTACTGCAATGGCCTGCTTACAGGTCTGTCCAAACAGACCTGTAAGCAGCTGCAGTACATCCAAAATGCAGCAGCTAGAGTCCTGACAGGAACCAGGAAGTATGACCATATTAGTCCGGTCCTCAGGTCTCTGCACTGGCTTCCTGTGGCTCAAAGAATAGATTTTAAAACGGCTCTGCTTGTGTACAAGTCTCTCCATGGCCTTGCACCAGAATACATTAGTGACATGTTGGTGTCATATGAACCGGCCCGGACTCTGAGGAGCACAGGGACTGGCCTCCTGCTGGTGCCCAGAGTGAGAACCAAACATGGGGAGGCTGCGTTTCAGATCCATGCAGCTAAGATCTGGAACAATCTCCCTGAAAATGTGAGGGAGGCGTCTACTCTGTCAATGTTCAAATCCAGGTTAAAGACTGTTCTGTTTGCCTGTGCATACAACTGAAGGATTTTATCTCCATTTTTAATGCACTGCTGTCATTTATTTATTTTTTTAAATTTCTTGTGTAATTTTGAAAGTTTTAATGGTTTTATTCTTTTGTGTGATTTTAATGTTTTAATTGTGTTTTAATCTTTTGTGTGATTTTAATGTTTTAATTGTGATTCTGGTGTTTGTTTTATGTGATGATTTGTGATGTGGACTGTGAAGCGCTTTGTGTTGCCATGTGTATGAAAGGCGCTCTACAAATAAACTTTGATTGATTGATTGATGCATAATATTCTAAAAAAAAAAAAATGTATAGAATTGAACTTACTGGTTGTACTTTTTTCACTAATTCATATACAAACGTTTTTTTGATTGTTTTTTTCATGTAAAGCCATGACTAATACAGACAAAGTACTGACTGTTCCCTTTCACAGCTTTATCCCATAGACCGTATACTATGAGTGGACTGACATCACCACAGTGTTAGCCGAAAGTGAAAGAAGCAAATTTTTTTGAACATTAGCAAGCCGGAGCCATTTCCCTATATGGTCATTTCTTTCGCTACGTAAGCTTCGTGCAGATGTGCTGCTAAGACGTTTGGCAAACTGGATTTTCCACCACGAATGAAGGCATCTTATTGCTCAACCCTCATGTCTCATATCTAGATGTACAAAGAGAATATCACAAAATAAACACCAGGATCACAGAGAGTGCAAAACCTGTGAGTGTGACAAAAAAGCTGGAGGAGTTTACTTTTCAATAGAAGAGTCAACCGAAGCCTGAGTGAATTGGAACAAAACTTTGTCCATGAGTACTTCCCTTTGGGTTTCACTGAGCTAGCAGGTTAGCATGGTCCATCTATATACAGTCAATGTTTTATACCAATACAAATCTTAACTAAAATATTAGACAGAAGCACAGAAATACTCCTGCAGACATTTGCATCACCCGGAAAACAAACAATTCTGTAATTATGTCTTTGTAAAAATAGATATTTTTAATTAAACTAATTGCACAGGCCTTCTGTAAGTACCACTATGATTGCAGCGATTACAATCAACTGATTCTGATTTCACTTCCATTGTTACTCATATCAAATTAAAGAAGGACAGCAAAAGTAAATGAGAATGTCTTTGCTCACTGTTACTGCCATTACACTTTCAGTCAACACACCACAACAACTAAAACTGTCTCTATTATACAACCACCCACGGAGTACAGTAAATCCACTCGTATTTTGGCGATACGGTATTTAGAGCATGCAAGTGTCAACACGTGATGTAAAGGGGATGTTGTGACGGTTAAATGACTACGGTCTAGTTTTCCCCCACATACTTTTTGTTTTCTTATGAGTTTCATGAGAACAAGAACCCTTTGACATGTTTTTGGATGACTCGGACCACATGACCACATTTCTGATAATACAATTGGACTAAAGGTGTCACGTCCGTTCCCCAAACTCTCATGTGAAGCTGGCTGAGTGGTGGTTAGAGCACTCCTCACTCACAGCAGATTGATTCCTGCCTTCAGTGCTGTAGGATGTAGGGTGACACGCAAGTCCCACTCAATTCCAGCGATAACTGAGATGTAGATGAGGCAGTAGTAGATCAAGGCTGCCAGACCTTAGGGAGAGGACTGCTGACTGGTGGGAAATAACAAATCGTACTAGTTTTTGATGAATCCTCTTTTCAACTCTCAGCCTACAGATTGCTCTTTCTTCCTAATGTATTTCATGTAGGCCGGGGCCAAATTTTTAAACTCAGACTACATGAAAATAGTAAAAGGTGGCCTGCGATTGTTATAGGATTATTAGACCTAGAAGAAAAGTCTTTACTTCAGACCAAAAGTCCCTGGGCAGAAACTGTTCTAGTCATGCTGAAAAAGGGAAATTGAACTAGAAGATCAAACCATGTCTGTAATGCAGATTCAACTAAGATTAGGGGAGTTACAGAGTCACTGCCTTTGACCAAGTTAGAGACGACTGAACAGGAAAGTGTCGCGTGGACAAGAGCAGAAATGGGCTTCAATAAGACTACCGTCGTTTCAGAAATAACAGAAATAGACACAAGGAGAGAGCTGACATTGAGACAAATGTTGAAGTTTTATTGTGTTTTTCTTTTTAGAACAGTGAGGCACAATACAACACAAAAGTATTTTCTGTGAAATTTACCACAAGAACTTGGTGTTGTTAGTCTAAAGTAAAGTAAAACCAGGTCTACCAAAAGAGAATAAACGCCTTCATGGGCTCTGATTGAAGAATCAAATGAGGGATAATAGCTAAAAAAGAACAAGTTGCCACAATTTTTACATGTTTTTTTTTTATTGATTCCATTTTAACTGCAAGTTACATACTTTCACATTTAAGTTGAGAAACTAGCATGACAGTATATCTACATTGCAGAACACAGATAAATGGCAATAAGGATATTAAATCTGTTCAGTATACATGAAATTACAGTACTGGAAAAAACAATTATTTTGATAATCAAATAGTTGGCAGATTACTCTTTCTTTCTAGTTCAAATATAGTTTGACATTTGACCAAAAGAAAGCTGAAAGTGATGCCCCCAAAGAACATGACCTGTTGAACATTGGATTGTTTGATTATCACTTTGGAACACATTTTATTTCATTCTGACGTTATAGAATTATTGGTCATGAAACCTCTTCTCAAATCTAGAAATCTTTTATGCATGATGTTATATGGGTTGTGAGGCGCTTTGCGTTGCCTTGTGTAGGAAAGGCGCTCTACAAATAAACGTTGATTGATTGATTAACTATTTCAATAATCAATGAGTTGTGATAAAGTGAATGTCAGTTACTTTTGAATTTGTGAAGAGGAAGTGAAACTTATTGAAGACTGGATAGACCCACCCATGCTCTCCTCCGCAGCCTTCTGATTGGTCAAAATTAATTCAATTCCGAAAAATCATATATTCCAATTTTCAAGCATTATTTTACACATTTACATATATTTTGCCAGGACTAAATCATGAGAACATGTGGATCAAGATAACTGTATAACACTGCATCAAAAGAATACCAGTGGCAAACAGAGACTTGGAAGTTTATACTGCAGCATCGTCACTCTGTCTTTTTTGAAAATCTAGCGCCTCTTCCTTGAAGAACACCTGTTTTTTAACATAAAAGTACCCACTGAAGCAGTCACTATTGTGTTCTTGCCCTTCGTCATTGGTTTAACTGTATTCTCTTCCACTGGGGCGACAGTGGCTCAGTTGGTGGAGCATTTGTCTCTGAGCCTGGTGGTTGTGGTTCAGTCCCCTCATGACCTATGTTGTCTGCTGTCGTTGTGTCCCTGGGCAAGGCACTTAACCCCACGTTGCCCGAACCCACCGCTAAAGCACCAAGGCCGTATCTTCCTGTGGACCCACCACCTGCAGGAGGATCAGCGAGGGGCCGGTGCCATGTAATTTGATTGTCAACTCACCAACCAACTGAATAATAAAGGGGGTGAAAATACACCCCCTTGTACCTGTAAACCATACCTGTAAACAAAATTACAGGACTCTTCCAGAAAAATTTACTGGTCATAGTTGTGCGACTACAATAAACTATTATTGTATTAGTATGTATAGTGAATATATTTCAAGTGTCTCATTGTCAGAAATATACATAATTAAAATAACAAATGATTAATTTACATTATTTAAAAACCACACCAAAACTAGTTTTGATTCATTTAACGAACAGCAGAATGTATTGAAAATACATTCACAGTGCTGTTATTATCTACAAGTCTCCCCTTCAACAGATAATATCCTCTTTCCGTAAACATTGTGCATGAATTTCACTTTGCTTCATGTTTTACTTCCAGGAACAGCTCGAAGCGTCTGATCAGTGACAACGAGAACATCTGAATGCGTCTTTGCGCCTACACACTTTCAGCAGCTCGCAGCATCGATCTCGCCAGAAACCACGCGATTACAGACACTACTCTCCTTCCCTCGAATCTAGATAAGGAAACATTTCTCTCATACGCAGATGCAAACCACATGCCACCAAACAATCTAATTTTCCTTTAAAGTGAAAGATGTTTTGTTATTAGGAAGTCTGCGTAGGGGGAGTTTAGGGCATAGGTCTTCCAGATTATTCAGGATAATTGATTGTTGTGAGATTCAAACTGGTTGAACAAAGCTTTTCATATTTGGGGTTTTTCAGTTGTTGAGGAATCAAAAACTTCCTCAGAGATGACTGCAGTTGTGGTTTAGGGCTATACAAAAATAACTTTCACTTAATTTAATTGTGTGAACAAATTGTGGCCAATATTGGCCAAATGTTGAACATAAAATAACTATTAGATTAATTAAAGGACTGTATTTCACATCAGAGTGCCTTGGATTTTTTTGCTTTACTCCTCACATATTTTGGAATGTGTTTTGACATGCTTTCCAGAAGTCCCATAGCTTCATTGTTGAACACCACCTGAGTAACATCATTTTCTACTTTATACCATAGCAGCACAGGCATCCTCTGTTCAATTTAAAGTGGAACAAGTACAAAGTATATTGTGACATCCCTGTATAGTTTGCGCAATGAGACAAGCCCAAATATTTTCTTTGGTTGACCTGCCGGGAAACTAAAGTGCAAACCTCAGCCTCTAACCACAGAGCTCTCTGGTTTTAGATCTCGTCAAAATAGGGAGTCATTTACTAGCTCCTGTGATTAATATACAAATAATGCCGTGTGAGCAATGGTTTCTGTTGATGGTAACATTTCAAACTGTATTTTGATTTAAACATTTAAAAGGGATTCTATGTAATAAGTTGACAACTACTTGTGTTTTTGTTTACAGAAAAAAACTTCCAGTTTAGCTAGAAAAGTTACAAACTCTGGTTTATGTACGAGTCCCTTTTTATGTACATCAAAAATATTGAAATTTTCTATCTCCTAACTCCATTTAGCTCCTCAATTCTCAATAGTTGGAAACATTCCAAACCAGTTTATGCTCACAACACAGTATAAAAACATCCTGACCGTCACCAATAATCTCCTCCTTGCAATTGGCTGGCTGTGATTCAGAGACTCTGCACTCTCGCCTCTCAGCCAAAAGATCCCGGGTTCAAATCCCGGCATGCGCTCCCCTTGCGAGCGCAGGTTTCCTCCGGTTTTCCCCACATGCACACTTGGTAAAATCCTCCAGCTCCAGTACTCCTGACCAAACCAAGCATCAACATCTGAAGATGGGTTTCCCGGGCGCTGTCTACGGCGACCACTGCTCCTGACGTAACCCTTCACGGCATCACGATGGGTCAAATGCAGAGGATGAATTTCCCTACGGGGATTAATAAAGTGCACCTTTACAACTCTGTTTCACTCTCAATCCTCCTCCTTTACCCCATTGACTGAAACCTTCTCCACCGCAATCCATCCAGCACTATCCTGGTTCTCCTAAAGCCACCACTACATCTCAATAAACAACGTAAAATCAAAAATCTCCCGTCTCACTGGTCTTCCTCAAGGTTCAGTACTCGACCCCTTCCTTTTCATCATCTTAATGCTTCCCCACTCTGTCACCAGCCCCGCCCCCCCCCCCCCCTCCCTCCCTCCCTCCCTCCCTCCCGGACCGCGTTATACCGGACTCCACCCTCTCATTCAAACCACACAAACTATCATCAAAACATCCTTTTTCCACCTCCGCAGCATTGCCCGTCTCCGCCCTGCCCACAACAAGCCACTGCTAGAAATCCTTTTCCACACTTTCATCACCTTTAGACTCTACTACAATAGACTCCTCTGGTCTCCCTTCCACTCATCTGCTGTCCAACTGCTAACCCACACCCAGTACAGAGACCACATCACCCACATCCTCAAACAACTCCACGGGCTCTCCGCTCAATACCATATACAATCTAAGGTTCTTTTCATCACCTACAAGTCCCTTCATAACATGGTCCCTTCATATCTCCAATTTCCTCCATCAGCACTGTCCCTCCCGCCGCCTCAGATTCACCGACTTGTGCTGAACCTTGGGGGACCAAGTCCTTGCTGCAGCTGCCCCAACACTCTGGAACCTATCCCACACATCAGGAACTCGGACTTCCTTCAGAACTGCTCAAAACTGTTTATTTTAGTTTTTTATTTCATTTTTGTGTACTAATATCAAGCTACATGTTGGTTATACGAATGTATAGCACGACTACACCAAATCCACTTTGAGCAACAAAACAAAGTTATGCTATTTTTGTCTTCTGGGTTAGGGTCAGGAGAGGGCTTTGCTTTGACTTAATAAACCAGCTTGGAAAGTTTGCTTATCAAAACATTAACATTTTAATCATCTTCAGATCTCTGGAGATTAGGAAACGTTTCTAGATAATCTCTACTGTGCATTTTTGACTTGTGACCTTTCGTTCTAAGACCTTTGTTGCCACATCAACAACAACAACCGCAACTGCCCCTTACTGCAAACCGCTGAGGAAATGAAAAAGAGGTGGACGCAAGTGCCATGGACTGGACTCTGCCACCTCACATTCACTTCCACAATTTACACTCAAAGAGGAACTGTGTCCACTTTAACTGGAAAAACTGGTTATAGCCGTTGAATATGAATTATACTGTACATATTACAAAATGCAGCATCAGGGAACACCCAGCAAAGAGCAAACCGTTCAAAACCTGCCCCTGTTTTGAGAGCCCAGTGTGGCTGAAGAAGATTGCCAATCATGTATTTTGAATTCTCCAATTTAATTGTTTTGGTATCTCTTAATGTTCTAAAATTATCTTATTCACACATTCTGAAAGAAGGCCATGCTTTCGGTTCCATCAGCTGCCCAAGCATGGGTACATTTGCTTATTGTCAGTTAGGATGCTTGCATAGAAGTTCCATATTTATTGAATCATAAATGAATCCATATTTACAGGCAGAACAGTTTAATGTTGCATTTATAAACAAAACAAGGATATAGTCTTCATTATTATATGACTTGGATTGTACGTACGCTTTGATTGGCTGATTTGCGGTCTCGAATTGCTACCATGACAATTGGTCCGCAGCGCTTATCAAATTTTATATCTTTCCTCGGTAAAAAAGAAATCATGAGGGACGACTGGGAGCATTCTCCCAGTGAATTCTATCATCCGGACAAGTTCAGAGAGTCAGAGGAGGGTATAACAGAAAATAACGACGAAAACACAACTCCTAACAGTCAAGAAGAGATTGACAACTTTGTTACAGACCAGAAAGGTAAAAACATGATTAGGAAAACAAAGTCGGACATGAACATACTTCACAGATATCTTAAAAGCAGAAGAGATTGAGAACTTACCAGCGGGCGACCTCAATCATCTGATAAGCAAGTTCTTCATGTCACCATTTCACAGTTTGGTTGCATGTGTTTTTGCTAGTTGAAACCGATCGATATTTGCATAAATTAAAAATAGTCATACAATAAAACGTTTATTAACCTCACTTTCTCGGTTAATAAGCCGTTAATATTGTATGACTTGAAGCCTGTGTGTGTGTCTGTTGAAGACAAAACCTGTTTGCAGACAAAACCTTTAATAATACTTAGTTTTAAGTCGTTCGAGTCGATGTAGGAGAGTCTCAGGACAGTGATGATACGGGACATTTGGAGACATCTGCGGACATTAATTAACATCACGCTCCTTATGGACCAATGGCTTCTATGCGTTTGTTAATATTGCACTTTACTACGTTTTTATCAGAGAATCAAACACGGAAAGTCCTCAGAAACGACTTGATGTGATATTGGCACAAACACCACCAGTAAGATTTGCTGGAAGAAAATACATTACTATTGAGCGCACCTGTCTAACCACCTATTAGAAATGTAGATGGCTTTAAGCGTAAAGGCAGAATAAAAAATCAGTGCGGTTGTACTCCCAAAAGTCCAGTGAACGCACTCATTTTAGGCTACCTATAACACACACACCTGGCCGTTCTCCCCACAACCCTCAGCCTGTGTTTGAGCCCTCTTTGCCCCTTCCTAATGACTCCCACATTTTTAATCATGTTATGAACACAAACCTCCTCCAAAACGTGCCTCTCATTTGTACCCAGTTCAAACACACTCCATGCCAATGCGCCTGCTCAATTAATAAACCAAATGTCCATGTAAAATCAGATTAGACCTAATTAAATCCTGCGCTTACATACTGCCGCTGTCCCCTCTCCACCACAGACTGGCGTGATGACAGGCAGCTTAAGCGTGCGTTTTGATGGCGCCCAAGTGGGAAGAACATCTCCATATGCGTTACGTCAGCCCCAGGCAACTGCCGCGTCCGACCGCCTTTTCCTGCCACACTCATTTGGCCCCAGCAATCATCCGCGTCTTGTGCTAAAGGTCTCTTGTCGCTACGAGGCTCTTTGGCACTATCTGCGAGCTACAGATGAAGAATATGCCGATTAAACATGCCTTCATTAAAGCGATTATTAAGCACGCAAAAGACCGTTCAATTTCCCACGGGCGGCCAAATAACGATGGGAGGGAGATGTAGGGAGCATGGTTAGGGAGAGGGGAATTTGGGTTGAAGGGAAAGGGGGGTGAAAGTATAAAAAGGTTGCTTGTTAGTGTTAATTTAAGAGTTCCGTGCACACTTGAGGAGGAGGGTGTGTGTGAGTTGTCGCCTGCTTAAGGGGACAGCTGAGACGAACTACCTGACTCACTAAACCTACAGGCCGCTTCCAGGTCAGCGAGCTTCCCAGCACCAAGACCTTGCCAAAGACAGAGGAGAAAAGTTACTTCTGGTTCATTTAGTTAAGGCTGGCCAGTGTTTAGTGGCCACTAAGAAGCAGCGGATGGAACGGGTCAAACAGGCGAGTATGAAGTCATTTTAAAGCCTTTGGAGGTGGTCATTGTGCAAAGTTTGTTTCAAAGTCAAGAGGAAGGAATACTGTGATAATATCTGCTATGTAATTGATATGAATCAGTCAAATCTGCAGGTGCTGACAATGCATTATCGCAAGTGACGGGTTGAGGGCAATGCTGTGTGGGACCCATCCATGTATCGGGGCCCATGACAGTTGGGAGGGTTGAAATGTCACCCCTTACCCGTATCTGCCAGATATCACCTCCTGTTCAAAATCAAACTGGAGCCCTGCGTCCAAAGGGTTCCCAAACATCCAGAGTGTACATGTATCCAAAAGCTTGGACCTCGCTGACTGGTACCCGGTGTATCAGTCTTTTTTGCCCAGCTTAATTTTGTATCATGCTTTGTACACAGTGCAAGACTGAACAGAACTCGTTTTGATCAAGCATCCAATCCAATCAATACCAAATAAAACATTCAACCTTGTCGTGTTATTTTACATCCTTCACATAATTATTATAACAACTAACTATAGCAAATGTTTTTTTGGTGTATTATTAGTACATTTGGTACATTCTTCTATGGCATTTTCTACACACTACATTTCTCAAGACAAGTAAACATTACCAGAGCTCAAACTCAATATCAGGCCTATTAATTGACATCTTTATAAGTCCAGTTCATAACATTATGTGCCCTTCGTAACTTTTGTGTTGTTTCTTCACATTTGTGGAGAGTTTTTGTTGCTCAGCCTCCTCCGTGCAGCCTGTCACTCTGAATCACACCAGCGTTCAAAGAAAGTGACACAATCGTATGTATGAGGTGCTGTTTTGGTCAATCTGTAGCCCCAAACGTGTATTCCTGAAGTTATTCTAAAAAATAAAAAGGAAAGTGAAAACAAGCGCCATCAACTCAAGCTCAATCATGTGTATAATTTGTCAAAATCGGATATGTCCCCATTGTTGCACAAATATAGGTTTTACATCTTTCACACAATTTTATATTCAGAGAATAAGTAACTATGGTCATTGAAATATGTATAAATAAGTAACCATCCAGATTAGGACTATTTTCAATCCCATAATTCTCAATAACAATCCTATAATTTTACCCTTTTAACCTTTTGTTTGAACACTTCATGTCTTTTTTGCACAATTTTTATTTCAAGTTTATTTCAAATATGGATATTTTGTCAGTTGAACGCTTGGTATTTTCAAGTGAGAGGTTTAAAGTGATTCCAGGCAAGTGCAGGGCTTTTCTTAAGTGGATTTTGCACGTTCTTCTATGTTCAAGTTTCCTTCTGAGTGCTCAGGTTTCTCCTCCCTCCAAAAACGTGCCGTTTTTGGGGTGCACATGCGGGAAATCGTGTATAACCAGCAAGTGGAAAGCAAATGTATTTTCAATTAGCCAACTAATGTATGACTGATCAAATCAAAGTAAAATCTTGAGTCTATAAGGACAATCTACATGTTCCACCCTCAACAATGGTCATGATCTTTGGGCTCTAACCAAAAGCATAAGATCAAATTAGTTTTTTGGGTGGACACACCTTTTGAGATTTGGATGGAAGAAGGTTGTGTGGAGAATGTCTGGGCATCCCCATCCACAGCTCCCTCAGCTACATGGCCCTGGAAAGAGCGGGAGAATACATGGAATAAAATCAACAAATATTGAGTCAATCTACTTGGGTCATCCCATGGCATGCTGATCCCTTTTTCTGCATAAAGCATTTAATCTCTCTAAACTTAAATTAATATAATAATGGAAAATATCTAAAGGTATTTTTTCCACAACAGGAGAAACTACACAGTCTGGATTATGTCAAAACTCAAGTCACCTTTGTAACTGGAGTAAGCCCTTTGAATTCAATGTGAACTTGAAATTGTTGATTAGGACACAGGCTCAAAGTGACAATTCTGAGGCTCTACAGCCGCAACATATGCAACATACAATTTTATGAGGTAGGCAGATTATAATAGTCAAAATCATTGCAAACACTAATGAAAAATGATAAAATTCCTTTATGCAATTGTCCCATAGAAGCTGTAAATGAGAAGTGAAATATTTTGAATAATCCAATTTGATATAATTATTATATGACACTTGAACATCCAAGCACCAGTCTGAATTCACGTGTTATTTTTGTGATCAATTTAGCTCAAACTTTTTTAATTTTAGTTCTATCATTTATTATCCAACTGTTGATATATTTTGTCAAGGCAACACAACTTTTATAGATACAATAGTGAGAAGAAATAATATTATGTTCTATTTTTAATTGTCAGAGAAATAAACACGTGTTGTTTTGATAATGCTTTGTCAACCTAACACCCCGAGGACACCTAACACTCCATGCATTTTTCAGGCCACACTCCCAGAATTAACATGTCCCCACGAGGTGATGAAGCTCCGGGCCACGGGAGGACGGGCTTCCTGGTACTCACTGGGAGGAACTGGTACGCCAGGATATACCCAAATAAGGACTGTCCGCTATCAGGTTCAAAGGCGTGACTCAGCTCCACAATACATCCTCCTGGGAATTGTCATAGAGGATTGATACATTAAAGTGTTAATTTAGATGGTAAAATGAGAATGTGTGTGCCTTATACTGAGGTTCAAGATTTAGAAATACGTACCAACTTTGTTTGTGGGACTGAAATGGAGGTAGTTGTGTTTACCTGAGCAAGTTTGTTCCACTGCGAATGGGCCTCGTCTTGTTTTACGCTCCTTGTTCCTGGCAACAACGTCATTCATTCTGAGGGGGCGGGGAAAGAAGAGGAAACAGCCAATCATAGCGCGGTAGCTCGGGGCTCGTGCGCTTCGGCGCGTCACCGGTTAAATACTTTAGAAGCAGCACGAGCGGATCACTATCAAGCAGGAACTAAAGGAGAAGTGTCAGCTTCAACCGCGGAATGAAAACAGCTCAATTAATCATTGGACTCCGCTGTACCTCAGTCTAAAGGTATATATCGACGCTTGGTACTTTACTGTTCGGAAGTTTTTCTCTGCTTTTGATAGTTTTCTTCAGTGTGTTAATACGGAGGGACTTTGGAAATTGAATCATTGGGACACTGAGAGCGCTGTGTCTAGAAGCCTCTTTGCTGCGCTCTTGTATTTGACTGTGATTTTGAAATATGTCCACAATTATGGAACAACCATTTTATGACGACTCGTTTCTTTCTGCTTATGGCCATCCAGGCGCAGCACTGCCAGACTACAAGCTGCTAAAACAGAATATGAACTTGAACTTCTCCGAATCCTATCGGAACTCAAACTTCAAGACGCAAAACGGAGATTTCTATTCTTCTGGAGACGTGGGCTCTCTGAAACTTGCGTCGCCTGAACTAGAGAGACTAATCATCCAGAACAGCAACGGGGTCATCACTACAACGCCGACCCCCGCGCAGTTCATCTACAACCGCGGCATCACTGAGGAGCAGGAGGGCTTCGCAGACGGCTTTGTGAAGGCTCTGGACGACCTGCACAAGATGAACCACATGGCGCCTCCAAATGTGTCTCTTTCAGGTGGTGTGTCCTGTGTGTCCATGCAGCCAGAACCACTGGAGTACACCACTTTGAACAGCTGCACGGGTCTGTCCTCTGCGCCTAGTTATCCGTCCACCACCATCAGCTACCTGCCCCATCATCACCAGTACCAGCACCAAGCTGCTGCGCACGGGTCCCATCACTTCCAGCAGCCGCTCCACGCGCAGCGCTTCTGTGGGCTGAAAGAGGAGCCCCAAACTGTACCAGACATGCACAGCAGCGACAGCTCTCCACCCATGTCTCCTATTGATCTGGAGAACCAGGAGCGTATCAAAGCAGAGCGTAAGCGCTTGAGGAACCGACTAGCAGCCTCCAAATGTCGGAGACGAAAACTAGAGCGCATAGCTCGTCTGGAGGAAAAAGTCAAAGTCCTAAAAACTGACAACGCTGGACTGTCAAATACCGCATCTGTCCTGCGCGATCAGGTGGCACAACTCAAACAGAAAGTTATGACGCACGTGACCAGTGGCTGTCAACTTCTTCTGGCGCCTAAAGTGAAGTCTTATTAAAGACTGTAAATGCACATTTTAAACACTGGACAATAATTGCACTTCCGGCGCACAGCCGGCACTTTGCTGTCTGGACTGAACTATGCTGCTCCTGGCAAAACCCAAGACTGAAAACACTTTAAAGTGTCGTGTCATTGCTCGTTTACATTTTACTTTATTGTGACCATCTGTGATGTAACTTATTTGTTTATTGGGTTGACCCTGATAAATATTTTTTACTTGTATAGTATATATTTAAGTAAATTAAAATATAAAGCCTCATTGGGAAATTGTCTTTATCACGTAGATTACAGAGCACAACCACACAGGCCTTGGCAAAAACTTGTACATTTATGACTTCACGCCACTTTAACAGGCATTTGACTTCGGACACGTCCCAGCGTAGGACAGTTTCCCCATTGACGTACATATGCCATATTTGGTCAACTTTTTCCCGTAAACGTCACATCATTTCCGGGAACTCCCTCCTACATTGCCAGTCAGAAGCTGTATTTCTTTCACAAACTCGTTCATGGTGGATGTTTGTCAATAGGTCATAACGAGGGGAGTTTCCCCTTGTTGCTTTCAATTTCTCAAAAACAAGTTCAACACGTAAAGCCAGAAAAGGCTTATAAAAATTGAATTGCAACAACGCTTCACTTCCACAATGTCTAAGCTCAAAGATGTTTTAAGAAAGCTTTACCAATGATCCAGTTAACGGTTATGAAGCGTTTCAGGCCAGTATTAACAAATGGTGTTAAACAGTCAATACACTGGGAAGGAACCTGTGATTTTTAGAATGTAGATACTGCCACCTAGAGGCAAGAAGAGGGACTAAAACAAATTCCATTACACCAGATGTTAGTTTATTTTTTTTAAACTCAAAAGGACATACCATCATTCAGTGCTTTAGACTATGAGGTCACCCACCAATTCTACACAGGACAAGAAAAAGTATCATTTAACCTCATACATGTAAATGTTATGGACGCAACTGCTAGGAATCATGTGTGGCAAGTGCTAAATGTTAGGAAGTCTGCTGCATTTGCTTCTACTGCTTGGAGAAGTAAGCTTGGCTCTTCCCAACGTCTGGGATGATTGTGTCACTGCCAGGTTTCCAGCCAGCGGGGCAGACTGTAGAGCACAAAGAAATGTACAATGAAGCTTCAGTAAAAGACCTTTAACACAATAAAAGTCTGAGGGGTCAGAGTACAGGGGGCAATAGCCAGGAGTGTAAACCTACGCTACAAGGCCATTCCATCACAGATAAAACCCCACACCATAAAAAGATACAAACTGAAGAAGTGAACATGCACACAATGTTTCAACCAATACACTCCATGAGTAATTGTAAATGATCATTGTTCACGTTTGATTTTGAAACCTTGTCAAGTTCGATGAGAAATGGATGAGAGTCCTGTTTTGCTCACCTTCTCCATACTTGTCGGTGTGCTGGAAAGCCTGGACCAGACGCAGGGTCTCGTCCACAGAGCGGCCCACAGGCAGGTCATTGATGGTAATTTGTCTCAGGATGCCTTTATCGTCGATGATGAACAGACCTCTGAAAAAGCAAAGAACAAAAAATAAAATTAGCACCATTTTTGAAAGCATTTGTTAGTGTTATACAAAAAAACATTTCTGCAGCAAATTTGACCTGTACGAAATTCCAGCATCCTCCTTGAGCACCCCATAGTCTCTTGAGATTGATTTGGTGAGGTCAGCAAGAAGAGGGATTTTCATTTTACCCAGGCCTCCCTGTTTCCGTGGAGTGTTGGTCCTGTAACAAAAAGAATGTTATGGAGATTCAACACGGTATGAGGATATGTCTGCAGCAGTTTGAGTCTATGGTATTGATATGACACTGAATAAGGCCATCAAGTTTCTCATATTATTAGCCATGTGAACTTTACTTTTCTCACAAATACATATAAAATACACACCCACTCCGGATTGTGCAGTTGTCGTATTCAATTGTAAAATCAAAACAATTCTAAACTCGCATGGACACATACCAGGCAAGGTGACTGAAGTGAGAGTCTACAGAGGCACCAATAACTTCACAGTTGATGTTACGGAACTCTTCTGATCGATCGCTGAAGGCCACAATCTCAGTGGGGCAAACAAAGGTGAAGTCCAGGGGGTAGAAAAAGAGCACCACATACTTTCCTGGAGAAAAGGTGGTTAGTCAAGCCATAAAATCCTGAACTAAAAGGGAAGAAATATGCAACATACCTTTGAAATCCGATAACTTTATGTCTTTGAAGGATCCGTCTGTGTGCAGTGATGTGGCCTCAAAGTTAGGAGCGGCCTCACCGATCTTAGCGTTTCCAGAAGCCATGGTGCTGATGAATAACTGGGAAAAGGCGGCAGTTGTTATCTGACAGATCCTTATGTTACTGACAGGGCGATAAGACGCTGGGTGGAGCTTGCGTGGAGTTTTTTTTGTTTTTTTCTGACAGCAGCTAAAAGCCCTTGGATAATTACTACTTGAGCAAATACACTTGAACATGTCAAAAGGATGTATTTCCCAAGCGCCTGTTTTTTTTAACCAAACCTCTAGTCACATGCAAGTCATGCTCACTCAGCAGGAAACAATGGGGTTTTAAGAGGCTTAAGAAAGCACAATTCAAACATCTGCATGGATAAGTATAAAACAATCTAGAATAAAAAAAAACTTGTCTTACATTGTTATGGAGTAGCGCATTCAATGTTTGCATTTACTTACTAAACTACTTTTTCCCCCATTTCACAAATTTAGCATCTGCTTCAGTCCATTGTCTCAAGGATCTGTCTTCAGCACAGCAAATGAGTAAAAACAGACAAAATACAACAGTTGAGAATGAAATTTTGCAATAATAAAAAATCCCTGGGCGAGTCGATGTAGATAGGTTCGAAACGCAGAGAAATTTGGCTTGGTGACAACAAACAGGCCCGTGTTACTTAAGAAAGAAAGTGCAGCACAACACGGCTAGCTTCGAGTTAGCTTTCAACTTCACATGACATGTGCTTATAATTTCCATCCAAATAAGGTAAACCTAAATAGGGGACAATTATTATAAAAGCAGCTATTACACGGAGCAATGTAAAGGCACGCATTTTGACTCACCTGTTTTTGAGTAATGCCGCAGGAAAGCAGTGGTCAGAGTAAGGTCTGGAGGGAGAAATCAGAGAAGACAGAGTGCTGGTAACGAGCCCAAAGTAGGCGTACCACCCGGAAATGGATCTGATGTTTTCACAACAAGACACATTTTGTTCATATTAATATTTTGTATTGATCCCTGTCTCCAAATATTTATCAAACATGTTCATATTTTGAATATTAAGATTTTGATTTAAGTTGTATGTTTTTCAGTTTGTTTAAAGCTCACTGAACTTCAAAACTGCAGAATTTGGGCGAATCTTTGTTTTATTTTGAAAAACATCCATACCCACATATCCGCTGAAAAAATATTTCCTCACCACTCATTTTCTTTGCAGAGCTTGCGAGAAAAATGTAATCCAACTAATTAATCTGGGAATATGAAAAGAACAAGAATGACTATAGCTCAATCTCGGATTTGACTGCCGTATTGTGGACGAGTAGATTGTAGTTTCGTGTTAGAATTTCTTTTCAACGAACAAGATGCTAATGCTAACGCCGATCCAAACAAAAGTCGGCAGAAATAGTGTTGTTTATTGAAAGGCCACATACTTTCCCGAATTTGATATATTTAAGACTTTAAAAAAAAGCATTAGGCCCCTTGCATAAGTGCCAACTATGGACTCTGAAGGTAAGAATCATAATGTCCATTGTCATGTGTGATTTGATCATCATCCCATTATGTTTTATTCATCTAAATGTAAGTTTATTCATTTTATCTTCATCAATTGCTATGACTTTTTTTCATAATATGCAGTTGAGCCAGCTAAACAAGACTTCTGTTGACTATCACTTTTCTGTTGTGTGAAGTTTTATTACATTGATGTTTCATGTGAACTGGCCCACAGCACCTGCTCAGCTCATCGTTTGTGAAGTGTGTGGCTCATTCTTTGATACACGCCGGGGGCTCGCCAACCATGCCAGGGTGCACCTTCGCCAGCTTGGTGTATCTGAACCTGGGGCCGCTCCCATAGACCTTCTATACCGGCTTATAGCAGAGAGAGATGGGGTCAAAGCACACTCAAGTCATTCTGAGTTCAGCCCAAACCAACAAAGGCCACTCCAGAAGGCCAGTCCAGTGTGTGCTGAGGATGAGGGCATCGTGTACAACGCAGGGCATAGAGTCTCAACAACCTCCCAAAGCACTTCACTTCTGCCATTGTCGTCATCTGCTCTTAAAATGGTTGAGTCTAGATTAAGCGACTCTGGGAACTCTTCTACCTTAGAAACGTTAACGAAGCCGCTTTGGGCTCCCCTGGCGACAGACGCTCCCATCACTTTAGGTCAGTTTGAACACTGGGGAGTTGTTTTGAACATGTTGACAAAGCAGTTTATATTATTTTATGATAAAACAGTTTGCATTAACATGTGCAATTGCAGTATTGTGAGAATTTGGGCTGGATGTTAATTAAAAGAATAGTTTTGAGAGCATTTTTCCCCCTATGTAGTTTAGTCTACTACATCCCTAATTTAGATCCAATTGTGTCTGTAGCTGTGTGAGATAGAGCTTGAAAATGTTGCTTATTTTGACAGTTAATATTATTCTCTGTATCTTTTGTTGTAATGTCTTTATTCTCCTCACATTTACAGATACTCCTGATGCGGAACTCCACGTGTGCCTACTTTGCGGATGCTGGTGTGAAACTCGCAAAGGCCTGTCCAGTCATGCCAGATCTCACCTTCGCCAATTGGGGATCCCAGATGGAGATGGAAACCCTATTGAGACTCTTTACCAGCTGATGGAGGAGGAAGATCTCAAACCGATCAACTGTGAAACTAATCCAGGTCTCGCCTCCAGCCCTTCGGCCAAAGCCACCAAACGCCCAGCTGAAGCATCCTCACCAATGATGTCTACACCAAGCAAGCAGCCAAAAAAAGGACATTTTCACTGTAATTTGTGCGGAGACACATTTGAGAACCACAAGGGCTTAGCCATTCACTCACGCTACCATCTTCGCCACTTTGGGGTGGACGACTTACTTGGGAAAGAGTCCGCTATCGAAGCCATTCAGGAGTTGATTGAGAGCGGCGTGTTGAAACCTCTTCCCAAAAAGCAAGCTCAAATGTCAGGTTCTCCTGTTCAGCCAGTTCAGGCTTTGTCCCCAATCACATCCAATTCTCCCCTAACACCAAACCGTGCTCCAAAGGCTAAAAAAGGCTTCCGGTTTGCTGTAGATCCTTTTTTTAGAAAACCAAAGCTGGAGACTACAGACGATGATGCTCAACTGGGTGGTAGCAGCTCCACTCTACCTGCTCCAAAACTACTGATTGACGGTAACTTTAACTAAACGGTATATTCAGTAACTTATATTAGTGGAAGACACCTGCTTGTATCAATTGAGGTATTGTTGCTTTTTATCACTACAGATGCTGGTGCTAGATTTGTATCTTATTTAGTTTTTAATACAATGAGACAGGATATTTTTATTATATAAATACAGGTTATTTCTTGTCGGTGAACACACATGGCCAAACTACCGATATGAGTATTATTTGACATAAGGAATTTTCCTTGATTTATTGATTTTGATTCAGATTCAGACTTCTGTATTTATCCCACCAGGGGCAATTCGTTTAATCAACAGAAGGCATAAAAACACATAAAAAAACACCGGAAATGCAATCACTGTGGCTCACAATAGAACTGCAATAGAACAATAAGGGAGTGACAGAGTTTGGAAATATCACATAGCTACTTTTATATTGTTATGATTCTCTTGATTCTCTTGATTGGGTTTTTTAATGTATTGATAGAATTAATGATTTCTTCTATTCATTCAAAAACAATGAATGAAAGATTGTGACCTAACTTCGCTTTTAAAGTAATTATTTAATCAGAAATCAGTTAGTTAAAACCCAGCACGTGCAACAAATCATGAATCAGAACTTGAGCAACATAAGCAGCATCTTGTTTTTTCATTTTTAAGTTTTAGATAAGTACTAGAGAGTGATTTGAAATTTTTGTTTATTTCATTCTTTTAGATTCAGACAAACCACCAACAGTTCCCTGTGAGTACTGCAGCCAGCTGTTCGACACCCGTAAAGCTCTGTCCTGTCACGTCCGTTGTCATTTGAGGGAACTGGGAGTCGCGTTGCCTCTCAATACTTCTCCCATCGAGCTTCTCAAAGAAATCATGATTCAGCAAGCGGAAGAGGGGAAAAACGCATCCAGTGGTGCTAAAGTCTCAGGAAAGGCCCCAGCTCCTAAAAGATCCCTGGATACTCTGGTCCAAGCTGAACAGTCCTCAAAATCAAACTCCCCTCTGGACTTTTCCATGAAAGAGAAATCCCCGCCTGGCAAAATGACTGCAAACAGAAATGGTAAATCCCTCTTGCTATTATTAGTAGCAAATTAGTTTGATTGATACGTGTCCTTGTTTTCTGTTAAGTTCTGTATGTTGAGTTTTTTATCTCTTTGAATCTTCTGGAAAGGTTATTAAGCCAGTTAGTGATGTCCCTAAAGAGTTGGCTTTGATGCAAAACTTTCACATCTTAAGAACAGCTTATATTGATGACATTTTCTTAATCGTTTGCTCATATTTACGTTCCTTTTTAGGCCGTGCGTGTGAGCTGTGTGGCTTTGAGTTTGACAACCGCAAGGCTTTGGCGAGTCACGCCCGTGCGCATCTCCGGCAGCTGGGCATCGAGTGGAAGGCTGATGGCACGAGTTCTCCCATCGAGCTCCTGAGTGACATCATCAAGAAAGCCCCTTCCAAGGTGGCCCAAGTGACGCAGCGCTACAGAATGGGCGATCTGTACATACGAAAGGTCTGTGCTTTTGATACAAATCAAGAAACAGATTTATTGTTGAAGTATTTAAAAAGTTTAGTTTAAACGTTATCATCAAAATATTAGGAACATCCAAAGTACATAAATGAGAGTACACACGAGGATGACTGAACCAAATGGCAAAATGTGAAGTTGTTTTAAATAAAACCTAAAGAATACTCAACGATGCATTTTCATACACTCATCATTCACCAAGTTTGTTTTCATAAAGGTCACACATCGGTGGAGCTTTATCTTGAGCACACAATTGAAAACATAGTTTTTAGTGATTATTTTTGGTGATTATCTGTATGAATGTTGTATCGTACTATTTCCTCCCTCAGCACTGTAACTGTAGATATAATTAAATATATACATATACATAACATTATAGAACACACTATAATGTGCAAGGCACATGTATTTGTTTAGCACTAATCAAAGAGATTTTCTAAATAATTAAAATCAAAACATAGTACATAATTTTAAAAAATGGAGACATTCTTATAATTCTCACATTAAACCTGTGTAATTTCCTCAATAATACATTTGTCAAATATTATTTCAGACCCAGCGGCCTGCGTCGCCTTCTCAATCAACCGACTCAGACTCCGTTCAGAGCTTGAAGGAAAAGAAAGTGTCATCCAGACAGATGCACAACCCCGGGTCAACTGTGGATCAACATGTGTTTACCACTAAAGGTGAACAAAATAAAATATCATTATTAATACTTTACAATGACTATTTTGACAATGTATAATACTTTAGTTACAGCGCTGCCTCTTGCTCCAAAAGCACCAGTGTCTCTTGTGGAGGAGATCCAGGACTCTCAGCCCACACGTCCAGGCAGCATCCCTGCAATGCTCCCCAAGCCTCCACTCACTCCTCTGGTCAAAGTGGTGGGAAAAGTTTACTCTCTCAAGTGCAGGTAAGATCTGTTCATCCAGCTCATTTTCTACACGGAAACACAACTATTCCACAGCTTAATCATATCCTTTTTAAATATTGTATCTTTCGCATACTTATGAGAAAGGCTGGGGCTGAGACCTGATTGGCTGGGTGACGGTGGTCCTCTCTTTTTCACTTTTATGACTGAAAAAGCTGAGGCCAAAAAATGCATACATGTGAAAAGGTGATATCATCCAACTGTTTTGAGAGGCACAAGCTAAATTTAGATCGATGTTGTAGTAGTCATTTTTTTGTGGATTGAATGTCAAGTACCCCTGCTTTAATAGTGCCATGTATTTTATAAGAATAGAGAACCTTCATTTGTCCCACAGTGGGGAAATATAAATGTATTACTTAATAATACATTCAAGAGATTGATATATAAGATTAATATATATAAGATTGTACACTCAATGGATCATGACTTCTACCATTCCTTGTTTCCCTTCAGATTCTGTGATGAGGTTTTTAACGGCCCCCTCTCAGTGCAGCAGAAGTGGATCACACATTTGCAAAAGCACATCCGGACACTGGGATACAAAGGCAAAGCTTCTCCTCCATCTGCCCCAATGAAAACCCCGGCTATGGGCCGCGCAGTCGCTGTCTAATAACAAAAAAAATATTTCTATGGAGGGTAATGAAAAAAATATAACTCCAGAGGGCAGACTCGAGCCGCATAAATACAATAGTGATCACTGTGGAAACATGTGGCGATTGATGAATTTGTATGTACTACTGACGCCTGTTTTCTTTTCTCTAGTGTCTGGTCTCATCATTAGACATTGTAGACCAAAAATTGATGTTTTTAACTTTGTCAACAAGTCATTCTTCTGTGATTTTATTTTTCTGTCAGTCAATGGCATGTCTTTAACCAGCATCAATGTAAAAGGTTATTATAGATAAACTTCACTGTGTCACTGCATTTGCCTCCATAAAAGTATTATTACCAAATAATAATACTTTACCTACCCTACCCTAATAAAAAAAAAATATATATGTTTACTGGGAGAGTAAGTTGTCAATTTAAATTGCTTTTCTGCGCCATATACTGTAAATGCGGACTCTTTCTTTACTGTCTGCAAAGGGCCATTAATTTAGTGTATTTTCCCCTTCACTGAGTTTGACAGTAATGTCTCCCAGATGGTTACCAGTGACCTATTACCAAAAAAGAAAGGGTTCCTCCATTTAACCAAGAATGAATGGGAAACATGCTATTGGACAAACTGAAGACTTATAATGAAATAAGCAATACTATCTTGTTTACAATTACAATATCATGAAATCTAACTAAGGAAAAATGCCCTCTTTTTCATTATAACCAGTGTATGTGAGGAAGTTTGATTAGAAGATGTTTTCTTGTAATCTCATACTGTGCTGTTGTCCAATTTGTACTTTGTAGAGATGTTATTTCTTTGACTAGAATGTACCAAAATATGACATTAAAATGAGAAAAAAGTGTTTTTATTGAGCAATAATAGAACCTGAATTTACTACTAATGCCTCTAATAATCATCCTGACAAACCATACTAGACAATCTGGGCAGAGGCGAGTAGAAAGGTTATATAGTGAATCGGAGCAAGCACTAATTTTGAGTTAGGCATATAAGACTCTTATAATAATAATAATAATACATTTTATATAAATCATCAAAGAACATAATAAAAACATTAAACAGAAGCAACAGAATAAAACAGTGCATTATGGGATGGTGGGTGCGTGTGTGTTAGGTGGGGTACAGTCTGAACAGATGGTTTTGAGTCTAGATTTGAAGAGTGGAAGAGAGTCAATGGTACGGAGGTCAGGGGGGAGAGAGTTCCAGAGCTGGGGGGCAGAGTGGCTGAAGGCTCTGTGTCCCACGGTGATGAGTCTGGCTGGGGGGACGGAGAGTGTGAGGGTGGAGGAGGAGGAGCGGAGTGTGTGGGCAGGAGTGGCAGGGTGGAGGAGGTCAGAGAAGTACGGAGGGGCCAGGTTGTGAAGTGCTTTGAAACTGGTGAGGAGCATTTTGAAGTTGATGCCTTGTTTAACAGGAAGCCAGTGGAGTTGTTGTAGTACGGGGGGTAATGTGGTGAGCTGTGGGGGTCCGGGTGATGATGCAAGCTTCATAGTTCTGGAGGAGCTGCAGTTTCTGGAGGGATTTGTTGGGGAGGCCAAAGAGAAGCAGTAGTCTCTCTTCCTTGAAATAATGAAAAATCTATTCAATTTGTAATCACATTTAAGTACATAAGAGCTTTAGATTTTACAAATAGGCCATGACACAATATTTCCACAATCTCTGAAGCAACAAAACCTCAGATCATCAAACTCCCATGTCGGCACAATATTTTTATGCGTGTTTCCCAATTCCCAAATTGCCTCGTACTCTTCATGCAGTGTCTCAATCACTTACATTTTAAAGAAAGAAAACATCTGTTCGGTCTTAAACCTTCTTTTGCCTTAGTAGATTTTTGAACCAGTATTTGTCCATGTAATTGGGTCAATATCCATGTAACTGAGTCAAACTGTTGCCATGTAATTGTGCATTTACTTGGTCATACTTGATGACCAACGCCTGTGCATGATCAGAAAAGGAAGCTTTGGCATAAGTGCACATCCAATAGGATTTTATAATACCCGTGGCTGCAGCACTTTGATCTCTTTGACTTGACTCCATAGATGGTCTGAGCTCCCTCCACTCTCTGCCGTTGAAAGATTTCACCTCCACTGGTCTCGGGACACATAAAACTACACTTGATCAAGAATCTGACGAGAAAAGAAAACTAAACCACTAAACCGGTCTCAAATACAATGTATGTATAGTCATAATATGAAGTTATGTGCGCGAGGTCATGACATGGAAATAGAATGACAGGTGTAATATTTTGTTTTTTGTTTGTTTTTTGATAATTGCCAATGCAGAGAACCATTTTGTTTAGTTTTTTAAGTTTCTGTTTTGCTTGTGTGGGAAAGTGAACTTTTAATAAGGACTTTTAACTGCTTTTATTTGTGTGATGTGTTTTGTGTTTTTATATTTTTAATGCATGGATTTTAATCACAGTTCCTTGGACACTTCCCCTAATCACCCGCACCTGTTTTAATCAAGACCTTTTAATTGGGGGCGGGCACTGCAGGACAGGAGGGAGAAGAACAGGAAGAGAGCAGAGGAGAGCCAGACGAGAGCCAGGGGAGAGGATGAGGACACGGGACCGGGCCAAGGACGAGCACCGCCAGCCAGAGACCACGGGGCACTGAGGCCAGCGGGCAGAGCGGCACCGGTGAGGGGGCGCGCATTGATAGCGCACTGGCGCGTGCGCGCCCGGGCTATGCCCACCGAAGACCGGGATGTGCCGGCTCTTCCCCGCGGGTGCCCGGTGGCGACCCGTGGTCTGCAAGGGGCTGGCGGGACTGCAGCCCGGTCCCGGGACGGAGAAGGGCCTGGAGGGAACCGAGGCCAGGGAGGACACCGGTGCCCAGCGGACTACGGGTTTTATCATGATTTTAATGGACCTTTTGTAAATATTTTATTAAATTTTATCCCCTTTTTATCCTCTTCCTGTTTTATGATCACACCCCCTCAACAGACACTTTTAAACCTGTGACACTTGCTCAGTTTATACAGCTGCCCTTGCTCTTCATTTAGTTTTACTTCAATTTGAACAATTAAAAGTCATTGAAACTCATGCTGAACATACCACATCCACCGATCCTGACATATTTTTCGTTTTCAAACATGTCTTCAGTTGTCTAATCTTGTTTTTAAAATGTTTTTAACTTTGTTACATTACTCTAAAATACTGTATTATTATTTATCATAATTACAGATTTCATATTGAGCAGTTTTTGCCTTTAAGGCTCTCAATGGGGGGAAAAATTATAGCAAATAGTTATTGACCTTGACTTGCAAGACAGAACCCTTTGGGACTAGAAACATAACTGTACACACAATGTTACATTTGTTCAGTAGCAAATATGCCAACTGTGCAAAGAGTTATATTATTTGCAGTTTTGCTCAGTGACTGTTGTGTCTATAAACACACTCAGACGTACACTGAACCGACCAGCCCCTAATTTGGAACAAAAAATGTGTTATGCATCATCGTGTCTGACGGTGTAATGTTGTTTGATTCATAAAGTCATTGATCCTGTGTTACTATCACTTCGTATTCACAAAACGCCTACAACAACTCTTTTAACACTGACATTTCCATAAATTAGAAAATACAAAAACTATTCTTAAAAAAAGGTGGGATACTTTACTTTTATTTCTACCTAAATAATACAGGTTGTGTGTCTTGTAAGTGAACGAAATGTTGAGAAAAAAATCAAACCACAACAAGCTAATTTTATCTGATTATAAAATGTTTAGCTTTACCATTTGTGTAAGAAGATAATAGAGAGAGCCCTGTGAGTCGCAGATTTTATGAGTTGCCTAGAATAGCTGAACTAAAGATGTGACAGAGGCCAAAAATACATGCATGTCAAAACTGAAAGAACCATTATGTTTTGAGAGCAGTTTCATGGATCACATAGTTCCCTTTTTGTTGACTGAAAGTTAGATCCCCCCAGCCTTAACATTCAACTGTATAACATTACATTTAGATGAGTTATGAGCAACTTTTTATTTATTGATCCATTCCCTGCTTTGTTTCTGCTTTTATTTGAACAAAGGTCAGTGTTTATAAAATGTTTGCATTAAGGTGTATATTATTTAACAATTAAAAAGATGGATTAAAGACTGAAAAAATATGAAAAAGATTAAAAAAAATCCTGTCCCAGAAATGGATTAAGGGGAAGAAAATGGATGGATAGATGAAAATATTGAAAAATATGTAAAATATGAACAAGATTTGAAAGATTTTAAAATAAACATAAAAAAGCTTTGAGGAGCAGGAGTGAAAAATTATATCTCACTTCACTTAACTCTATATAGTGCATGAGACAACTATTTTAACTGGCTTTGGACGATGTCAGAATCGTCTAAAACCAGTTTAATGAGTTGGGCTCTTTGAGTGGGAGGAATCGCTACAAACTGTTTACTTCTAATATTTCCATAAAACAATCCACCCACGCAGCCTCCAGTGCAGCAGGCCATAAGACAGATGCGTGCTCCTGAAATGGCCGCAGCTCCCTAATGACCTTTCCATAATGAATGCTGTTTACCCACTCGTATTGACGACCTGTTGCTGAAGTGCAATTTACTGTGGGCCCCATGACAGACAACACACACATCAAGGTGATTAAATAAAAGCGGTGAAACCAGAGGCAGATGCCATGAGAGGACAAAGACATACAGACATGTCCTTCCAAAGCCTACACTTAATTGTCTGCGTATTTTAGGCTTTTCAAATTTATCATGATCCCATTTTAGACGTTTGGGGAGGACAGCCAATAGACCTGGACTTATTATGGCTGATGTAATTTGTCTTCTGTCCACCCACTTAGGAGGTAGATCAACATAAAGGAGCGACATATGGATTATGGAGTTTTCTTTTGCCCTTTTGAGAAACACAGCAGCACACCCACTCTGCTTTATATCAAAGAATAGGGTATGTCTCTGCCTCAAGGGTGGATAGGGAGGCGTTACTTCTCATTCATTGAAGAATAAACTAGTGCAAATGGAAGTGGGTGGATTTTTTGTGGTCTCATGCTGAAGGGAAAAATCTTGCGTATATTTTAAATGGTCTCTCTTGTTCCGCAAATGTTCCTCAAGTGGATTGTGAACTTTCTATAACTGAACTTTCTTTCAGTCATAACGCTGCACAAACCGGCTAAAACAGACTGTAAACCACACCAGTGATTTCACCGCCATTCATCCTCTTCCCCACTTTTCTTTATTTAAAAAATAAATAAAAGTGGGGAGATTATCAGCAGTGTTTGGGAAATCATATGGGCATAGTTTGTGATATTTATGACATTTGAGAACAACTATATAAAATGAATAGTCCAGTATGAGAGCCATGGAGCCATTGAGTCTGGAAGAGAGTCAATGGAGGTCAGGGGGGAGAGAGTTCCAGAGCTGGGGGGCAGAGTGGCTGAAGGCTCTGTGTCCCACGGTGATGAGTCTGGCTGGGGGGACGGAGAGTGTGAGGGTGGAGGAGGAGGAGCGGAGTGTGTGGGCAGGAGTGGCAGGGTGGAGGAGGTCAGAGAAGTACGGAGGAGCCAGGTTGTGAAGTGCTTTGAAACTGGTGATGCCTTGTTTAACAGGAAGCCAGTGGAGTTGTTGTAGTACGGGGGGTAATGTGGTGAGCTGTGGGGGTCCGGGTGATGATGCAAGCTTCAAAGTTCTGGAGGAGCTGCAGTTTCTGGAGGGGTTTGTTGGGGAGGCCAAAGAGAAGCAGTAGTCTCTCTTCCTTGAAATAATGAAAAATCTATTCAATTTGTAATCACATTTAAGTACATAAGAGCTTTAGATTTTACAAATAGGCCATGACACAATATTTCCACAATCTCTGAAGCAAAAAACCTCAGATCATCAAACTCCCATGTCGGCACAATATTTTTATGCATGTTTCCCAATTCCCAAATTGCCTCGTACTCTTCATGCAGTGTCTCAATCACTTACATTTTAAAGAAAGAAAATATCTGTTCGGTCTTAAACCTTCTTTTGCCTTAGTAGATTTTTGAACCAGTATTTGTCCATGTAATTGGGTCAATATCCATGTAACTGAGTCAAACTGTTGCCATGTAATTGTGCATTTACTTGGTCATACTTGATGACCAACGCCTGTGCATGATCAGAAAAGGAAGCTTTGACATAAGTGCACATCCAATAGGATTTTATAATACCCGTGGCTGCAGCACTTTGATCTCTGACTTGACTCCATAGATGGTCTGAGCTCCCTCCACTCTCTGCCGTTGAAAGATTTCACCTCCACTGGCCTCGGGACACATAAAACTACACTTGATCAAGAATCTGACGAGAAAAGAAAACTAAACCACTAAACCGGTCTCAAATACAATGTATGTATAGTCATAATATGAAGTTATGTGCGCGAGGTCATGACATGGAAATAGAATGACAGGTGTAATATTTTGTTTTGGTTTGTTCTTTGATAATTGCCAATGCAGAGAACCATTTTGTTTAGTTTTTTAAGTTTCTGTTTTGCTTGCTCAGTTTATACAGCTGCCCTTGCTCTTCCTTTAGTTTTAAAGCACCTAATGCAGGAAAAATATGTCAACAGAATATTCCAGAGTATTACTGAAATATTGGGGTGGCACAGTGTCTGAGTGGTTAGCAGATGTTGGCCCCAAATCTCGGTCGGAACCGCACCTTTCTGAGTGGAGTTTGCACGTTCTCCCCATGTCTACGTAGGTTTCCTCCAGGCGTTCTGTTTTCCCCTACAACTAAAAGCATGTACAATGGGTAATATCCTCCAGCTCTGGTCACTGACAAACAAGGCATCCCTGGGTGCTGTATTATGATGACTTATCAGTAATGTTTGAAGAGCAAAGGTACAGATACAGTATGGTAGATTATGGATCTTTGATTTTTGAATCACATCATTTTTCTGGTGCTGATATGGTGAGACACATTTGGGCATAGGTTTGAAAGGGAATCACTCAATGCAACTTCAGGTAAACGGGAAGGTAAAATAATTACTAATAAAATAAAAAGTGAAAAATGTCTATGTAATAGCAGAGTTTTCACTTGATACAGAGGCAGATTCTATATTCTGTATGGATTGCTATTATTTCAAGAAGACGCTTTGTTGCAGCAGCTCAGTTTCAGTCTCCTTTTGCTGTAGTCTCCCGTCCAGCCACATACGACAAGAAAGGTCAAATGATTTCAAGAGATCTTTGAAATACAACCTGAATAAACCGCAGTGCGCAAAATTACACATTGTCTTGTTTTGGGCCTTTTATTCCCTTTTTTACCGCTGACATATTTTGATCTAGTCTAGTGCTGTTTTAGTCCAACATATTGTCATTTCCAATTATATATGGTATTTTAAATAACCATTTTAAGATCTAGTGACTCAAAAATTTGGTCCCTGTTTTATTATGAACATATTTTCTCACATTGATATGGTCCGCACATCTGCCACTTTACGACCTCCTTCCATCATTCTACAACCAATACGCCAAGGTTGTAAGATTAGAAGAAAAAGGCGCACAACAGCTGTAAAGGTTTAAATACATGTATGTAAGAGTTGCTTTAAATTCAAAACTGGCTTACTCCATGTCCTATAGAACTAAACCACTAAAGTTGCATGCAGAATTTGACATTGCATCCACAGGACGAATTGATAAACAAGGCCGACAAGAGACTTAAAAATGTTTGTTTTTGCAAAACTGTGCAACATCAGATGAAAAGTTTGAAAGTTTCGATCTTGTCACACACAGGTCCGTTTACTTACGTCTAAGAATCGCTTTTCGTTCTGATGATCCTAACCATGTCCAATGGAAGTGAAATACTGCTATAATGTTCTGCACCTGTTAAAGGCAATCTGACTCAGGTTGCCAGATATGCAGACGAATCCAGCTGGGAACATAATAACTGAATCGACAAGCTGTTTGTCTACAACAAATCTATAACACCGTTTCACAAAGAGAGAAATTCTGCTTTAATTCTTTGTTCTGTCATTATTGATTTGAGAATCATAACAAGACAATTCTTTAGTTCTGCGGCCACATGTTACTTTACCAGTGAGATTAGCTCGATGTGGCGAGTTCTGGCAACCCGGATCACAGACTTTCTGATTGGTGAAACTGTGGCGGGCGGGACATCGAAATGAAAACAATAACAAGATTTACGGGCTGTAAAACTAATTTTGAAATCCAATTATCTCGGCTGAACTACTGTTATCAGTGAGAGAAGTATTCAAAAAGAGCATGGTTTATCATGGCCTTTTTGACATGTTAGGGCCATTTAATGATGACTGGACAGGAAAATCTTACATATTGCTACTTTAAATATGCTTTTCCTTACAAGGCCCAGCACTACGATGTAAAGTTGTTTTATTATAATTTTAACCAGCACCAATATCCTTCCTTTGTTTCTTTACAACAAACCCGTCAAACATGTGCACTATTGCTAGTTAGTTAAAATGTTTATAATTTGTGCACTTATGTGTTTGTAATATATGGATGCATTGCTGCTGCTGAACACCTGAATTTCTCCTACGGAGATCAATAAAGTATCTATTTATCCAAAAGTTTGGACACACTTTCTCATTCAAAGAGTTTTTATTTTCATGATTATGAAAATTTTAGATTCACACTGAAGGCATCAAAACTGTGAATTAACTAATGTGGAATTATGTACGTACTAAAAATACAAGTTTGAAACAACTGAAAATATTCAAGAGGTAGTGGGCCTGAAATGGTCTTCCAACAGTCTTGAAGGAGTTCCATGATGCTTAGCACTTGTTGGCCCTTTCGCCTTCACTCAGTGGTCCAACTCACCCCATCTGGATTTGGTTCAGGTCCGGAGACTGCGGAGGCCAGGTCATCTGGCCCAGCACCCCACTACTCTCCTTCTTGGTCAAATAGCCCTTACACAGCCTGGGTGTGAATCTACAGTCAATAGTCATGAAAAGAAAGGAAACTCATTGAATGAGAAAGTGTGTCTACACTTTTGGTCTGTACTGCATGTACAGTGTCTATATAATTGCAGGAGAGAATAGTTGAACCAATGGGGAGAGAGCTTGCCTGTCATCAAGGATTTTTATTAATTTTGTCCAATCAGGAAGCAGGAGGTGAGCATGAGTGGGTCTCCCCAGTGCACACATTATACAGTCATCTTTCTACACATAATGAAGTGTAACTAACTTCACTTTGATTGATGGGTTGGATAAAAGCAGTGAATATGAGATTTGACATACTGTAATTGACAAAGATTTACTGCCATCATAAAACATTACAATAATACTCAAATAGACATCATTTTAGTTTTATTTCATACGGAAATGTAGTTGGTCCATATTTTAAAAGAACACAAATTTAAAAGAGAAAATTCAACATAGCTCTCGGTAGAGTCTTTCTGCCCAGTGCCTTCTCAGCTCATTTTAGAGATTGTCACTTAGATATTCAACACGATCCTGCCATCCCTGCTCCAGGACAAGCTCTCCCAGCTCAACGTGCCCGATTCCACCTGCAGGTGGATCACTGACTTCCTGACGCAGCGAGTGCGTCTGGGGAAGAATGTCTCGGACTCTCGGATTATAAATACAGGAGCCCCACTGGGCTGTGTTCTTTCTCCCCTGCTCTTCTCCCTGTACACCAACCACTGCACCTCCAGCCACGACTCCGTGAAGCTGATCAAGTTCGCGGACGACACCACCCTCATTGGACTCATCTCCAACAACGATGAGTCCGCCTACAGGAGGGAGGTGGACCGGCTGGTGTCCTGGTGCAGTGGTAACAACCTGGAGCTGAACGCCCAGAAGACAGTGGAGATGATTGTGGACTTCAGGAAGAGCACTGTCCCCCCGCCCCCACCCTCCGTGATGGACTCCCCCATCACCTCTGTGGAGTCCTTCCGTTTCCTGGGCACCACCATCACCCAGGACCTCAAGTGGGAGCCGACCATCAGCTCCCTCATCAAGAAGGCCCAGCAGAGGATGTACTTCCTGCGGCAGCTCAGGAAAGCCAAGCTGCCTGCACAGATGTTGGTGCAGTTCTACACGGCCATCATCGAGTCCATCCTCACCTCCTCCGTCACCGTGTGGTTCTCTGGAGCCACAGTCAGGGACAAACAAAGACTACAGCGCATTGTGCGCTCTGCAGAGGAAGTGATCGGCCGCAGCCTTCCATCGCTGCAGGACCTGTACGTCGCCCGAGCTCGAGGCCGGGCTGGTCGTATCACAGCCGACCCCTCTCACCCTGCACATAGACTATTCCAACCACTCCCCTCAGGCAGGAGACTGCGGTCCATCAGGACTAGAACGGTCAGCACTAGATCATATACGGAATCGGGACGGAAGCGGAAGTAAATATTACATATTACCTATTAATGCCTAAACTTAACCAGCCATTCCCATAAAATAACCCCAACCCACCCTTAACCCTAACCTTAACCATCTTACTCAGATGCCTAAAACTTAACCAGTCACCATTTAAGGACTCATTAGTCTAAAAATAATTCGAAAGTTTGAGTGTTACTTCCGGTTTCGTCCCGATTCCGTATATGATCTAGTGCCGACCGGACTAGAACCTCCCGCCACAAGAACAGTTTCTTCCCCTCTGCTGTTGGACTCTTGAACACTTCTTAACCTGTCCCCCCGCCCTTTATAAAGTCACTTTACTGCCCATCATACGTCACTTTACTTCACTGTACTGCTGTCACCTTACATTGTGTGCACCATGTGCACTTGTATGTTGTAAATAGTAACTGTAACTCTATTTTAAATTTAAATGTATTCCTTAGAAGTGTTTTTTATTCTTTATTTTTTGATATCTCTTTCTGACGATATAAGGGGCGACAGTAGCTCAGTTGGTAGAGCATTGGCCTTTGGGCCTGGAGGTCGTGAGTTCGATTCCCACCATGGGACCTACTCCAACTGCTCCCACTGATGACTGCTGTCGTTGTGTCCTTGGGCAAGACACTTAACCCCACATTGCCTGAAGCCCCCTGCTGAAAGATCAAGGCTGTTTCACAATTGATGGAGCTGCCATCTTCCTGTGGACTCACCCCCTGCAGAAGATCAGCGAGGGACTGGTGCTATGAGCGTTGGGTGGCAGCTCTCATTGCCACCCCCCCGACCCAGAAATGGACAAAGGGGTTGAAAATGAAATGAAATGAAATGAAATGAAATCTCTTTCTGACTGTTGTACTGAGCCAAAGCAATTTCCAAGTCTGTGACTTCCTGTTACTTATGGGCAATAAAAATGATTCTGATTCAAATAGTAATTAATACTCCATTGGTTGTGGGTAAATGACTATCTCCGATCAACTCAAATGTGCAAAATGAGGTAATGCTCTTGTCCGGTTGTGGTCCACGCCTTGTGCCAGACATGTGCTTCAGTTTAGAGTTTGGAGGAGACAAGCTGACTTCCTTTAACTGAGACGCTCTGTCGACAGTAAACACCTGCGCCTCTCTGGGACTTCAATAATATCGGATTTACTGACTAAAGCATTGTTGTTGTGAAGTGGCTGACGTAGCAGAACTAACAGAATCCCCACTTAATAGATCTATAAGTATATTTATGTCTCATCAACTAGGCTTAGCTGATACTATTTTTACTGTACTCATCCAATGTAAATAGTGGTTTATTCTGAATGACTTTGTATGTGCTTTAATTAACCGCTTTTTGTTGTTTATGCTAAGACGTTATGATAAAAATTAATGTAAGCAAAAAGATAAGAGGCCATTTCGATGTATGTTATCTGAACTAAATATTTCTGAGGTAATTCCGGTAAATGTTGCTCACTTACTTCAAAGCAAATATATTTTATATATTTGCACGTTTCACTATGCTGCTGTCAATTAAGCTAGTGCTAAAATAGAACAGAGTTTATGAATTTATACATCAGAATTTGCAGACAGATAGAAATAGAACCTTTAACCTGTGCTATGTAAGTTCTGTAACATACTGGAATGATCTGGAAACTGCCAGGTAATTTTTCAAACAGGACAAGATAATTCATGAGTGGGTGAATTTAGCCTCATCCTATGAATGATTTGGTGTTGTTTCGGAAGCACCACTCACTTTTGGGTCCATTTGTGTTATGTGCATCCCTTTTGGCAGGTATTACAGTGTACTTTGCTTTTGAAGAGACATATGACCCTTTTAGCAGAGTAGACAAACCATCGCTCAGGTTAAAAAGGTTAGACAAGGACGCTAAGCACATGATAGCTTCGATCAGCAAAACACTGCCCAAAGAAACACTGCATCATTGTGTGTGCCAAAATGCATGAGGCAAAGGTAAGAGATCAGGACGGATAACTGCTGTCATAAAGGAAAGTGCGGCTCTGCGATTTCAACATTACAATATTTATCAGTATCCCAGCCATGAAAGCTTTTTGAATGACAAATAGGATGGTTGATGACGGTAAAGGGCAGGGAAATATTTAAAAACTAGTATTTTATCTAGCCTGGTTTTACCACACCTTAGTACAAATTTCATTTCATACTAAGGTCTGGATTTGCTCCATTGAGCTCCGTGAACAGGTGGGAGGGGTTAACTCCTTTTGCAGATTGAAATGATTGGATCTGAGTTTACCGTGACGTATGTAGTGTGCCCGAGTGAGTTGTTAGCATTAGCATTTAGCCTAGCCATCTCCTTTGCCGCTAACGGACCCCGTGGGGAGTAGCGCCACAATCTTGACCAGCGATTACATTTGCTAAACATTCCTCTTTCTCCTGCTTCAATTTCTTGATAGAACCAGAACGGATTACTTTACTATCGCATTCTTCGCCATTGCCAAACTACAACCTGCCCGTTCGGCGCAAACTCTTGACGTCACCGGCACCGACCTACAACGCGCTCTCTGAGTAGCCGGTCGAAATACGACCGATTGTAATCGCTAACATGGGGATCAGACCCAGACGTTAAATGCAGTGAAATGATGATTGAGCGGAGTGTACGGATGGGTATGGCCAGGCTAGTATTCTATCCAACTCCATCAATTTTTGTATAGTCCTAAATCACAACAGCAGTCGTCTCAGAGAACTTTACAAAGTTGTTGATTCGCCGACAACAGATCAAAGAATCAAACAGTTCAAGTAATTATGACAAACACATAGGAGCCATTGGCCCAAAGAATAGCGAGGTGACCAATGTTCATAAATGCTAATAACTGTTCATAAATGTGCATATATGTCCATTAATGTCCCACAATGTTATTAGAGCCTTCTGCATTGACAAAACAAAAACAACAAAAAAGTAGTAGAAAAGATTTGAGAAACCTCAGGCTGCACGAGGACTGAGGCTGTGTGGTGCAGGACCTGAGTACAGGCCGGACGTGACAGTTCATAGGCCGGGATCAGGGGGCCCATCATAATGCAATGAAACCAACAAAGGGACAACAAATGAATAGCAGAGAACAGACAACGGCGGAAGTCAGTATGATTCCTTCATGATGAAGTAGGAGAGAGGATCGTGCTCAAGTACTTCTCCCAGATAAGTGTCTCCATACGCAGCTTGACTGCCAATCTGTGTTTTTTGACTCAAGGTTGTCTCACCTACACAGCCCCAAGGCAGGCCACAGATCACCCACATTGGTCGACATCTCGTCACACACCATGAATATTGCCATTATAAATAAGGCCTGGTCCCCTGTAATCTTTCTAATCTGCTGTTAGTAAATCAATTCTGTGACGGCCTGGAAGACGTCTGCTGATTTTGGGAAATACAAGTATAAATAGATTTGATTTGACTTACAAACTAACAACAAACCTGCCACTGATTTATAACAATCGCTGCCTTCAATAAGAAATAAGGAAACCAGTACCAATTTGCAAATACCACTCATGTCAATGTGTCCAGGACCATTGTATAGAGACCTATTACAAAGATGTAAAGCCTCCTTTTGTCTCATGAATACAGATTAGTAAGTTTGTCACTGTCTGGTTCTGTGTTTGCTGACAAAGCAGACCACACATTTTAATTACCACACATTGCTTTAATTCACACCAACACCAGCTCTCATCCATCAGTTTTATTCTTGCAAACATTGGCCAAACTCTGCAGCAGTAACCAGCGCACCGTGCCCTGCGCATTGATGTATGGTGCTCTGTTTACATATATCTTCTTCCACTCTCACTGGGGCGGGTAAAATGTGTAAAACCCGGCACTTCCTGGAAATGGCTATAAAACATCATAAAATAAATGGTCCTTTGCATTTTCCCATCTGAAGAAATATGGCTACTATAGACGCCAATACAAACGGAAAAGTATTTTTAGGATCCGTCCACATGTCAACGAGTTCTATCACAAGCCACAAAGGAAGAGTTTTCTGATGCAATTCATTTCAGCCTGATTACTTTTTTATTTCATTTTAAAGATGTGTTTTTGAGCAGTTATTTAGATCAGACAATGCATCTAAAATGGCTATAAGTTTTATGCCCCAATTTAAACACCATATAAACTGTGACATAACTATTAGGGATGAACATTTTATACATTATCTCTCATCTGCAGTACATGAGGGGGCTATTGCTGATTTCAGTTGCTCTCAAAAGTGCTGTATGAGTTGGATAGAAGTCTGAGAATACCAGAGCAGCAGAACATAAATAACTTTACTCTCCTGTAAAGGCCAAATTGTTGCTGAATAAAACTTTTGTTGGCTGTATGTATGAAGGAAAGATTTAGGTTATGATCATAAAGAATTGTGCCCTTTATAATAATAAATACATAATAATTGCTATTCAATTTCTGTAAGATTAGGAAAAGCTAGAGGGAAAGTGTGTGTGTTTTCTTGTTCTGTCTGTCTTATACCATCTGCTGTAGTACTGTATGTGCTGCTATAAACCTATGTGTTTTTGAAGTATACTGCATGGTATTGTTTTTGCAGTGTAGTGGATTGAAATAATAATAATGATGATGATGAGAACAATAATAATAATAATAATAATAATAATAATAATAATAGAGAATACTTTACTGCCAGTCACACTGTAAAGAATTTCCTTGTAGAAAAACGGTAAATAGCTGGCAAATATGGTTCCAGGAATTTACCGTTTTCTCAGCATGGCGTTATCGTTGCTAATTTTACGGTTAAAGACTGTTTCACTGAATCACATTATGTCTTTGTGATATCAGGATTTAACTGTATGTTCCTGTTAATTCACACACAACAAAAACAGCATTATAGTGTTCATTTTGTATTATTACACCATATGACTGTTTCTGTTCTAAATAGTTTCATTGAACAAAAAACTACACAGCTTGATTTTGTTTTCCTTTAATGAACCCTACTTTTCAATTATTTTTTAACATCTTCAGTTTATACAAGAAAGTAGTTGAAATCTTTACTTCTATAACTCGCTTAGTTCAAAAATATCACTGTAACAAAAGCAGGAGTTTACATAGAGACAGGCCTCCTCTCCGACAATGTTTAAAACCAGGTTAAAAACGGTTCTGTTTAGCTGTGAATACAACTGAGGGATTTTATATTTTATATTTTTATCTTTCTTTTTAATGTACTGTGATTAGATTCAGATTCAGATTCATTTATTTGCCATTTGCAGTAAAACCACATTGGAAAAACTGTGCAAGACTACCCCGGTGTGCACCAGACGACACACACCAGAGCTCTTGCCACGGTGCCATCTTTACGGCGCCATTATTTATGATTTTAATGCTTTCTAATTTTGTTCAGCACTTTGAGTTGCCTTGTGTATGAATTGTGCTATACAAATAAACTTGCCTTTAGTTTATGTTAAATTACGGTAATAATACCATAAAATCACAATGTGATTACTAATCACATTGTGATTTTATGGTATTGTAACATTTTTTTGTAATCACATAATAATTGTGGTAATAAAACGCCACTGGATGTTTTTTAACCAATTTATACTTAAATTTGCATGTTTGAATTGTTTTTCAAAATAACATTTGTTTAATGTTGAAATTTCATTGTAATTTTACAGAAATTTGTTACAGTGCAGAGCCTCTGGAAGATTGAGAGGCTGATAAAACCTATGGAAGCATCTAAAACTAAATTATTGATTTATTAAATTAGTTGTGTTTTTTCCTCAAAATTAACTGCACTGTTTGGGAAAAACAAAAACTTAGTTGGTGAACATGGAGAGAAGGCAATGAAAGATTTCTTAATTAGTACAATCTCTTTGATCTTTTACCGTTGACTAATATAGCAAACCTTTTATGATAAATCGACGCACAGCTTCATCCATGGCCCAGATGTGCTGTGCAGACTCTAGGGCTGATGGTTTTTACAGCTGCATTTACAAAAACATGTCAATTTCTTTCTTTGATTGACAGTGATGCAGTCTGGGTGGAACCACTGGCCATGTTTGTTTTCACTTTACTAGTAGCTGGCACAGAAGAGCGACATATTACGCAGATTGGAGCTTGAACACAAGTAAATCCTGAATGGCGGCAGGTTCAGAGCAGAGTAGGGCACTGACACAAAAATTGGTTTGAAAACACATGAGAGAAGCTCTCCCAGTTGGCGTTAGACTCAGACCGTAATGGGCTAAATGGTCCCAGTGATTACTGCAGCATGGGGCTTTTGGCAGAATGTGACATATTAAAAGTCAGTTCCCAGAAGCGGCCTACAGAGTTGTGTTTGTCCAAAATACTTTTCATTTACATAAAGGCAAGTATGTCCACAATTGTTGACTTGAGGATCGTTGGAAGAACATTTGAACATTGGTAGTATTCGTGTGGTACCCCAGAGCTGGCAGCTGGAATAATAAAGTGTGTGTTGTATTCACACTACACCTGTGGCTACAAAAATGTATTGAAACTTATGAAGCCTCTAATACTACTTTTGACCTTCATCATGAGAAGACGGCTAGTTATATGACTTAAGAATCTTTCTTTTTTCAGACTCAACCCAATTGAAATAAGACCACACAACTTGAACTAGAAAACGGATCATCTCCTACAATCACATTCCAGCTATAAAAAACAAATTTCAGATTGGCTCTTGCTCAAATCTTTCTGAACACACACACAGACAAACACAGACAAACACAGACAGACGGGCAATTACCCTCCCTGGGTGGGGTAATAACATCCAATATTCAATGGTTTATAAACACATCAAACCAGCTATCTGCTAACAGCACATGGGCAGTAAGAACACTGAACACCTTTCTCAGGAAAACTCAAATTCAAAATGTATATTGAAGATTTACTAATGGCCAGAAATTGGTTTGTATTTCATGTAGTTTTCTGTTGTTTGGTAATGAAGATTTAGCATGAATGAACTTTGATGATTTCTTGTCTCTTTTTGGCCAATTTTACTTTAGTGTATATAATTAACATCCCCATTCTATTGTTGGGGGAAAATCTTTCACCCCAAAGCAGAAGTGGAGGCCAAAGCCGTTTTAGGAGGTTTTAATGACAGCAAATACAAAAATACTCAAAAAAACCAAAACGAAGCAGCGGAGACAATGAGCAGGCCGGCCTGAGCGGACAAAAAAACAAACCAGAGAACTGAACGAGGCACTGAGACAGGAGCGCAGGTGAGTAGCTAAAACAGGTGAGTAACAAACAAACTGGAGATAGCACTACCGATAACAAGGACAGAGGAGTGATGAGCAGACCAGGGTCAAATACTCGAGTAGAGTGGAGATGATTGAACACAGGTGTGCCTCGACAGCAGGCAGAGACCGGCCACGCCCCCGTCTGGACCATAACACTATTTTTAGACTCATTGAAATTAATGTATAATAGTTGCATATCTGATTATTCAAATCCCAAGTAATGAATAAAAAAGTCTGAGGACGCCTGATCCAGAATATCCAAAGAGAACGATTGTGTTGGTTTTGGAGGAACCAGTTACCGCTGTCTGATGGCCCTCCTCTCTCCAAGCCTTTTAATGCAACAATCAAAGGTCTGGCCTCTGAATGCATATTTCCTGAAGGAGACCCCCACAGCTCTATTATCCTCACCACTCGCTCCTGGAAACACTGACATTTAGCTCTCCGTACTTCACTTACTCTTCCAATACTAAGTCTGCACTTTATGAGGTTCCTCCTTCAGCTCTCCCCTTTCCTGTCGACCGCAGAATCAAAGACTACATTCTTCATGTCTGATCCTGCCATTTCAACAAGTAAAACAGAAATTCTAATCTGAAATTTAAAAAAGTAGCTTGTTTTTGGGTTGTAAGTCTTGAAACAAGTGGATTTTGGCTCAACTTTTCCCTACCGCAACTGTTTAGCGGTTTAATTTGGGTTCTTACAAAATCAGAACCTTCTGTAGCACACAAGTCCCTATGTCAAGAAGTGACCACAATTTTATTATTTCAATGCATGAATTTGACAGGTCATTGGACCTGTACATGTACATTTTATATATTAAGATTTTATTTTCAGATTATTTCTAATTTCCTCAAATTGAAGTACTCACATTTCCATATCAAACATTGCCTGATATAAATTTGGAGGTCACTTGTCTGCATTCCTGACTGACAAGTTTTAGGACTTTTGGGCTTTTTTACGATTGGAGCAGCTCACACATACTGTGCCGTAATAAAGTGTGGCCAAAACAGAGATTTGAAGAATGTTTGATATTCAGGAGAACAGACAAACTCAATGTGGAAGTAGGTCGACAATGTTGTAAAGAAGCAGGAGGTTAGTTTGGACCGAGGACCCAGAGACATGAACTTCCGGTATTGTTAAATGTCATTCTTAAGTAATTAATTCAACTTATGTAAGCAAATAACCATGTGCATGAGAAAGCCTGATCTAGCCACACCACAGAAATGAGGCGATACAGGGCCTGGTTAGCACTGTGATGGGAGATCCTGAGTCATTTTTTGTCCACACAAATCAACAGAGGGTGAAATGTTCAGTTCGGATGTTTCCACGTGGCTCCTGCTGCAGACCTCCGTGTGTCTGCACCTGTCCACCACATGCTGCTCTTCTAACACTACACCTTTATGTGTGTCGTCTCGTTTTCAGCCGTTCGCAAAACTAGATCAATCCCAGAGATAGAAATAGCATCAGTTTAGTTAAACAGGTCCACAATATGCACTATTTAATATGGAATACACAATATACAGTTTGTCCAACAGTTTTATAGTAGTGTTGTAGAAAAATGCCATAATAGCACAATCACAAATGTCTTATCTTACAAATGTCAATATTCTAAAGGGAAGACATTAATAATTGTGTCAGTGGGGTCAGCAAGATATATGAGCAGCATCCACTCGAATATCATGTTGTATTGATCCCTCAAAAATAGCAACAAGAATTTTAAATAAACTTTTCATCCATTGCTGTCTCTGATTACAATACACAAGCAATTTATTTGTAAGACAGCACAGTGGAAGTGAGTATTTTGATACATCCCAGTGCAAGTGTTTATTCAGATTTGAAACTGGTACAAACGTGTCTTTCTTGCATGTGATCTCAAGACTAAGTGTGAATAGGGAAATGTCTCGGAGCGCAGAAGTCTGGTGAAACAGACACTGACATTATTTAACATAATGGAACCTGGAGAGGTGAGTATATGGGCAGGTGAAAAAAGGTATTATGGGGAAAGAATACAAAACTCAAATGTCCTGGACGTGACATCTGATTGAAATAATGCACTTGATCTTGTAATGTAAATAAACCAGCTAGAAAGACAGAACATACATAGTAAAACATAATTGTTCTGATGCCTCCTAAATGTGAATGGATTTACATCTCCACAAACCTGACTCATGATTGACCTGCAGAGGACCTCTTTGTTTGTTTTTGTGAAAATAAAATAACAAGCTGTAATCTTCCACTATATTTCTTTATTTCAAAAAAGATATTCCAGAAACTTACATATCACATTAAGTCACTCAAAGGTAGGATTTTCTACTTCTGTGTGGATTATCAAGACTATTGGTCCTCCTAATTGTCAATCATTCTGGTGATGCGTGCTCGTCAAGACCAGAGAATTTTTTGCAAAAAGTGGAGAGGGCGGTTCTTTCCTAAAATTTGGGGAAATCCTCCTACACCGGTGCAAACAGCTTGGGTACATAACTGTTTTTCTTCGCACAAATAACGCATTTTGTTTGTCCCAAAAGAAAGTCTTGTAAACATATTTTTTACTTACATATTTTTCAAACCAGGAATAACTCTTTAACTTTTCGATACTCATAAGAAAGAGCCCTGTGAGCCACTTTGGGCATGAAGCTGACTGGCTGAATGAGGGCGGTCCTCTCCTTTCCACCTTGAAAACGCTTACCCAAAGCTGTGGCAGAGGCTATAAATACATGCATGTGGAATAGTGATGGAATCAAACTGTTTTGGAGCGAGGAACAAGATACATATTTGTGGCTTGAAAGTTAGGTACCCCAGCTTTAAGCCTAGCCAATAATTGAGTGCAGAAGATGAGAGGAATACTGATGCCACTTACAAAACATGGCAGTGACTCTGAGCAGACAGCCCCGTGCACTGGGAGCTAGAACAGGTCTCGGTGTGGACTTGGCTCCTGTCGGTCTCGTTTTCAGTGCGCGCGGGGACAGGACCGAGGTGCGCCGCTGCTGCAGCCACAGAGCAGAGGCTGCGCGCTGCTTGGGAATCATTTATAACACTCATTGACAAACTGTTGGATCATAAGCGGACCAGGTTGCTGTTTTCTTATACGGGGTGAGTGCACGCTTTTGTATTTAAACAATCCCACGGTAGTCTTAAAAAGCGCATAATGAATTGGCTCAATATTCGCTCATTTCTCCTTGACTCCACCGGGGTAACTAACACGTGTACAATTAAGAACATATTGACGAGTTATACAACACTATTGTTTGCTTTATACGTGATCCGACAACAATTGGTCCTATATTAGATCCTAAAATCACATATTGGATACAGAACCAATGCATTCGTTAATCGATTTACCAAACTCGTTTATTAAAACAGTAGTCAAATGATTAATGGAATAATCGTTTCCCGGAACCATACACAGACTACTTAAAGCAGAATTTGTATAAAATATTCTTTTTTGTGACGTTCTCTTCAGCCTTATCTTGGTCAAATGTGCTGTTTTTTTAAATCCCACTGGTTCATCTAAACTAATCAATTCATCAAAAGAACAATTGCTGATTGAGTAATATATAGCCAAAATATGTATCCCTTTCATCCCACATACAAAAAGTTACCTATTTCAGATTGATTATTTATTTGCAGTGAAGATACAATTTTCCAGAGCCTATATAATGTCTTTTTTTGCATTTTGTCTTAACTCTGTAAAGGTCATTGTGTTTGGTTGAACCCATATAAGACCCAATAGGACTGCACTAAACAATTCGAAATAGAGATTCATAAACCTAAATAACCACCATTATCATTCAAACAGTGGCTTGTATGTCAATAAAAAACTTGTGGAACTAAATTGAAGAAATATCTACATGTCATTGCCCCTCATCGGATGTGTTTTTGTTCTTCTACGCTTGTTTAACTTTGAACAAATCCACAAATCCCTTGTTCCTGCTGTTGTCTCTGTAATTGGGTTTGGTCGTAATTCTGAGGAGAATGACAGGTTTAAGGTCTCTCTTCAATTGTGACGCTGAGGCTCCAGAAAACAGCTGTCAACTGTGATTGAATTTGTGTGAAAGACTGTTGAACAAAAGGATGAAAATTCTTATGCCATGGTTAGGGTCTGATTGTCAATATCCCTCCGTTTTTTTTTTGTAATTGTGTATTTGGATTGGAAAAATCTCTGTTTGTTGTCCCACAATTGCATTTATAAACATACACTTTTAGAGATTTTATACTTGTTTAGATCTCATTTGATTTAGTTATTATGATTTATCTTCTGTGTGCTATTCCTATGCTGTAACTGGTAATGCAACACTGAAATTTCCCCACTGTGGGACAAATAAAGGATCTCCAAATCTTAATCTCATTCATCCTGAACTATCGTTTTAGTGGTTGGGGAAAAACGGACAGCACCGAGAAGAAACCGGAGCACCTGGAGGAAACCTACGGAGACAAGGAGAGAACATGCAAACTCCACACCAAAAGGCCCCGTCCAGAGGTGGAATCCCGGACCATTCTTCTGTGAAGCCCAACCACTAATCGCTGCAAGTAAGACAAGGGTCCAAGTCTATATTTAGTGTATGGCATGTGCAACAAGCTAATCAGCACACACAAGCATAGAATTATATCTCAGAAAACAGTGGGATGTAGTTTGAGAAGAGGTTAAGAGATCTTTGTTCGTACCACAGTGGGGAAATTTCAGTGTTGCATCACCAGTTACAGAACATAAGGAATGAGGAGAATACATTACAAGATAAATGAACACAGCTCTTAACAAAACTCTTCTAAATGAAATAACATAAAAGGAAATCTCTAGCTTTAGCATAATAAGCCGTTTAAAACTTCAATAAGAAGCAAGAAAAGCAAGAATTATGTACAAAATATCTGGCTTTAGCATTATAAAGAAGCAAGTATAACTCCTGTTTATTTTCTAGTACAGAAAGATCGTTGTATAGTTGAAGTGGAGGTTTAAGGTCTTGTGAAATGACCTCATTACCACATTTAATTGGTTTACAAATTAAAAGTAAGGCACATGCAAAGTTTGAAACTGAAAAACTGAACAATCTTGAGTGAACTATTAACTGCTAACTTGTGCCAGAAAGAGACTCAATTAACAACTGACAAGAATGACATTTAGATAGGTAGATCTTCTGAGCCTTCAGTAATATATTCTCCTCTCTCTCCACTTCTGTAAAACCACGGCTGTCCTGCTGATGATTAAATGCACAGTCTCCTCAAACCAAAGCTCACTTCCACGCCAACACCCTCATAATTTGTAGTAACCGAACGTGCCCAAACCGTTCAATGAATTTTTCTTCTTCTCTCTCTTGCAGACATCTTCTTATATGAGTCCAACCATGCAGATCATGAAGCAATGTTTGCCCTGAGCCACCACAACACCACCAGCCCCCTGCTCCGTCCGCAGCTCTGCCAAGACAGCAAAGAGAGCGTGGCGGCCATGCTGGCTTTGGACGTCCTCACCCAACAACAAAACTTCACCTTTGTCACCCCGACGACCAGTGGAGTCATAATTGTTGTTCTGTCCATGACTCTTGGTATAATCTCCAACATAGTGGCTTTGTTTATTTTGGCCAATGCATACACACTCCAGCGAAGACGATCCAAAGCCACCTTCCTGTTATTCGCCACTTCGCTCGTTGTGACTGATTTCATTGGGCATTTAATTCCCGGAGCCCTTGTTCTCAGACTGTATCTTTCTGGAGGGGTCCGTCCTGAAGATCACAACTCCACAGATGGGATGTGTCAATTCTTGGGGGGCAGCATGGTGTTTTTTGGCCTGTGTCCGCTGTTCCTTGGATGTGCGATGGCGGCGGAGCGTTGCCTGGGTGTCACAAAACCTCTTCTTCACTCGTGTTTGGTCACAACTGCTCGAACCAAAGTCAGTCTATGCATGATCTGGCTGGCGGCTCTCTCTGTGGCCTTATTGCCCTGCTTTCAGTTAGGCTCCTACACGTATCAGGACCCAGGGACGTGGTGCTTTATAAAGGTCCTGAATGACATTGGAGAGGTGGATGTAGCGTTTGTGGTGCTATTCTCAGGATTAGGACTGACCTCACTGGCCGTGGCGTTGGTCTGTAATACTATAAGCGGACTGACGTTGGTTTTGGCACGGCTGAGGAGGAGACCCAGGACGCATCATTCTGCAAACTACCATGACATTGAGATGGTGGTGCAGCTGCTGGGCATCATGGTCACTTCATGCATCTGCTGGAGCCCTCTATTGGTGAGAACTGGGAAATACAAGCAATCGTAACGTACTCTGAAACGTTGCACACATTAATGACCAGATTTATGGTCAACATGTTTATTTACATGTGGTGAATTGTACAAACATTTGATTTTGTAAATGTATCAAAAACAGTGAGAAAACAAGGCAGCTTTAAGATAATGAATTGGACATGTTGGTAGTATTTAACAGTTATTTATGATGTAAGTAATAACCTAATGAAAAGTAATTTAATTTAAACATAGACTAATTAATGAGAATAGATGCAAGGAAAATAAACATTGCATCAATTTTCTTCCCCTTAATCAGCACCAGCCCCTCACTGATCCCCCTGAAGGTGGTGAGTCCACAGGAGGCGTAATCTTTCAGCAGGGGCTTCATGCAAAGTGGGGTCAAGTGTCTTGCCCAACGACACAACAACAGCAAACTTCTATGCGAGTCGTCAAGTAGGTTCTATGGTGGGCTCGAACCCACAACCTTCCGCCTCTAAGGTGCTCTACCAACTGAGCCACGATCATCTCTTCTTTCAAAATATTGCAATTTGTCTAAAAAGAGACCAAAATATATGTACATTGTCAGCATTGGACCTGGCATTTTATATGATTCATTACAATATATCAAACTTTTATTTATTTTATTTTTTTAAATATTACAAGAAAGGGAAAAATATTGAGCTTTTGCACAATTTAAAATGTTTTATTTGTATGTCTGTTACTAATTTACTCTCGCCAAATATGATGTGAACATGATTAACTCACGTTGGTAAACATATCATTTCTTGTTGGGAAACATATACATTATATTTTGATAAATTATATATCCAAATATTATGTGTACTGTTTTATTGTATATCATATTTTCAGACTGTTTAAGCTCAATCCTACCAAGTTTATGTTGTCCCAATCAAACAAATACACATTTGGTCTATTGTTGAATATTCACCTAATATTCATCAGTTTTTCCAGCACTTTTAGAAGTTTTTTTTCTCTCTTTTTCAGGTCTTTGGCTTGATGTCTGTATTGTACTCTTATACTGGATCTATTGGTGAGGATCTCATCACTTACAAAACGTTGATGCTGAGGGGTGTGAGACTAGCAACGTGGAACCAAATCCTGGATCCTTGGGTCTACATCCTGCTACGTCGCACTGTGCTCCGGAAGATCTACCTCATCGCCAAGTGCCAGGCAGGTCTGAGGAGCAGCGTGCTGGGCCGCTGGGATCCCACGTCCTACCCAAGCTCAAACAAGCACCAGGTTGATCAAGTCCAACTGGGGCAGAGGCTGTAGAAGAGTGACGTATGTGCTTTACCCAGGACGCTCCAGCTCTGCATGTCGTACATAATTAAATGTAAAGTGGGAAAAGACATACTTGAGTTTCCATGTACTGATGCTTAATACAGTGCCTTGCGAAATTATTCGGCCCCCTTGAGCCTTTCAACATTTCGCCACATTTCAGGCTTCAAACATAAAGATATTAAAATAAAATGTTTTGTCAAGAATCAACAAGTGGGACACAATCGTGAAGTGGAACGAAATTTATTGGATAATTTAAACTTAAAAAAAAAATAAAAAACTGAAAAGTGGGGCGTGCAATATTATTCGGCCCCCTTGCGCTAATACTTTGTAGCGCCACCTTTTGCTGCAATTACAGCTGCAAGTCGCTTGGGGTTTGTCTCTATCAGTTTCGCACATCGAGAGACTGGAATTCTTGCCCATTCTTCCTTGCAAAACAGCTTGAGCTCAGTGAGGTTGGATGGAGAGCGTTTGTGAACAGCAGTCTTCAGCTCCTTCCACAGATTCTCGATTGGATTCAGGTCTGGACTTTGACTTGGCCATTCTAACACCTGGATACGTCTATTTGTGAACCATTCCATTGTAGATTTGGCTTTATGTTTTGGATCATTGTCCTGTTGGAAGATAAATCTCCGTCCCAGTCTCAGGTCTTTTGCAGACTCCAACAAGTTTTCTTCCAGAATGGTCCTGTATTTGGCTCCATCCATCTTCCCATCAATTTTAGCCATCTTCCCTGTCCCTGCTGAAGAAAAGCAGGCCCAAACCATGATGCTGCCACCACCATGTTTGACAGTGGGGATGGTGTGTTCAGGGTGATGAGCGGTGTTGCTTTTACGCCAAACATATCGTTTTGCATTGTGGCCAAAAAGTTTGATTTTGGTTTCATCTGACCAGAACACCTTCTTCCACATGTTTGGTGTGTCTCCCAGGTGGCTTGTGGCAAACTTTAAACGAGACTTTTTATGGATATCTTTGAGAAATGGCTTTCTTCTTGCCACTCTTCCATAAAGGCCAGATTTGTGCAGTGCACGACTGATTGTTGTCCTATGGACAGACTCTCCCACCTCAGCTGTAGTTATCTGCAGTTCATCCAGAGTGATCATGGGCCTCTTGGCTGCATCTCTGATCAGTCTTCTCCTTGTTTGAGATGAAAGTTTGGAGGGACGGCCGGGTCTTGGTAGATTTGCAGTGGTCTGATACTCCTTCCATTTCAATATAATTGCTTGCACAGTGCTCCTTGTGATGTTTAAAGCTTGGGAAATCTTTTTGTATCCAAATCCGGCTTTAAACTTCTCCACAACAGTATCTCGGACCTGCCTGGTGTGTTCCTTTGTCTTCATGGTTCTCTCTGCGCTTTAAACAGAACCCTGAGACTATCAAAGAGCAGGTGCATTTATACGGAGACTTGATTACACACAGGTGCATTCTATTTATCATCATCAGTCATTTAGGACAACATTGGATCATTCAAAGATCCTCACTGAACTTCTGGAGTGAGTTTGCTGCACTGAAAGTAAAGGGGCCGAATAATATTGCATGCCCCACTTTTCAGTTTTTTATTTGTTAAAAAAGTTTAAATTATCCAATACATTTCATTCCACTTCAAGATTGTGTCCCACTTGTTGTGGGTTCATGAAAAAAATTAAAATTTTATATCTTTATGTTTGAAGCCTGAAATGTTGCGAAATGTTGAAAGTTTCAAGGGGGCCGAATACTTTCGCAAGGCACTGTAAATGTATCCTGTATTTGAACTCTCATGCCTCTTCTTCCAATGCTTGGGGTAATGCAGTCTTATATGGATCACATGTTTTTCTATATTTCACTTCCAAAATCTCAGTGAACACCAATTTTCAAGATTTTCCATTTCCAAAGCCTAATCAGTGACTAAATAAATATGTCCTAATCTTAATCGGATTGTTCCCATAGGAATAGTGGGTTGGGAAAAAATAGGTGCAGCTAGTGTTGTTATTGCTATACTGTGATATAATACATTATTATATGACTTGGACCGTACGCGCGCTCTGATTGGCTGATTACCGGTCTGATATTTTCCCATCTCAGACCGTTACCATGACAATTGGTTCGAACAGCGCGTATCACATTTGATATCTTTCCTTGTCAAACTCGTCCGGATAATAGAATTTACTGGTAGAATGCTCGCAGTTGTCGCCCATTATTTCTTTTTTACCGAGGAAACTCAGGAAAGAAATCAATTGTGATATGCACTGCGGACCGATTGTCATGGTAACGGTCCGAGGAAAGATATCAAAGCGCGAGGTCTGTATATGGAGAAATATCAGGTCGCGGCCTTAATGTACAGACCGAGCCGTGGCGAGGTCTGTGCAAAAAGGCCAAGGTCTGATATTTCTCTGTACAGACCGAGCAAGCAAGGTTAATAAATGTTTTATTATATGACTCTCGTCTGTGTCTTTACCAAATGCTTTTGAGATATTTATGAAGTATGTTCATGTCCAACTTGGTTTTGTGTGATACGCGCTGCGGACAGATTGTCATGGTAACGGTCCGAGGAAAGATATCAAATGTGTGATACGCGCTGTTCGGACCAATTGTCATGGTAACGGTCCGAGATGGGAAAATATCAGACCGGTAATCAGCCAATCAGAGCGCGCATATGGTCCAAGTCATATAATAAAGAGAAATATCAGACCGCGGGTATTAAGGTCTGATATTTCTCCATACAGACTTTGCGCCCGGTTAATAAGCCGTTAATATTGGATGACCTTTCTAATGGAGTTTCTATTTCTTTCTTCTTCTTTGTTTTATTCACACATGATTTAATGCAGTCTGATGGAGCTTGTATAATCATGCCACTATTAATATAAATAACACAAATTAAATTGTCTCTTGGGGGGGTCTATTTATGTATTCCCTGTTGTATCTGTTCATTTTGTTTTGCACCAAATGAGTCTTTTCCTTCAATCTCTGCACAGATGGAGAGCAGAGCCAAGGAGTAATTATAATGCACAAATTATCAATTAACAGTTGCTTGTTTTTGTTGTAACAGTAAATGTAACTGTGATATATACCTCCCTAGTCTAGTGACTTCCCATTCCAATATTAGGCTTACTGTCAAACATGTTATCTGAGCTCAAAGAAACTTCAAACAGAGTATTACCATTTTGTAAACACAGAAACTACTCAACAATAAATTGCATACACAAGTGAGTGAGACTGTGCATTTAGATGAAATTGAAGCAGGTAAGGCAGAACATTTTTATTATCCATCATGCTTTATGCTAAAACGACCCTTGGTGATAGAAATGCAATAATTTTTTTGGACAATTTGATAGAAAAATAAATAAAAAATAAAAAATTCAAACCAAAGATGCTCACATTTTTTTTTACAGCCATGTAATAGATCCATGCCATGTAATGACACTCTGATACAGTAGGTGGCGGTACACATGTTTCAGCGTTGTTCTGCAGTCTGCTCTAATGTGAGAAAAGAAGAAGTCCTGACACCCCGCATCTGTGGCTAAAGGCTAATGCTAACTCTATCATTCCATTGAAAAGGTTACCGCTATAACATCATTTTCTGCGTACAGGGTAAGAGCTGTTTAGGCACTTATACACTCCGCGTCACCAATACTTGTTTGCCTTCATCTTTATGGGGTTGTATCTGTTCATATCGGGTAAAAAAAACACTGGTTAGCTCAGTATGTTCAACCAAGTAAACAATAACACGCTACAACGTTGAGTCGATTTGAGTTTTTTATTGTCTGTAAATATGTCACATTTCAATATCATTATTAGACTAGTTGATAATGCTGAATAAATTGTATGTATAATGTTGAGTATTGTCAACACAATGTCAGCACGTTGTGCACCAGCGCCACTATTTATGTGTTTCATCCATGGATCTATTATATAATCATGGGAACAATCTGAACAATTCGTTGTATGTGTTTGTTTTCAGCCGTGTCTGGTGATGGCCTCTCGGGGGAAGTGGGACGAGCGTGAGGCGTATGAGGAGCTGCTGTATTGGGGTGATCTCATCCAGAGGGGACACCGGCTGCATCCACACGACTATGACAGGTGACTGTGCACAGGGCTACGGCTATAGATTCTTTTAATATCGAGGAATACATCCCTCCCCTTAAATCTATTACTGCTCACCAAGCCTATGTAAAGCATCCAGGTTACACATACATAACTATGTGCAAAATATTTCCATCTTTATTGAAGAATTTAGGTTACTCTGTTGCTTTAATAATGTTGGGTACTAGAACTAAGCAGAAGTTGCACTGCAAACTACGCAACATGCACATAAAAAGTGTGAAGCCAAAAGGCAATGATCCAGGTCATATATGTAGTAAATTATAATGTATAAATAGTTTTTTCCTTCATAACTTGCATAAACTTATTGATTTGACAGTTTTATGCTTTGTGCACTCAAATGGTGTTCGTTGGAATGTGCAAGTAATAATGAATAAAGTATACTTTTACTTGTATAAAGTATTAAGTATAACGTTTTGTCTTTTTACCTTCTCCAGATATGAAGAGTTGAGGTATTGGTATGATTGCCTTCGCTATGAAGAAGATCTTCGAAATTACCATGACCATCGAGCTGCTGCTGCTGCTACTGTAAAGGAAACTAAAGTTCATAAAGTTAAGAAGAAACCAGAGGTACTGTAAAAAACTATGCAAATTGCTTTAGTCTTGTCGTCTTTTTTGTTGTTTAATTTTTAAACCAATCAAAACTCATTCAGGTTTCTCCAAAGCAAATATGTCCACGCCCTTATGACCGTCCGGTGAATAAAAAGCATTTGGAAATTTATCCTTCAAAAAGTACCTTGGAGGCGGTCCAACTTATTGTCTCCCACGTGGAGCATGCTCTGAAGGCTGTCTCTACTCAGATGGATGCTACATCAAGGTACAACACTATAATCAGATATTTCTAAAAGTTGGTTTATTTATTATATGATTAAAAAAAAAAAAAAAATTATATATATATATATATATATATATATATATATATTTGTTTTGATAATATTTGTATCTAAATACATTATACCATTTTGATTATATACATACATGGAAAGTTTCATCCTATTGTTTAATTCTGCATGTTTCACATCAGAAGGCACTAGGCTTCTGCTTTGAACATGTGATAAAAAAGATGAATGCACTTGTGTGTTCATCTTGTTCATAATGTATACAGTTTTCATGCTTTACTGTGCTTTTCAATAAAAGTCAATGGGCGCAGGTAGAATACTTGAAACGCAGTTTATGCTCTGGTGTTTTCTCAGAGCCTGAATGGTGGTTACAAAAGATTGTGCTAGGCAGCAGAGAAGTCTCACATGTACAGTATGATGAAAAAGCCTGTTTGCAAGTGGGCTAAAGGGTTGGAGAAGAGAATATAATGTTCTGAATTAGTTTTAATCTGCAGATGTTTTGCAGATTATTCCATAATTTAACAAATTATTATGTTTTAATTCAGGTTTATTATATACTGGGGATTATTTTAGTTAAAATTAACATAATATACAATATTCAATTGTGGTATTAAAACAAAACTAAAACTAGTCAAATTGCTATCACTGGGAAATCTGTACATGATCAGTATTGTGATTGCCCATGATGTAAATATCATTATCTGATAAAGAGCCAAACAACTTGGATTGGGTGGTTCACCCACTGTTTGAGAATAATGTGATAATTTCCTCCTTTTAGTGAATTCAGTGATGAAAAAGGCTGTGTCTTGCGTGGTGTTATGAGGGTTGGGTTAATCGCCAAAGGACTTATACTGAACGATGATAACGATCTTGAGCTGGTCCTGCTTTCCTACAAAAAGCCAACAGTTTCGCTCCTCAGACAAGTATCTGAAAAGCTAGCAGTAGAACTAGAGGTATGACCAATGACGCTGATCATTTCATGTTGACATTGTTGTGACAGGTTACTCATTCACTTTTGTTAAAGGCTTAATTTGCTTCATACATTTCAGGTTATTTCACCAGGAATTTACTCAACAACTGACAGACCTGAAAATGCAGCTATTGTTGTTCAAAGCACTTCTACGCATGACCTGACTCTCTGGGTCAATTTAACTTCACAGATGTTCAAGAAGGTTGACGCCACACAGGAAAATGAAGGTATGGACTAGGGCTGCAACAATTAGTTTTGGAGTATTTGATTGATTAGTCTTTTTTTATTAATCAAATAATCTAATGACTTTTAAATCCTTAATTGCATTCTGAAAGAATGGTTCTATAAGAACTATGATTAATATTCCAAACAATAAAGTCAGAATTATTATTTCAAATAGCAACTGCTTGATTGTTAAAGGACAACTCACCCTTAAATCCACTTTTTTTTTTGCTGATAAACGGTATAAATGAGTGTCCAATAGTGATGTCTACATATCCTGGTCATAATTTTGTCACTTTGGTGCAAATTAGTTGAATGTTAAACTTTCTGCCTAAAACCGTCTGTGAGGCGCCATCTGCTGGCGACCTGTATTACTACATTTTAATTTTGAATCTGGCGCCAACACTGGCGCGGCAGCAAGACCTGACGTCTGAAGCAAGACCTGACGTCAGCAGCCCCCTGCCCAGAGCTATATAAACGGCGGTCAGCACTAGATCATATACGGAATCGGGACGGAAGCGGAAGTAAATATAACAAAATACCTATTCATGCCTAAACTAAACCAGCCATTCCCATTAAATAACCCCAACCCAGCCTTAACCCTAACCTTAACCACCTAGACACCTAAAACTTAACCAGTCACCATTTAAGGACTTTTTAGTCTAAAACTAATTAGAAAGTAGGATTGTTATTTCCGGTTTCGTCCCGATTTTGTATATGATCTAGTGCCGACCTATAAACGGCCCAGTCTTGTTCACGCCCCCTTTAGTCCTCCAGGCTATGCCCATTTAGAGGAAGATTTGAACAGGAAACCTGAGTGACACAAGCGCCGAGGAGCGGGGGTGAGAACAACTTTAAATCAGAATGTCTCCTTCAGAGCAGTGTTGGCACAGCACAGAAACATTTTAGTGTGAAGCAAGTATCAGATAATGTAAGTAAATAAGTACATTAGTACTGTGTGCTTGACATGCAACGGTTTCAAATTGTAAGTACTTATAGACATTTCAAAGCTTTTTTGCAATCAAACATGTTCAACTCTTAATCCTTTCTGGATCGTATGTGACGCACCGGCACACTCAACTGCACTCAACTAATTCAATCAATCAGTGTGAATGCTTTGCTCATTAACGATTAATTATAGGTGTTAATAGGTGTTATAGTTGTGAATCTGTATCTTTTCTTTCTTCCTCGTCAATAGAAACGCAAGCGGTCAGCGATCCGCCGGACGTTCTGGACAGGCAGAAATGCCTGACTGCCTTGGCATCTCTTCGTCATGCCAAGTGGTTCCAGGTTTGCAATGACGTCCTTATTTGTACGATTGTCTAGTCTTCAATAATATTAACTCCTTTTCATATTAATTTTAAAAAATAAATCTGACTCAATAGTAACGTTGACAAAATTTGCATTTGAGCAAGTTTTGTGAATAGAGTAATCCATGATTGAGCCATCTCAAAATTAACCTTGTATTCCCAAATAGAGTAGATTGTGAGATTTGCTCATTTAACTGAAGGAAAACATTTTAAGAAGCTCATTCCATTTGTCATGTATTTATTTCAGTCTAAAGTCAGTAAGTTGGGCTCTGCACTTGTTGTAATCCGGATATTGAGAGACTTGTGTAAGCGTGTGCCTACCTTACAGCCACTCTCCGGATGGGTAAGTTTTAAACAGTATAAATGGACTTAAACATTACTATTTTATTTGGACTATGTGTTTTGATTAGCCTCTTGAGCTGCTTGTGGAGAAGGCCATTGTAACGTCTGAGAGGCCTTTGGGCGCTGGAGAGGCTTTGCGCCGATTCTTAGAATTAATCTCTACTGGAATACTTTACGAAGGTTGGTCAGCCCCCAAAATGTATGATACAGCTAAAGTGTGGGGAAAAAAAGTCAAAATAATTCATGCATTGTTTGTGCTACAAACTAAGCTAAACCAATATTGCAGCATTTTCAAAATTGGCTTATTGATAGTCTTTGTATATGGTTTTGTGTTTAAGTTATGTTGACTTTGAAATTATAACTTTGTTTTGACTTCAAGCAAGTCAAAACGTCAAAATGACCACTGCTTAAAGGGCATTTTATGGATCGTAAATATTTCAAAAGCTAATGCAGCACTAATAGTTTATAGGCTTTCTTATGTTACCATCTGAAGTCAAATCTGTTTACACTGTATATACATTTCCAGTATCAATCAGTGTGTGACCGGTCTTATTTTTTTGTTCCCAGATGGACCTGGAATTAAGGACCCATGTGAAAAAGATCCTGTAGATGCTATTGAACACTTGACAACACAGCAGCGTGAAGACGTCACAGGAGAGGCACAGGTAAACGGCTCACTTGCAGGTCATTCAATCCCAGAACTTTGACACTAAACAATTTGGTTCCATTTAAATTTGGCCAGAGTGGGGAGCCTCTGTGTTGGTGCTTTTGAGTTGTGAAACTGTACAGAGGCCACTTTCAGGCGGTGGTGGACTTTAGTGCAGTTTAATGTCAAGTCCTAAGGTGAATCCTAGCAACATTATTTTGTATGCTTTTCTACTGTTGTGGTTAGTTTTGTTTTGATTGAAGTGAACATGATCTGTGCCAAAGGAGAGCAAAACTAGATTTCAATGTTCTCTAGGGGTCCACTACCTGCTTCCTGCCGTTGAGATGTTATTTATTTTAATGGAATTAACATATTTGGCATGATTTAGTTGCACTTCTTTTTTTTCCCTACTCAAAAACGTAACTGCGATAGTGGGTCGTCTCGTCTGCAGATATGATTTGAAGCCAAGTTAAGTAACCACGTTGTGTCTAATCTAGATTGATCAAGATTAATGCCACACAAAACATACCTCCCACTGTGAATGTTGCTTAGTGCCCTTACTATTGGTTCTAGCTGTACTGGTTTGAACTGGTAATTGAACTTCTTTGTCAAAGCATCCTACGTTTCCAAAAGCACTTTTTCTGAACGCCTTAACTTTTATATTCTACAGCTTATTTTGAGGCAGTGGGCATCTGGGAAGATAACAAAGGCCCTGAGAATGGCTCCTAAACCCCAAAAACCTGAAGCCTCTGCAAATATTCCAGGTAAGTATTATATCGCACCTTCCACTTCGAGAGATAAAAAGGTGACAGTTTTGTATACATTTGTGTTCTAGCACCGGGACCACCAGCTAAAAGACCCATTTCAGCTACAGACACAGAAAAGGAGCAGCCACATTTAAACAGCAAACGAAATCGGCACTAATTTCAACCAGGATCCTTCTACATTCTGCTACGTTACACTCTCCTCCAGAAGATCTATCTCATATCTCCCAAGGCTCGTGAGCGGCTGTTCTACTCAAACTCTGACAAAAACCAGGTTCATCGTGTCTAACCGAAGTAGAGTCCGTATCAGAGTAATGGAACTATAGTACTGCAAGTGCTCAAGGACACCTGGTGCAGTCCTGTTGCAGTAACTCCTGTACTATATCAACTTGTGGTTTAAAAAAAATGATGGATGGACTAAGCTATTTTGGGCCTCGATCTTTTTTTCTTTTCTTTTTTTTTTACAATATGTGAGCTGAAGATGGTAAAATTACCCTAATTTGTGTTTGTTTTTTGCAACAAAAGCCTTTTAATGATAATGTACTTATTTTTATTTGTGATTGTCTTGGTTTTATTGTTGTCAGTGGCATAAATAAGTTTTGATATTATTGTTTGTAGTATTTCTTTATGGCAATACTCTACATCCACATTTGTTATTTTGACGGGTCATCAGCTCTGCCATTATCTTGGCCTACACATCATCACAGATAATTGTACAACAGAAAGTACAACACAAAGTAAAGAGGGCTTGATTTAAATAGAAATTATCTTAAGGATTTATCTCGTATACTGATAGTAAATATGATTTAATGATTTTTTTACAGACGCCTGTCATATTTTTTCTACGGCCATTACCTGACAAATGGGTTATGTACCCACAACAACCCTGAAATGTAATCGAAAGGGTAAAGTCAGAAATTAACATGCTGTGATGCAGCTTTGGCAGCAATCTATATGTACACATCCCTATCCTTTACCAAGATGATGTAAATGTGATTTGTAACAATGACTGTTTACAATAATTATTTCTATGATGGTAAGACCAAACAGTCAAAACTTGGCACGGGCTATGATAGTCAGTAGCCTAGTCTGTAGCCTGCAGCATGAATTATGAATATTCTAATATCCTCCAGGAAGAAAGAGAACCAATCAGAACATGAGCTTCCCCTGAGGGGCGTAATGCAATCTACGTCACAATTCTGCGACCACCGTTCTGAGCTGGAAAGGCTAGGCAACTTTAGAATAACCTAAAAAGGTTACCACTACAACTAAAACGATTTATAATTTATAAGGTAAGCACTGTGTGAAAAGCACATGTACGTATAACATTTGTAATGGTTTGATTGCACACATTCTAATACTAATAGGCTAACGGGTAACGAACCACTGGTTAGCTAGCGGGTCACTGTATCGCCAGTAAACAAGGGTTATTTATGCATTAAGTTCGTTGACCAATTGGTTCAGCTTTGAAGGACTTCAAGTTTTATCCCTGGTCGACAAATTAAAGACCCTAAATTAATGGATTGTGTAATTATTTTCCAGAATATGTTCTGCTTCTAGCTGTATGTAACGTTAGCTGTTATGTTAGCCCTAAAGACGTGTTTGCACGCGGCCTCTCTTAACTGCAACTAAATAACTAACTCCTCTACACGTCAGGGTTGACGTGATATGTTTAGATGGAAATGAAAGTAATGTTGTTGTTTCAATGAAGGGTGCTGTCATCAGGCGGGCTTGTTGTGATGGCGGCCGCTCAGGCGAAGTGGGACGAGCGTGAGGCGTATGAGGAGCTGCTGTACTGGGACGATCTCATCCAGAGGGGACACCGGCTACATCCACACGACTATGACAGGTGCCATGTGCACACCATGTACATTTTGTGTATTTATTCTCATGAGTCCAAAAATCATAATTTTGCCTTCTCCAGATATGAAGAGTTGAGGTATTGGTATGATTGCCTTTGCTATAAAGAAGACCTACGACATTATCACGACTACCTTGCTGCTGTAGAAGAAATTGAAGGTCAGAAGCAACAAGAGGTTGGTATATGGAACTATACTAAAGTATTTTGTCATGGCTTGTAGTCTTATTCTTGAAATTAAAACTCAGTGTCTTTTCTCTATAGCAAACGTGCCCTCGTCCTTATGACCGGCACGTGATGGCAAAACATTCCGATATTTATCCTTCAGCGAGGCTCCTGGATGCAGTCCAAATGATTGTATCCCATGTTGAACACGCTCTGAAGCCTGTCTCTGATCAAATGGATGTTACACCAAGGTGAAACATACCTATTATTTCACTTACTGCTTAGCCGACTACTTACTTTCTATTTCGTCATTATAGTGAATTCAGTGACGAACAAGGCCGTGTATTGCGTGGTGTCATGAGGGTTGGGTTAGTTGCCAAAGGACTTATACTGAAGGGTGATCGAGATCTTGAGCTGGTCCTGCTTTCCTCTAAAAAGCCAACACTTTCACTTCTCAGACAAGTGACTGAAAAGCTAGCACTAGAACTAGAGGTATGACCTATGACATGGAACATTAATTGTTTACATATGTTTTTGCATTTGTTGATGGTTGTTTTTTTTTTCATTTGAAGACCATTTCACCAGGAATGTATACAACTGCTGACAACACTGAAAATGGAGCAATTGTTGTTCAAAGTACCACCAAACCTATCCTGACTCTTCAGGTCTATTTGACTTCACCTTTGGTCAGGACGGTCAAATCTACAGAGAAAGATGAAGGTATGTCCCTAATGTGTGATGCCAAAGGCACCCTCGACTCCACTGAATTTCATCACCAGCGAACAATGGACTGTGCTGTGAATGTCCTCAGTCGACTAATGATAATTATGTTCTAAACATTTAATCATAATTGGCAAAAACTAGCCTGTTCACTCAAATGTTTATGCGCGCCATGTCATATTTTAGTAATAAGATTTGACACCATTGCAGCAAAACTGACACTGATGTATTGACTTTCTGAAGTGACTTCTATCACTTGTTCTGTGAAGAACTCAGAATCTGTAGAATTGAGTTGTATATTTCAAGCCACACATGGATTATTGACCAGTTTGAAATGTCTGTAGCCCAGAGAAGCCATTGAGATCATGAACATGAGATTGTGAAGTTTGCAATGTCATCCAGCCAACTTCAGCTCTTCCATTATAGACCAGGCGTGCCTGAAACTGGAAAACAGAGAAAGTTGTTTTATGAGTAATTTCATGAAGGTTAAAATGGTCAAAAGTTATAAGTCAGATCTGCCTCTTTCTTTCAGCAATTTATCACTTGGCATTGGTATCAGTTTGGGCCTTACTCACTTAAATTTCAGTTCATTATATTTTTTAACACCTGTTTTAAAGCATCTATGCATTACAACTGTGTTGTATTCACTTGTGACAGTCCTTATTGGTATAGATGTAATTGTAAGAGATCATATTTGTCAACAATCCCTGAAAATAACTGGTCTGTGAGTAAAAGCACTTAACCTCTCGACCATCTGATTCCTTTTAACTATTTTTTGTATGTAGTTTGTTGACATTTAGTGCATTTTTGTGAAGAGGATTAAAGGTCTGTTATGGTGAGCCATTTTGCAGGGATCAACAATAACTCGTGATAATTTATTTGATAAATTAACTTGACAAATTATTGTCATTGACAAATCACAGAACCCTATATTTTTTACAGGTGAAAACCAGGGCTCAGTTTTGCTGCATTGAAGAAGTAGTCAAACTTTTCAGGGCTTGTACCTTGTTACTGATCATCTTTTTTAGTTTGTGAATTTTTTTAGGAAAGCTGGACCTTTGACCAATTGGATTCACTGTCTCAGGAAAGGAGGAATCGGCCAACCCAGACTAACAGACTTGGAAAAGGAGAAATTATATTCACAATTATTATATTCTGAATTCCTTTCATATTTTGAATCTAAATTGTTGAATTTGTTTCATCTGGTTGCTATAAGAATAAAACATTTAGTCAGGAACTTAGTTTCTCCTTTCTTAATACTTTTAGTTTGGGAAAGCCGCTACTCTATAAACTTCAAGACAGAGCCAAGCCCTTGGTCAAACTGTACCTTTTCTTCTTACTCCACCTCGTCAATAGAAACGCAAACGGTCAGCGATCCGCCGGACGTTCTGGACAGGCAGAAATGCCTGACTGCCTTGGCATCTCTTCGTCATGCCAAGTGGTTCCAGGTTTGCATTCACGTCCTTATTTGTACGATTGTCTAGTCTTCAATAATATTAACTCCTTTTCATATTCATTTGAAAAAGTCAATCTGACTCAATAGTATCGTTGACAAAATTTGCATTTGAACAATTTTCCAATGTGAAAAGAGTAATCAGTCATTGAGCCATCTCAAAATTAACCTTGTATTCCCAAATAGAGTTGTGAGATTTGCTCATTTAACTGTCAGAAAACATTGCCAAATATACACGTTTTTTTCTTCTTTATTAGGCCAAAGTCAGCGAGTTGGGGTCTGCTCTGGTTGTGATCCGAATCTTGAGGGACTTGTGTAACCGTGTGCCTACCTGGCAGCCACTCTCTGGATGGGTAAGTTTTGATTTTATAAGTAATAAGGGATGCACAGATACCGATACCTGTATTGTATATTGGTACTGATACTGACCGCCTACTTGAGCTGTCACATCACCAAATTTATTGACATTACCAAAAGTAAGATTTCCAAACACAACAAGTTTGAAATTGTTTCACAGTGTTCAGAAGTTGAAGCACGCTCCAGAAATAATGGTTCCTATGATTTCATCATGTCCGCATTAAGCTTTTACGCATTGCACGTTCCATTGGTGCCAGAGGAAACTCTACCTGGAGGGATCATCGCTGGGTGGGAATTGCGTTAGTGAGAATTAATTCTGCGTTGAAACTTAACATTTAACTGTATGTTTTGATTAGCCTCTTGAGCTGCTTGTGGAAAAAGCCATTGTAACTTCCGAAAGGCCTTTGGGAGCTGGAGAGGCTTTGCGCAGAGTCTTTGAATCCATCTCTACTGGAATACTTTATAAAGGTTGCTTACAAAGTTTAACAATTAAGTTATTATAGATAATGGCTAATCTTTTATTCATTTTTTACACAGATGGTGCAGGAATTAAGGACCCCTGTGAGAAGGATCCCTTGGATGCCATTGAACACTTGTCAACGCAACAACGCGAAGACATCACAAACAATGCACAGGTGATCTATCCCCACAAACACCTGCATCATCTCGAAATGTCAATAGTTCATGCAAGTTCCCATGTGAACTTCTGACTTTGTCTTTCAAAGAAAAACAAATATTTTATCCTTAAATGAGAAAACATTATTTATGTGGTGTTAAGGTGTATATAAACTTTGTCTCCACTCCAAGTTTACAAAACACCTTTTATTTTATTTTTCTACAGCATATCTTGAGGCTTTGGGCATTTGGGCAGATACACAAGGTGTTGGGAATGGGTGCTAAACCTAAAAAACCCCAGAAACACGAGGCCTCCTCTGCAAATACTTCAGGTAATCTAGCATACAAACCCCTTTACAAACCTCAAAAATGGAAATGTTGTATATTGTGATGTAGCTCCTGGACCACGCGGTTACCCACCGGCTAAGAGACCCTTTTCAGCTGTAGACACGGGAAAGGAACAGTCACATCTGAACAGTAAACAACGCAAGTTTCAAAAGCGCTTTCAGCGAAAACCAGGTTTGTAACTAATATAGTTTGTTTGGCCATTCTTTGGTTGACAATTGCCACACAGTAATTGGATGTGATTCTTTGCCTCCTCCAGTCAGCGATGATATAAACATGAATGCTGTAATGCGTCTAAACCAGTACAGGCCTGGCCTGGCATACCGTCTCACATCTCAAAGTGGCCCTGTGCATGAGCCAGTGTTCACGATGGCGGTTGACTTCAATGGAAAGACTTTTGAAGCTACTGGCCGTTCCAAGCGATCTGCAAAGATTAATGTAGCCACCAAGGTATGTTTTAACTAGCCCTGTAAACTCATGCAGGGACATATGTAAATACTGACTTTTGTAGGTCTTGCAAGAGCTTGGGCTTTCTACTGCTCCAGCAGAATCTAATGGTTCCAGTGGAGGGCAAGATGGGGTTAAAGCTGCGACAAAAACTGGATCAGAAGAGGTGTGCATGTTTCCTGTCATTTCGACATGTGACACAGAAAGATCTTTAACATCACATTTTTGGGCAGGGAGTCCTTGGAGCCATTCTGACCAAACATGGAAAAAATCCAGTGATGGAATTAAATGAAAAGCGCCGTAGTTTGAGGTATGAGCTCTCTGCAGAAACTGGGGGATCTCATGAGAAGTGCTTTGTTATCGAGGTCAGTATATTCAATGTGTGTATATGCTAAAAGTTGCCACGTAGAATATAACAATGATGAAAATATTGTAGGTGGATGTCGATGGGCAAAAGTTCAAAGGAAGTGGCTCAAACAAAAAGGAGGCGAAGGCCCGTGCTGCTCTTGCTGCTTTGGAGGCATTATTCCCTGAAGATGAAACAAGATTTTATCAAAAGAAGAAGGTCACATACACAGATATGGTAAGACGTATTTTAAACCTACCTTACTGACCCCTTTTTAATGATTCGAAATGTCCAAACAACGGGCTTAATATCATTTGTCCCCGCTGTCCAGCACATCCCAGGCTTTGGCACTATCCGTGGGATCCCTACAGACAATGGGTCTCGTGGCAGAGGCCGGGGCAGGGGCAGAGACAAGTCAAGTGCTGGTCCCAGTTACAATAAAAGTAAGGAAATGCTCACATCTTTCCACAAGGGGATGACTTGGACTTCTTTGACTTTTCTTCCTGTTTTTAAAAGCCAACTACAGCTATGAAAGCAACTCTGGCTCAAGCTATCGTACGTGTCCTCTTAAGAATACATTGACCAAATATGCACCCATCAGGCATAACTTGTGTGTGTTACGACCTGAATCAACATCTTAATATCCATCAACTATTGGTTTGCGAGACTGAGGCTTTGTAGAACTGTCAGCATGTAAACAAAAATGGCTGATTATGTCGATTAGCGGTTGAAAGGCTAAAGCTCAAACTAATATCTGTTTACTTCTTCTGTTTACTTGTATGTTTTACCTTGAATATCCAGATGAGGCACTGGTAACTATACAGTAGTGATCATTTACAGTCATTATGTCATGCCTGATTGGTGTTTGGTAGATTCCAAATGACTAAATGAGAACATATTGAACTTAAGCATCTCGTTTTACAGATAAACTCTATGGCAGCGGTGATGCCAGCACAGCGGACAACATTGGCTCATATGGGACCTTTTACCCCGACACCACCACATACTCTGCTGTACCAGTCTCAAACCCTGCAGCCGCTGTCGCCGTCACTACTCAACCAGATTATACCGCAATGCCGCCCCCTGTTGACCAGCAGAGTCCCTACAGCTATGGCTACGGAGGAGAGAAAAAGAAGATGCTAACTCAAGAGCAAGATTATTCCATGTACCCAACCGCCTACCCGAGCTCCGTGACAGGGGGGCAGGAGTATAATAACTATGGTAAGTCTTTGTTCAAGAAGTGGCTTATTGTGTGACATTTATGGATCATCAAATAAGAATATGGTTTAATCTTATTTGTGAAGAGCCTGGATTTTTTTTTTTCTTTTAAGAAAAATAACTTTTACATTCACACTAAATTTAACTGCCCCTGGTTTATCTTTGTTAAAAACAACTCAGCGATTTTGTACTGAAGTTCACAAAACATTTATTCTCTCCATCACAGTCAACAACTTCACACCATGAAAACTATAAGGAAATACACACATTCTAGGTACATTACATATACCAAAAATATGTAAATGACAAAAACAGGCAGTAGTTATCTCTATCTATACTTCTGGTCAATCAATCAAAATGATAAAGTTATCTTTTTGTAAACCATACATAATTCCACCAACGTTGACATATCCTAACAGAAAGTGTGTAATCTATTAAAACAATAATTGTTTCTCTGAAGTGTCTCGATACATAATCTAGTTTCTTTGATTGGTGTTTCCAGTGATGAAAACATTTGAGACTTAATCTCAGTCGTCCTTAAACCGGTCCATTATGTGACTGACTTCATCATTTACGGCCGGTTTCTTGGTACAGACGAAAAAAACCATAATTGATCTAATTATTTTCATCTGATTACTCTGGAACTTTGCACAGTCCTCTGGCCATGTTTGAAACATGAAAAAGTCTGTTGTTGAAATACTGCATATACTGTTGCTTTTATTTTAACCAGTTTTAATCATTTTTTAGGCTGGGGCCAACAGACCTGGGACGGTCAGCACTACGCATACCAGGGTTACACCGGACAAGACCAGAGCGCGTATCCGGGTTACAGTGGCACTAGTTATTAAGAGACATTCTGGTGCATTTTATTGGATTATGATTTATTTTATATCACCTTTTACCTTACTTGATGTTGGATGTATAAAAAAACAGGATTGCGTTTCTTGCTTTTCCATGGAGGACTGCATTGTTTTGGTGTTGACTGGAAGTACCACAATTAGTCTTTAGTTTTTGTTTTTATAAACACATGATTCTGTTACTGTTCTTTCAAACACCACTGTTAAAGCTAAGAGTAAATTTGTGTGCTCTCCCACTTGTAAAATAAATTATTTTAGTGGAATGATTTTGACTCCTTAATGATTGTTATAAGACTTTTAATTTATTTATACATGTTTGTCCAAAATGTGTATTCAATGATTTAATAGAAATTTGTAGCAGCCAGAACATATAAATGTGTTGAAGTCAAATGGGCTTAAAGTCTTTAAATATTATAGAGAAGTATGATTGTTTCCATAGAAATAAATAGACCAGAATATAGGAGGATGTGATGAACCTTTTCCACAAAGTCTGGAGACCATATTACAGGCTTAGTCACATGCTGCCTTAAAAATGCTTTAGTCTCGACTGAGTCAAGAATATGCTCTTGTGATCACGCGTCTCTGGTGTGGAGTTATAAAGCCGAGCCCGAGGAGCAGGCTGCAGATGGAGAGGGTCCACGAGGCCATACTTATCAGCTGTGAGTTGCTCTATCTCATGAAACCACTCACCACAAAGTCTGTTGATGGATTCATTGATGCACTGTGCCCCTTAACCTCCACTGCTGCATGTTTTGATCAGTTTCTTAGCCAATCAGATAGCATCTGAAGTGCAGGGGAGGAGTAGAGGGGCGTATTTAAACTTGCAGTGTTTACTTCTGCGTCACAAGCAACAATTTATTTCACTCTATGCTCTTCACCTTTTTGTTAACTACTTTTCATTATTATTGGGGTCATGCTATATTTTAACTAATGGATTTTATTTAGGTTTCAATTCTAATAAACTTAACTTCTTTTAAAGATGGCACTTGCTCTGCTCTCACTCTTAATCGTCATCCCGGTGACCTCCTGTTTCCCAGCTGTGTTCCAGGAACTTGAGTCTGGCAGTAAGTACCAAACAATTTATGTTGTTGTCTCTGTCGTCATTAATGTCGCCTAATGATGGACTAAAACTGAAAAAGTATATAAAACTGTTTTACTGAGGGATCTTCCACAAACCTGACTTTACCTGGAGGTGTGTTAGTGTTACTTTAACATTTGTTTTCATATAAAACTACCCACCACCTGCTGCTTTATACATTTTTTTTTCATTTAAACACTGGGTTTACACTCTCAAAAACTTTAAAAAATTTAAAGTTTTAAATTTTTTAAACATAAGAGCACAAGAGCATGTAGCATAAGAAAAAAAATAGTTGTATATGAAAATTACATAACATATTTATCTTGCTAACATTTATTGTACTTTTTCCTTTGCAGAAAATAGGACTTCTATAAAGTTCTTGGCCATAGGTGATTGGGGAGGACTGCCCTATCCTCCATACATCACTGCTGTGCAGAAGGCTTCAGCTCAGGAGATGAGTAAAGTAGCAGAGCAGGTGGGTGCAGACTTTGTTCTGGCCCTCGGAGACAACTTCTACTACAAAGGTGTGGACAGTGTGGACTCGCCTCGATTCAAAGTACATTTTCAATTAATTTCCTGTTTAATCAATGTATTGATATTTAGTTTCATCGATATATATTTCTAAATTATGTTAATGTGCAGAGCACCTTTGAGTCTGTCTATACGGCCAAGTCTCTGAGGATTCCCTGGTACGTCCTGGCCGGAAACCACGACCATATTGGAAATGTAAAGGCACAGATCGAGTACAGCCAGCGCTCCAACAGATGGTATGTCCCAGACAGTGATATCTACAGTGTCCTATCTTTGTCTTATTAGTCTTTGTTTGTAGGAAATTTCCAGCGTATTATTATGAACTGAACTTCCACATTCCCAACACTCACAAGACGCTGACCATCATCATGCTGGACACTGTGATGTTATGTGGAAACTCCAACGACAACTCAAACAAACAGCCCAAAGGACCTCTGCGGAGGACAGAGGCAAACCGTCAGCTGGTGTGGCTGCAGGAGCGGATCGCCCGCTCTCAGGCAGACTTCCTTCTGGTGGCCGGACATTACCCTGTGTGGTCAGTGTCTGAACATGGGCCCACCAAGTGTCTGGTGCAGCAGGTGCAGCCTCTGCTTGTCAAGCACAAGGCGACAGCTTACCTCTGCGGCCATGACCACAACCTGCAGGTCTGTACCGACAAGAAGTCCTCCATAGATACTGTACATACTGTACAAACGTTCACTGTAATATACATAACATGTTTTCTCTTCTCAGTACATAGAGGAGTCCGGTGTGGGATATGTGGTGAGTGGAGCAGGAAACTTCCTGGACCCAGATGTCCGTCACTGGAACCATGTGCCTAAAGGCTCGATAAAGTTCTTTACAGGACAGGCCTCAACAATGGGAGGGTTTGTTCATGTAGAGGTGGCACAGGACAAAATGATCGTTACCTTCTATCAGGCTAAAGGCACATCTCTTTATCGTACTATTCTCCCTCAGAGGAAACTGGACTAATCCACTGTAAAGTATGATACACATCTCTTTCATAAACCTTATTTTTTTCATTTGGATGTAAAATAGAAAAAAGGTTTAGACAAGTACAAAGCTCCAAAGAACAGTATATTTATTGCTCGCCAAAAGATGGTACTTATGAATGGTTAGGACTGAAATGTGTTTGAGATCTTTGTAGTAGTGAAAACCTTTTTTCTATTTTTGGTTCTGCATGCTCTTGTTTTCATCAGAATTGATTTTTTTTATCTTTTGACTTCCTTCATTTAAATCTTGTATCTAGCGGTACTTTTTTGTTTTTAATCTCATGAAACAACTTAAATGTTAATTTGTTTTTTTCTATTTATCACAGCCGGAACATCCGTGCCAGTGCCAATAAAGTAAAGTTTGCCTGTGTTGGTGCGCTCACGTTGTAACATGTAATTACTTTTGTTCTGATTAATCTGTTAGAAAATGTTCAGTCTAAATGTTTGGTATTTATTGGCTTTAACTTAATCCAATCAGTATATGTTACAATTTGTTAGTGTCACGTTGCCACTTCAGTGGAAGAAGTAAGTTAATCCCAATAAGACTGCCAGTCTTAGCCCTCAGCGGGGAAAGTCAAGGACAGATCATTTCAGGCTGACGTAAGCTCGAGCCACTCAAAGGAAACGACCGACCACACAAATGCAACTCAAACATCACATACAGTATTATTTTCTTACAAACTACACTCTGGAGTCTCAATATTTTCATCTCTATTTGTCGTAGCCTTTTATATTTATGTTTGAGAATATGTGATATACGCTGAGAGATGATCAAAGCTAAATATACCTGCTTCTCGTGTCCAATAAAGGGCAAAAAAAAACTATTACAACCCATTATCCTCTTTTCACAATTTCACAGCCTAATTTATCATTATTTATCATTATTTCCCCTGTGTAAACATTGTGCATTAATGAACATTTCTGTAAGTGCACCAGAATTAGCCAAGAAGGCTATTTTTTGTCCTTAATGTCACCCTTAGAAAGTGTGACATTATCTCTGTATTGTGGACATAATGGTAATGACAATAGGTTTAAGATCATTCTTCTAAATAAAAGAAACAAGTCTGAATATCATTCTGTCGCTGTGATAAAAGCCCAATGTATTAAAAGATAAGCTTCTCATCTAATCCCTTCCCTCCTAATCTCAATCCTACTACAGATACTTCCGATTCAATTTGCATTAAAACATTAAGTTACACTTCAAAATGATTTTTCAAACACAAAGTTAAGATGATAAATGTTTTTCATAGTAATTTGACAATATACTGATTTTTTGTGTGTGTGTTTCCAGTTGAGAGTCACAAGAGACCAAGAATCTGTGTTTTTATGTTGTGTAACAGAGACTGTCTGTAATCGGACTAAACAAATCCATCTGCACATCTGTGTTCAAGCCACAATCCAGCTGTTTGAACACAGCCTGGATTTGACGGGTCAAAACAAAAGGGCCTCAACATATGATGAATGTAGGCACTTTAAAACAAACAATAGCGCATTTCTTTCGTATTACAAAACTCAAGTGGTAGCTTTGCAATTTTTCACATCCAACACCACAAATAGTGATATTGTTAATAATTATTTTCTTTCTAATTTTCTGTTCACATCAAATACACAAAGACTAGAATGATTGCCTTTTTTGATTTGATAAATAAATGTCCTATTGCTGTGAACAGAAATGCAGCAGATGGACACATGTACTGAAACAAACCTGTAATGAGTTAAACTAAAGATAACAATATATGGAAAGAGGTATATTTGATGAAAAGTTGTATTTTAACAGTACAGACAGAATAACAGAAACTACAAAACAAAGTACCTCAGCTTTAAACATTGGCCATTAATATAGTTAACGAAACGATTTACTTTGTTATTTCATATTTAAGATGATAAAATACTTAAGTAGAAAATAACGTATCAAGTATAAATAGCGTTTTTCAAATGCACTGTATGCTACCACCAGAGGAATTGGTGGAGGATTTATGTTGTTTTCTTTGCAAGCGGATGTAGCGTTTGTAAAGAACGTCAGTTCACTAAAGAAATTGCCAAAACTAATCAATGGATGTTAGTTTTGTATTGGAAGGAAGAAAACTGCTCTGAGTGTGATGTCACAGTGGGACAATTGTGCCAGAAGTTCCTGATAATAGCATGGATGGATCTAAAAACAACTCCAGGTCTGTGTTTGATGAAGGAACATGAGTAGAAGCTTGAAACACTTGAATATCTCCTTTAAGATTAAGAAAAAGAGATCCATTATTTGTCCCACAGAGGGGAAATGTAACCCTCTGTTGCTGAGGTGTGGGGTAAAGGAGAGCCCATAGACTATCGAGCCGCACCGAGTTGTTAAGCAATCTATAAAGTTGTGCAACCAGTGGTTTTTGTTGTTCGTTCATGAATCGTCCGCTCTGTCCTCACTCTCCTTTGGGCTCAGGTAGGCTCTGATGTGCATGGGGCTGCTCATGTGGTGCAGGGCATGGGGGAAGAAGGACGGCATGTAGGGGATCACTGCCATCATGGGGCTGTGGGCGGGGCTATCGGGGCGGGGCGTCATGGGGATGATGACGTCGTCCTGTTCCCACACGTGGAAGGCGTTTTGGTGCGTGTGGCTGACGGAGACCGGGATGTGCAGCTGGCCCCGGCCTTCTGCTTCCACATCCTTCTTCAGATCATCCTCGAAAGGCCCTAACAAGCAATCTGGAAATCAAATGCATGACAATAAAAATAATGAGCATTTAGTGAGGTCATATAGTTGTAGAGATATTTATGTGAAATTAAGACAGATTCTCAAACTTGGTTTCACAATGCCAATATATTTGAAATCAGCTTTTCTTTATCTATATTAATTGTGACTGAAATTTCCCCAAACTGGGACAAATAAAGGATCTCTTAATCTGTGAATTATTAGTGTGATTGCTTTGGGTTTGTTAAAATCATTTTGATGTCACATTTACTGAAGATCATACACAGACGTAATCCTAATATCGAGATGATATTGAGATAAAACTGAGATAAAAGCAATTACAAATGACCAAAATTGCAATAATTCAATTAAAGACTTACACATACGCTACCTGCCCTCCTCCTCTTCAGCTAGATTTATAAATATAATAATTGTGTAATTATGGTTTAGCAAATGATAAAATATTGACGTGATATTTACTTTTAGAAGTAATTTATGTTTCTAAATGATTCCGATTTTCCGTTATATAATGAACCAAATTATCACTTGATCAAAGGATCTCGACATCACTCACTTGGGCCCATGAACGCCCAAAGCAGCCAGTCTTTTTATTTTATTTTGAATGGGGCAGTGTAAATACAACATCAGAGACTGTTCTTCTACAGTCTATGATCAACATACAAAGAATTGGGACATTTTATGAATGATTTATCATCCAATATACATGATTTTTTTTTTTAAATCAATTTGGAACTAATTTCTAAATCTTCATTCTCCAAAAGCAACAGCACCAACACAAAAATACAGTTTTTAACACATGGTTTGGGACAACAAAATAATAATATAAATCAGTGACTTAGCAAGAAGATACGTTCTGGCTATCAACATAGTGCCAACTATGTTGATGGCTACCCATAACAGAAACAGTGGCCTGTGGGATTATGTCAAAATGTCAATAACAAATAACAAAAAAAATATTTTCAGACTGTCAATATTACTGGCCAAAATGTAATTTTATAGTGAAATACCTGTTATATCCAGCATTAAGTCTTTGATGAGATGCCCCACGATGGCATAGGCCACAGCGACCACCACCAGCGCAGCCATGAGGAGGTATATCACAGATTTGGGCAGCTGGATCAGGTCTCTGGGAGGAGGCTTGTATTCTTTATAGAGAGGCTCCACATTCTGGACTAAATATTGGAACGAGCGCCCACCTTCGTCTGTGAAGTTGAAGCTGTCCATAGTCCCAGAATCTCCAGGATGACAGATTTGAAATTAGTCCATCATTGTTTGAATAAAGCAGTTATCAGGAATATCTAAACAAAAAAGATGAAACTATAAAAGAACACGAAAGAAGAAATTCAACTTGTTAGGCCATCTTCTATGACAAATCCAAACAGAAGAGACACTGTGCTGCTGTCATTCAATGATTAAATACAAAATAATAACTCAAAATATGGTGCTGACTGTGCGTTCCTCAGGGTTGGTTTTGTCTGATAGTCCAACTGCATGTATGTGAGCTCTACAGGGATTAATGAGTGAGGAGAGAGGGAGGGGACGAGATCATCATACAGTCCAGGTCAGGTCAATCAGCCCTGTGCCCTGTCCCTCCAATCTGCCACTCAGATTAGCCTAATCCAATCCAGCAGTCTCCACTTTCTTCACCACAGGCCCTGTCTGCTCACAGTTGCTGTATACCCTTTAAGAGCTGTGACATTATGGGAAATTGAACATTGCCGTCAAAAAGGTTTTTTTTTTTGGTTTTTTTTTTTATGTTTATGGTGCTGTATGTTGTTTAGGACTGTCACAGATGAGGTCATTTAAAACAGCAATGTTACATCTTTGGTAAAGTGACAAAAGTCCTGACCTTTAACAAGATCTGAGGCTTATGGTTTTAGTTTAGTCAGTGGATCATGGCCATGGTCATGACCTGAAAGACCTCAGTCATGTCAAGTCTACACAGTCAGGTCATAGAGAATTTAGCTGATTTAGCATAAAATTTTCATGTTACTTATTTCAAGCTTACTTTATTTAAGTATATTCAATTCAATTAAACTTTATTTATAGAGCACTTAAAAAACGACACAGTTGACCAAGTGCTGAACACAAGTCTAAAAACACAATATAATTATTAGTATTAGATAGCAATATGGCCTACGTGCAGGACTGTACAAGGACTCTACAAGGACTCCATGTTATGACTATGATGTGACTGTCTCTTTGTGACACGTATGTCTTTCGATGTGTGACGTGACAATGACTATATAAACTGTGTACTGCCTTTATTCTGTCTGAGGAAAAGAAACAGAGTAAACTAGTGGAACTTGAGAGAAACATAAATAAACTTCCAGAGTTTGGCACACCACGATCCGTCTCTGTCTGCTGAATCCTAACAGATTTGGTGGAGAATGCGCGGCTCGGTTTGTGCCATTCTCTGGATTGTTTTGGGGGAGTTTGCTCTGTTTCTTTTCCTCTGCGTGGGAGATCGGCATGCTGTGTCTGGGAGTGGAGATTCCAGCAGGCTGGAAGAGCTGTTCCTGGATGCTTCTTGTCGCTTCTGTCACTTTTTTTTTTTTTTTAAATTGAATATTCCGACGCGGAAAAGAGTTGGCAGACCTCTCGGACAGTCCTTGGAACCGGTTTGACAAGAATAAGGTAAGCAGACACCTTTTTTAATATGTAAAGTCTGCATAATTGGATATTAGCTAAATTTTGGTGTGTTTTTTGGGGTCTGTCAAACTCTCTAAATTGTATTTTGAAGAAGTCTCTCGGGGTTAAAGTCCCTTTGAGCCTCGGGGTTAAAGTCCCTTTGAGAAAGTCTCGGGGTTAAAGTCCCTTTGAGCCTCGGGGTTAAAGTCCCTTTGAGAAAGTCTCGGGGGTTAAAGTCCCTTTGAGCCTCGGGGTTAAAGTCCCTTTGAGAAAGTCTCGGGGTTAAAGTCCCTTTGAGAAAAGCCTCGGGGTTAAAGTCCCTTTGAGAAGAAGCTTCAGGGTTAAAGTCCCTTTGAGAGAAACCATGGTGAATTAAAAGTAATTATAAAAAGGGAAACGTTAAACACTAAAGAGTGCCTTTTGTTACTAGTGTGGAAAGTGATCACTTCTAGATTTGGATGACAAAAGTATAAAGAACAACATAAGTTATATTCGCTTAACAAAGTAATCTTGAAAGTTCTTCTTCTGTGTCTTTCTGCCTGTGTGTGCGCGTCTGTGTGAAAGGAACCCCCCCGCCCTCGCTGCTGCTGAGCTGCTGCTCTGATTTAAAGGGGAGCTACTGCTTTAGGACTTTTGGCTTTTCATAGTAGTTATTCCGTTAAATTTGCGAAATTTGCCATTGAACATTGTGTTAGACACAGTTAAACGTTTTTAAACACCATTAGGGAATAGAAGTTTTGAATTAGTATGTTTTTGAAACCCAAAGATTAGTACAAAAAGCTTTGCTTTTCTTTTTAAATCTGCTGCTTATTTTGTGAGTCCATTATTGTATCTCTGATATATTTCATAGCTGTTAGTGAGAATTTTTTCATGTATTTTTTATTTTAGTTACAAAAGCCGTTTTTCAAACATTTAAATTAGAATCTGTTAAAAGTGATTAATGATTGTAGACTTCGTCTAAAAAAGAAAGAGGGAATTAGGCTGTAAAAATATTATATTATTAAGTTAAACTACCCAATTCACCCAATTCACATTCAAGTGGTGACTTTTGTTTTTGTTTTGACTATGCACCTGACCTTCCTCCTGCTGCAGATGCACGCAGCACAGGAGCCTGGTCTAAAATGTGCTCCAATTCATACTGACTTCATTTGAAAAATGCTGCAATTATTTTAAATTAGTAGAATAGATGCTGAGATAAATAAGTGTAAAAGGGAAAGTCCATAAAGTGAAACCCAAGATGTTCAAGATTAAAAACATCACACAGTACAGAAGTACAAAATAGAATACATTTTTTAAAGTTTAAAAGGTTTTTGAGATTTGAGTCTTGTTTTTTATATTGAGAGTTTCTGGTTTTAAATGTCATCATTAGTAAGAGAATAAGTAATCTTTATTTACATAGCGCTTGGGAAAACCCAGAGCGCTCAAATTGTTTTGACTTCAGAGAGAAAAACAATCTCATTCACAATCTCTGTTGTTTTTAATTTGGCTATAAGGTTGTTTTCCAGAACCAAGAGCACACACTGTACGAGAGGTCACTGCTGGACACTGGACAGCGCAAAGCCCACCCAGCCACAGGTCACAGATCAAAGAGCAAAGGGAAATGCCACCTCCTTGCCCCTCCCCACGCCACTGCAGAACTGAGTGGGTGTGAGAGAGACCGGGGCCATGAAAGAGAGGTATCTGGAGACGTGATGGGTGGAGCGTCAGGTAGAGACCTAGAGGGAGTTGAGAGTGTGTCCAGGTGGTTTGCATCACCACAGTGTGACCTTTGAGACCTACGGGTGGTTCGAGGAGTCTGGAGACACAACCCCAAAATTCATACACACACACACACACACACACACATACACACTCATACACTCACACATTCACATTTACATATAGATACATGAAAAAGCAGAACATGAGAAAAAAGCATTTTAAAAGTTTACTCCAATGTAAACACATATTTTTAATTGTCTATCACTTGAATCAGTATTTTTTGAGACCAGAAATGTTCATTTGAATTCTATATTGTCATGGACTTAATTGACCTCTGTCCTGACACTTTTGATGTTTTGATTTTGTACTGTGTGAAGTAATTACATTGATGAGAATTAGATCTGATAAAAACACAAATTAGAGAAGTAAACTGCGCTTGCTTTTTGTCTGAGGGACATTAGCAACAGCATGAATAGAAATTGTGTTAAAGTAGAATCAAAGTGACTTAACCATAGAGAGTAACTATTGCATAACAAGCTGTGTACAGGAACTGTGAGACTGCACCATTGACCAGAAGTGCATCGCAAATGACCTGATGTGCTTCAAGTGAAAAGACTGTATCTGGAGATCTGATGTGCATCTGGAGTGACCAGAACCATGGCTTGGACCCTACTGATGTCCAAGATAACATCTCTCGAAATATGACCTGACCTGATGACGACTGAGACTCACCCTCAGGGGACCCTGAGGATCTGAGGACCTGAGGATCTGAGAGAGAGAAAACTGGGGAGTGATGTTTATATTATTGAAATAATGCCATTGATGAGTGCTAAATGAGACAGATACTCATGATTCTTTCTTTTGTTTTTGTTTGTCCCTAGCTTCTGGACATCTGATGATCTATTGGACACAGCCGATTTGCAGAACAAGAACCAGCCAATGAAACGTCTATTGCTGATGCTATTGCTACAACCAGAACCACAACTGTGACCAAATGCAATATACATGTTAAGTATTCAGACATCTGACAGACAAAAACTTTGACTTTTTTAGTCTGGTAGACTGAGCAACTGTTAAAATGTTTGAAAATGATAAAGTATAAGTATTGTAGCGTTTTAGTAGATGTTAAATAGTAGTAAAAGAGTAGAATTTGACTTCCTTTGTTTTTCATAAACATATTTCCACGTAAGAGTTAAAATAGTACCCTACAATGTTATCCTTTTGATAGATCAGCTAAAATATTAGAATCAGAGTTATGTTACAGCCATTAAAAGTGACAGAAGTCACAAATTAGAAATATGCCTTTGCTCAAGCTGCAGCCGAGCTTTTGAGTTAAAAAATAGAGTAAAAATAGAGATAGATAAAAGCATCAACCATAGATGCTTTCAAAAATAGAGATTATTTCTAGCCAGTGCTAATATCAAATGGTAAAGGGACCATTTCACAAGCATTTACTTCAGAAGTAAATAAAGTTAATTACAGTTTATGTACAGTTTTATTAGAGATTGCCAAATTCACTTGTGTTCAAACATCGGTGAATGTTGACAATACAAAAAGTTCATATGAGTGTAGCCTAGATTAATGCCTAGATCAATGAGATAGATTAGAACCAACAGAGATTCAAAAGCATTTAAAAGCATTTTGATGCATTTGTGTATAGCACAAAAACACAATAGTAGATATTTAGATATTGAGAAGTTTCCAGCACAAACACCATTGTAGAATAACTGACCCCAACCCCAAACCTGCTAAAATAGATTAGCTCTTGTAAGGATAATAATAATTTGATTAAAGATGTTCATTCATCCCAAACTGCCTGACAATAATATCTTTAGATAATAAAAAGTAATAAATCACTGACCACTATAGAAGTGTAAATGTTGACCATTTGCCTTACTGTGTTCACAGTTTTATTCCTGAGAATGAGAATAGACATGGAGCAAAATCCCACTAATAATATGCCACTGATAATTAGAGTGTAAACCACAGAACAGAGAGATTTATGTGAATAGATTAGAATAGTTTTAAACTATAGTGAATAGTGAAAGTAAAGTACACAGTCTAAGATTAAAAAGTGAAAATAATACAGTGAAATAAGTGAAGTGTAGTGTAAACAATTAGCATTAGAATAAAAGTATAGAGTAATAAAAGTGAAATTAGCTTCAAATTTGAGACTCAGCTCGTTTTTGTCTGTGTTTTGACTGAATCTGCTGAGTTCTTGTGTGTCCAATAGTTTTTGTTTGTTTTTATTTTTGTTTGTTTTTATTTTTGATTTGTTTTTTGTTTGTTTATTTACTTTATTTTTGTTTTTTATTTTTTTCCCAGGATGGAGGATAAAATCCACTGATATTGATTTGATGATTATGAGTTTAATGCATACATTTTCTTTGTTTTTAATAATTTTTTAAAGTTTTTTTTTGGAATTATTTTTTTTTTTTTTTTTTTTTTTCTTTTTCCACTTTATTGATTGATCAAATTGAGTGATCACATGTGATTATGTGATCAAAGGGGAGGGTATTAGTATTAGATAGCAATATGGCCTACGTGCAGGACTGTACAAGGACTCTACAAGGACTCCATGTTATGACTATGATGTGACTGTCTCTTTGTGACACGTATGTCTTTCGATGTGTGACGTGACAATGACTATATAAACTGTGTACTGCCTTTATTCTGTCTGAGGAAAAGAAACAGAGTAAACCAGTGGAACTTGAGAGCAACTTAAATAAACTTCCAGAGTTTGGCACGCCACGATCCGTCTCTGTCTGCTTAAATCCTTACATAATATAGAAACATATATAAGAATACAAATTGCGCAGAAACTCAACCCACTGAGTTAAAAGTAAAAACCTGAGTCTTAAGAAGCGACTTAAAAACAGGTGGTGAGTCCGCCAGAGTATGCAGAGATATATAGCTAAGACCTAAAGTAGTTAGTGTCTCTTATCATTTTATATACTAAATAAATATCCATTTTTTTATTTCTCCTCCACACAAGACATTTATCAACAGCTTGTGTACAAGTACCCGCATGGGAAAAAAAGTATAGTTCGAGCATACAAACTGTAAATCATTAGTTCAACTGCTCGTTACAGCTCATTTTTATTGTATGTATATATGTCATCAGTCTATACAACGAAATGTGTGCACTTTTAAGTCGAAACTTAATCCTTTTAATGATTGTTTCGAAGTGACGAGGACGACTGACGTTACTTTTTCATAAAGTTAATGCAAGCTAAGCTAACACTGCTAGCATAAATGTTTAGCTAACGGTCGCTCTCAAAGTCACGTTGCTTTTTTCAGAGACAAACCGACATGGATTATTTCTATGACAAAGAGCTACCTTCTACTTCAAGTTCTGCGCCCACTTCTCCCGAAGCGAACACGGTTTGTTAATGTATTATTGCACTGACCCATCCCACTAATTCAACTTTTTTTTCACAAATTAAATGAACCGCCTTTGTACGTCATGATTCATTATATATTTGAAATAGCAGATTTCTTGCACGTTGTCAATGGGAGACAATAACTTAAGCGTGAATTTGGCTGACCAGACTTCCAGGTAAAAGACTGTTTCAAACTAAATACCATTGCGTTTGTAATTAAAGTGAATTAATAATTGAATACATTTTTGGTGTCCATTATATGGACATATAAGCCTTGATGATATCAGAAGTAAAGTGGAACAACTGGTGGAAAGAATCAACACAAGCCGTTCCAGTGATCAAAAAGAAATCGACACCTATCAGAAAGAACTATCTGACAAGGTATGTTATTGTTGTGTTTGTATTAAATTTCACAATGCTGTATATTCATTCTGCTGTGACCAGCTGTTAGATATGTGTCAGTCGATGAAGGATCAGCTGTTCACTGTGTATGAGGACAACAACGTTAAGATAGAGGAAAAACTGGCAGAGCTGTCTGAGATTTTGAGCAACTGTGACCAACTTTATCATGAGCTGCTGGAGGCCACCCAGGCCCTATCACACCTCCTCCACTGAAATACCAACCGCTGACTAAACTACTTAGCGGCTGAAATTAGTAATTATTCATTTTGTGTGACTTACAAAAATAAACAAACATCACAAGCCTTTAGCATGTTTAATTTGTGATAAATCCATTTGATACTTGTTTGTTACAAGTCATCGTCTTTAATAAGTTCATAGAATTATATTTTTGTTCTCGTTATCTCCCTGTACAAACATCTTAGTGTAAAATAAGTAAAATGGTTCCTATGAGGAACAATACTATCCCAAACATAACATGGTTACAACAATGAAACACTCTATTTATAATATATAATTTCTGTATTTTGCATCAATACAATCAGTTTAGGAAATTAAACATTTACTTTTCAACAGTAAATGACTGAAGTCCAGTGATAGCTCTTCCCAAGATAAGTGCATGTATGTCATGGGTTCCTATAAAACAGAAACACTGAATTTTAATAGAAGTTACACAGGCAACAGTACATAATGTTTTACACTTTGGTCAAATTAGAAAGAACAATGCTGCCCTCTAGAGGGAGAGTTTTCAACATGAAACAAGCAGTGACTGACGTTAAAGAACAATACATTCATATTTACCCTCATAAGTGTTCACTGCCTCCAGGTTCATAACATGACGAATGATGTGGTACTCGTCCGCAATCCCATTTCCTCCCAACATGTCCCTGGCTTGTCTTGCAATGTCCAGAGCTTTGCCACAACTATTCCTCTTCAGCATAGAGATCATTTCTGGGGCCGCACTGCCATAGTAGAAAAATAAATACAATTATACATGCATAAATTATGTGCAAGAGACTAGATTAATCTAACCTTTCTAAATATACCTTTTTGTATCAATCAGCCGCCCCAGAGCCAGGCAGGACTGTAACCCGAGGGTGATTTCAGTCAACATGTCAGCCATCTTCTTTTGCATGAGTTGGTTCCTGGCTAGAGGCACACCAAACTGGATTCTGCCAAAATACAATTGAAATAGCATTGATACACATTTAAAACTAATCTATCTGGAAGGGTTATTGAAAATTGTTACTTAAGTATAATTTTAGTCTCATGACTTAAAATAATTCACATTACTAAGTCACAACTTAAGAACTAAACTAGACATTGTAAGATAAATCTCAAAGAATTAAACACTGTAAATAAAATGTGTTAAAAATCAAACTATGTTTTCTCCTAGCTCTGCGCATTCAGTAACAATGCATTTAAACCCATAAACCTCATATGAAGTTTATGGGTTTACAGGAGCGCAAAAACAAAAACTCAATTACAGTAACTTCAGAATTTGTCATAGTTACATTCCATCCTATCGTTATTATTGTTTATATTAAATAAAATAGGGTGAAAGTTGATAATGATAATCCTTGTTTTGTACTTAATGTGTTTTAAAGTGCTACTATTTTGTGTGTAAATGTGTAATCAACAACATGCACCTGTCCATGGTGTACTGTCTGGCAGCATGGAAACAAAACTCAGCTGCTCCCAAGGCTCCCCATGCGATCCCATATCGAGCATTGTTGAGGCAGCCGAAAGGACCCTGTTTGGCCACAGAGAGAATCAATTATTGTAATATTGTTTCCTTGGTTAGAGCAGCACTTAGAGCAGAGACGAGCACTTACAGCCAGACCGGACACGTTGGGCAGCAGGTTCTCCTGAGGGACCTCCACCTCATCCATCAGGATCATACCTGTAGCAGAGGCTCGCAGAGAAAACTTTCCTTCAATTTTTGGAGTGGCGAACCCCTTCATGCCACGCTCCAAGATGAAACCCCTTACTCTGCCATCTTCACATTTGGCCCAGACAACTGCAATGTCTGCCTCTGGGGAATTTGTGATCCTAGCAGAAAGTAAAGTAAGTAAGACACATTTTCCGTATAGCACTTTTTTACAGACAGAGTTATATAATTATATGTGCATTATTCATTTACTGCACACAGGAGGTGGTGAGCTACTATTGTTGCCACAGCTGCCCTCGAGTAGACTCGTATAAGTCGGACTTACAAACTAGTGGCACCACAAACCATTCTCTCACACACCACATTCATAGTAGGCATAGATAATGTGGGTGAAGTGTCAGGCCTCAGGACACAACAACAGCTTAGTACTATTTACAATGTAACCATTTTGTTTTTACTTATCATGAACTAATATAGAAACATCACAAAAATGGCTCACCAGGTTTTTGCTCCACTGATACTGAAAGTGCCACTTGAAGGGTTAAATTTAGCTTTGGTCTCCATTCCGCTGGGATCGCTGCCATGGTTGGGTTCAGTTAAACCAAAGCAGCCAAGGATTTCTCCACGAGCTAAAACACAAGCAAACTGATTAATACAATTTAGGTGTAATATTTACTTTCCTGGGGTGTCCAACACTTGCGTTTCTCCATACAGATCTGATTGCTTTGCAGTCTAAAATCAACTCAGAAACTATGAAGTTTTAAGTGGAAGAGTCAAAAACATTGAGGTGCTGATATTTTATCAAGATGTCGGGTCAAACTAGTGTACAGTTGGGCTTTCACATGGAAACAAGTGCAATTATAAGCCACTGGAATTGGAGTAAATTAAGGGTAAGGCTTTACCGTTAGGATAAAGAATACCAGAAATGTTTAACATTTCTAAAAACCCCAACCCAACAAAAGTCAATTTAATATAACAAAAAAAAACCAAGTTAAGTAACTTACCCAGTCGGGGCAGGTACTTTTCTTTCTGGGCCAGTGTGCCATATGCATTGATTGGATGCATCACCAGTGAAGACTGAACACTCATGACTGACCGATATCCACTGTCCACTCTCTCAACCTCTCGTGCGATCAAACCATAGGCCACATAACTGGTGCCTGCACAGCCATATCCTACGAAAACAAATAGAGTGTTAAGACTAAGCCATACACAATAGATCTTAAAAAACTATAAATCATTTGCAATCATTAATATTCACCTTTAATAGTTGGTCCCAAAACTCCCAGCTCGCCCATCTCGGAAACAATTTCACGGTGAAAATCTGAATAAATAAATAACATACATGACCACATTTCAAGCTATTCTCTGAACCACTTCTTCAATGATTTATCAATGCGGTTTGCTCACGTTCATTTCTGTTCGCCATAAGGATGCGTGGCATGAGTTTGTCTTGACAATAGTCCCTGAAGGAATCTCTGATCATAACTTCTTCCTCGGTCAGCTGTCCCTCTAAATTCAGTGCATCTCTCCAATCAAAAGTCACCTTGGCTGTGTGGAAAAAGTATAAACATATGTCACACACTAATACTGAGACTATGAACCAGCACAATGTTTACTTACGTGGTTTAGAAGACTGCTTTGGAACTTCCTCTGCATCTTTAAGGGAGTTTGAAGCTGGTTAGTACATAATATAAAAAATGTGTCGTTGTACATATGGTTAGTTAATGTAATGTAGAGCTGTCTATTACAAGCTGAGACTTTTACATACCTTTGCGAAGTGCAGAAGCTGTGCCTTGTGCTCTTGATGTTAAAACTGTTGCACATTTTTGAGAACTGACAAGAAGACGAGAAGCAGCGTTTCTGAGGGCCATTTGGCTGAAAAGAAACATTACCATTATATTGTAATAAAGTAATAACACAGCAATACCAGAGGGTGAGTTACGTAATCATTTGACGTTTAAAAAGTGAAGGCAGTAACGAAAACACAAAACCCGTCAGCCCAGAAAGCACAATAATATTAATAATCTTTGTAAAAGCTACTCAAGAGACCAAAAGTTAAGTACAGTACCTGATATTAGTCTTTTTTCTGATGTGGGCGCCGCAAAGTTGAGAACTATCACTGGACAGGTCTGATGAAATTCGCTTAAGTAACTGTGCAGAGAAACGTCACACGTACGTAACATCACAGGCTCTTCTGCTACAGTGGCAAGAGCAACACGAGCTGTGGGTTGAGCAACGACAATGTTACACAACTGCCCTCTAACAAGTTCAAACTATTTAAACACTGGGGACATTGTGTTGTTTAACTTCACATTGCAGTCACCATACAACGGTGAAACGTAATAGATTAGAATGAAAACGTTTTCTGAGTTTTATGCACAATTCCGTTACGCCCATGTGACCGGGACATTTGGGAGGGTGTGGGTTTCCAACATGCAGCTGATTGGCTTTTAAAATAAGACACTGTACTCATGTCTGTGTCTGTCTAATAAACACATGTTCATGTTATGCATAGGTCTAGTGTAGACTTAAGCACCTGATTTACTGCAGATCACTGTTCCCCGTGGATGTATGCTTCTCTGGGCACGTGAGATGCACCTGTGCTTTGAGAAGTACTTTTTGGATGCTATCCATGAAAGCTACGATATAAATGTAATTTACTTACTTCATTCTTGAAGGGGCCTAGCAGACCTACTGGGGTTTTCACATGGATCTATTATAAAAAACTGGGTTTTCACTATGAAATTATTGCTCACTTGGGGGCTCTCTTCTAGAACTTAGACTTGATATCTGCACTTGCATTTATAATTGAAAGTATATTGCTTTCAGAATCAGAATTATTTTATTGCCATGTGAGTAACATTAAGTCACACTAGGAAATTGCTTTAGCTATTGCAAACAAGTTAAACAAGTTGCAAACAAGTTAAGCAGAATAAAATTAAAGGCATGCATAAATAAACATCTACATAAATGTCTTCAGTTTACTGTATACAAATGCACTCTGCTTGTAAGTGTTCGTGAGTTCAAGCACACACTTTTACCATTCAAATGACAAATAAACTGAACCTGTATACGTGATAAACATAAAATCTACATTTTTTGATGCTGTCAAATTATTTTGCACATTTCACGATGAAAAGTAAGCGCATTCCACCGCTGAAGTTTTCCGTCACTTGTGTTGTTCTCATTGGGTATTAGAGCTGTCACTCATGTGAATGCAGTGCTCTGATTGGTGCAGGGGCTGGCCCTAGGTGCGGTGGGCTCCTTGAGGGGGTGGTGCTCTCGCCGCTTTTGTAGCGGTTGCAGCCCGCCGCTATTATTGGTGTTTTTTCCTCGGGATTTCCATGGTGACTGCGCTGTCTGCTCTGATAACATAAAGAGTGCCGTGTGCAATGGAGATGGAGGAGAAGAACCCGGATCCCAAGTATGGTAAGAGTACAATGTTTTCAGTTCTTTCTTGAGGTTTTTATTTTCTTCTGGAATCGCGAGTAGAAATGGAAACAATGACTGACTGCAATGGATGGATGGGTGTGGACCTCATGGGCATGGTGCAGCTCGAGCGGACCATCCTCAGCAGAACCAGCTTTTGTTTTCAAACATCTTTTTACAGTAAACATCATGATTTATCATTACACCTCGCATATGTGTGGTTTGGATAAACAACGATGATACATATACTGGCAACATGACACCAAATACATTGATGTTTTGTGTGGGTGTCCTCCCATGCACGTCAGGCTATGGTTTGAGGCTAATCTTATACTATGTTTTCCACGTTCTCGCATTATCAGACATGTCTTAATCAACAGTTATCGAAATGCTTTTAATTTGATCAATCAGTGATCATTCAAGTCATATTGAACAAGTTTCAAAAAGTGTTGTTGTGTTTTGACTTGACGTCTAGGCCAAGAAAGGTGCTCAAACTTGTGTCTCTTCCTAACTTGACCAAAAACATCTGCATATGGGTTTGGTTTCATTCATAGACTATATGTTTTTTCTTTATTTGAAGGGCCAGTGCACAGAGACATAGAGATAGCTATATGGTATCTCTGTATATTATTGTGCTGCAACAGATGCCAACCTCAGACATGACTCACTCTCTGCTGATTGTTATGGGTGTCATGCATGTATTTGCCACACATACTCCATTGGCCACAGAAATACTGTGGTCTTATGTACAGGCCATGTCGTTCTTGCGGACTGTTGAGTCATGAATTCTTGATAAACCACCGGCATTATTGCATTCACGGTAACATTGTTAAAAGAGATGGCGGCCACTCAAGAGGAGAGACAGCAGTTTAGTCTCATGTTACAGACAGTTCCACTAATGCTAACTAATTCTGTCTGCCTCCAATTCTTTCACAATATGATGCCTCAACAACAGCCCACACCCACAATAAGAAGTGCACATCCTCGCTATCCAAACAGCTCACATAGTATTTCCTGGCTGCTTCCCATATTTTCCATGGCCTTTTCTCCCTATAGCACCCCTCCCTTTGAAGGCTATAAGGTCAGGGAGACCGGGGCCATCTGAAAGTATATGGATCAAGCTTTGTGGCAGAAGCAACACACTACTCACACAATGCACTTTTGAGCTCACATCATGATCACAATAGACATATCTGACCTGAGGACCGCCATGTTATAGTAATGATTTGACATTTTCACTAGGCAGGCCTCAGCGTGCACGAAACCACGCTGCACTGTTCAGCCTTGTACACTCATCCCACACAGCGGGCCAATCTTGTCCAATTTTATGTGTCAAGATCTTTTACCGCTTTCTACACACACACTGTATTTGCCTCATGTTTGACTGTAAGTTCTGTGCGATAAAGAAAAACGGATGCAAAGAAGAGTGGACACTTAAAATATTTATGCTTCCGAAGAGGCTTTAGTGTCTCTTCTTTATGAGCGTTCAGTGTGGGGTAATTAGTGGTTGTCAAATGTGACTTTTTTTTGTTTGTTTTTTTGACAAAACAAAACCACAGTTTTAGTGGTTCAATTCGCAGAAAAATCAATACTACAATTATTACAAATGTTCATCTTTGCTGTTCAGTCCTATGCAAACAAACATATATAAAAGTGACAAAAAATTATTGAAATTTAGTAAACATTTATCTGATTTTCTCCAGGGTTTGCTTGAGCTTTGTTTTGCTCAAATGTTTTAAAAAAATCCATATTTACTGACCTTTCAGGACTAATCGAAAGAATAATTGGCCAGCTAATAGATTATCAGGATTCTGACTAGTGACAGGTGATCTAGTTTTATCACTTGTGCAGAGTATGCATTTTTATTTGCAAAGCAATCAAGTTCTACAATAGTTTAGACATCATTGCTGAAATTTATGAGAATTGTGTATTGGCTAATGAGTGTGTTTTTCAAATGCAACACTAGTAACCCAGAACAAAATCCTCCTTTTTATTATAAATTGGATCTCAATAACGGTCAGGAAAAAAATGCACTTAGATATTTTGCTAAAATTGGGCTTCCCTACTGCACAAAAGGAGGGTGAAAAGATCATGGATACACACTCTGTTATAGTCATAGCCATTTTACCAATTCATGTTGGTCATGTTGTAATTTCAAGGGGACAGATGTCCATGGCCGCTAACTTAGGCTATGACATAAATGTCTCAAAGCATTGACTCAATACAACATATAATCAATGTGAGTTCCATTTATGGCCTGAGTCTTGCCAGGCCATCGTCATGGTAACTCCCAGACTCCAACTTTCAAAACAAGAAATATAAAAATATGTCACGTCTCTGGCCACATGTTCTGTCTAGTAGACAACAACACCATCCTGCTATTTTCTCACTCCATCAAAATGGCCTATTTGTTTGTTCACATACAGGCCAAGAGACGTTTAGCTGCTGGCGGTGAGCGGCAGAGCCTTTGGAACACAATAAGACATTGTTTTATGACACAGAGAGGCCAAAAAGACAGCCGATTGATTGTGTAATATAAAGCCTTTAGATTTACTTAGACAAAACCATCACAGACAATGTGACCGAAGATGGAAACTTTATGTAGATTGTGCCCCAGTGTAGTAAACATACAGACACAGACATACTGACACCTGTGTTTTTTGAAACTATTCTTATTGTTTTTTTGTTTTTTTTGGCTGAATAGAGTAGCCATTCCTTGTGCCATCAAGATAAAAAGCTTTGATTACTAGGGATGTCCTGATACCACTTATTCCAAAACTAAAATGTGTGCTTTATTTTGAGTACTTGCTGATATGATTTCACAGAGCTTGTAATACTGTTGTTGAATTAGTTAATTGTATAATAACAGCATGTTATAAATATGAATTGCGATGCATTTAGGGCTTTTACGTCTGATTTGTGTGATTGCCTATGTCAGAAACCTGAGTTTGATGAGATACATTTCACCGCATGATCCATTCTGCTCAGTGAGACAAGCTGTGAGCCAATATGGTCTCAATCCTAGGAGTCAATAGGAGTACGAGCTCATGAAATGAACCAGGCAGAAACCAGGTCAATCATCACTATTTACAGATTTGTGTGCTACTAACGTCCATGGCATTTAGATCTTATACTGAAGACATATTACATACAGCAGTTTTTGTTGCCTCTTCTTCTCTTAGTCGCAATTTTGTGACTTAGATCAATAGTTGGCATTGTGTTCCTTGATATAGTGCTGCAGTGATATCACGTGCTGGAGGTGGGCAGATCAGGCTGTGATACCGCTGTGTGTGTGTCCAAATTACTGTATTTTGTGCGTCTACTTTCCAGTGTTGTGTCCCTGTATCAGAACACCGCCTCTTTAGCCAACAATGCACCGATCAAGATAAGTGACATCACAGCTGAGAGTCTGTGGAGCTGCAGAGCATCACTTTGTCTTTTTGCTCAGATTAACTGATCCATTTTATCCAATTTTATACAGAACTTTGAGCTTCAATTGAAAATTAAACATACATGTAAAGTTGTCCTTCTGATGATACTCGCATTTCACCAATCCACCGCAGAAATACTGTAACATTCGATATATTTGTTGCCGTTATCAATGAAATAACCAGTTTTTAAAACGGATTTAAAACATTTGAATTGAAAAGGTTTTGATTTAGTTTGGGACGACAGTGGCTCAGTTGGTAGAGTATTGGCCTTTGGGCCTGATGGTCGTGGGTTTGAGGCCACCACGAGACCGACTCCCACTGATGTCTGCTGCTGTTGTGTCCTTGGGCAAGACACTTAACCCTACTTTTGCCTGAAGCCTCCGCTGGAAGATCAAGGCAGCTCTGTCAGACTTGAGCAGCCATCCTCCTGTGGACTCACCACCTGCAGAAGGATCAGTGAGGGGCTGGTGCTATGTGAACTGGGTGTAGCTCTGACTGCCACCCTCCCAACCCAGAAATGGATAAAGGGGAAGAACATGGATGGTTTGATGGATGGATGATATAGTTTAAATTCTCACAAAGAAGGATGACAATACATGAAGCTTATATTAATAAAACATAATATTTTACACACACTAATTCAGGAGAATAACCTCTCTCAATATTGTGGTACTGACTATTTGGCTAAAAGAAAACAAGAAAGAACAAAAGCCTTATGTCAGGGGTTTTCATACGACTGATATTCCCTTAATTTTGCAGTACTCATAATCACAACCACAGTCTCCCCAAAGGACTTATGTTCATCAATACATATTAATCAATGTTACGGTTTCACATGAATAAATTAAGCTTGACATTTGGTTGTCCCTAATGTTTGGTGCTTTGTCTAAACATCAGACGAGAGGCGCCATACTACCCCTGTGGGTTATTGGACCTGTTGTGTTTGGTCCCATGACACATTCAGCCACACGGGGGACCAGGCAAAGACAGAATGAGATATTTGACTATAAGGGAAGTGAGAATCGAGCGTCAAGTTGTATTACAGGAAGTAGTCAGCGGCGGCAGAGAATAAGAACATGACAAACTATACAAGAGGTAAGATTAAACCAAACACTCAGCTCATAGATGGATTTATTGTATTTTGTAGCACCTCAGTCACGTACATATGAAAGGTGAGCTCTAAATGTGTTCTAACCCAGCAGTCGCCTATATTTTTCTGTTTCTCCAAAGTGTGTACAGTTTATCAAAGAATGTGACACTCTAAAACACAGCTGAACTCAGGTCTTACAGGCGGCTTTCCTGTCTTGGGTTAGTGTTAGGGAGTTACCAGAGAAGGGAGGATTTTTCTGCATCTTATGTGACAAAAATGTTTTCTGGCAGAACAGCATGGGGTGACTAAAAAGTGACTAAAATGACAATAAGAAAGGTGGGAAACAATGACATGAGATATTAAGATTAAGTACTGTATGTACAGAATCTCTAACTTTAGCATAATAAAGAAATGGAATGAAATTAATTTCCCATGGTTTGTTTATCTTGACAATAGATCTGTGAGTTCAGTATTACGGCTTATATTTATAGTTCTTTACAAAAACAAAGTGCAAAGATATTGCTCTTTATACTTTAGAGGAGATACATTATTCATCCCAACGTTTGTATTAACCTTTTAATGGGTGTGTTTATTTTAATTTAATCATGTTACAACACTTTTCCCTCATCAAAAACAGACCTTACCCTGCCCTCTCCCTTTTGTCTAAATGCTCCTATCTCAAACCTGGTGCACTATTGCTATTGTGATTTTGGGATTTAAGGGTCATTCAACAATCTTAATTTAACTTTCATAATTTTACTTTCATAAAAATGAATACAATACAATACAATACTTTTGTTATTGACAATTAACCCCTTTTGTTGTTAATAAACACCAATAATGTGGTAATATTATTTGCATCTCGAATCCCAAAATTGTGATTGCAATCTTTCAATCTTTTGATTTTTGGCACAGCCCTGACTACCGGTCTAAATAAATATGTTTCTATAGCAAAGGAAGTACCTACAGTATAATAGGGCTTGTGTGGTGCCCAGCTTACAGTGGTTGGGCCTATGGCGTTGTTTGAATGCATATTATTAATCGCAGTTCTCAGTCGTAATGAGAACAGTCAGAATAGTGGGCGAGGTTTTGACTCTGCATCTGAGGTGTTTCCATGGCGCCTTCAGTCTGTAGGGAGACATTTTGTGGGTTGCTGTTTGGCTCGAGAGGACGGCTGAAAACCCCCTTTGTGTTTCTGTTAGCTTTATTGATGCAGATTTATACCTTTAAATAATAAATACAAGTACTTATATATTAAAGAATATTGTGAATAGTGATATCAGTTTTCAAGAAACAACATTTTGAAATATTTTACTTTTGTAATGGATCTATTCAATTCACTTTATGAAATGAAAAGTGTTGGAAATGAGAAATGAAACAAACAGATGTAACCCCAGTCTAGGATTGTCAAAAATCTAATGAATCGATACAAAAACTAGTATTAAAATTAGATACTCAATTAGAGAAGCATTGATATTTTTGAAGAAATCACATGAACAACATGTGAGATCCTCGGAGTAGAGAACTGGAACAAAAACTTATGGCCCCACAAAATGTCTATATAGTATTGACTCTATTGTTGCAATGTGCAGATCATTGTCCAAAAATAGTATTTTAAAAACATTGTCTCTCATTATTCGGATTGTAGAAAATCAGGACAGGGTCGGGTTTCAGAAGCACATGACGCGGCCCTTTTAATTACATTTTCAGTTCTTTCAGAGGTTGTTCAGGTGGTACAGAGCCGCTTTCAGTTGGTACCATAGACTGTAAATATTAATAATAATATTGGTACAGAGTTGTTCTCAGACAGAATCATTTCCCCCCTGCAGAGCTTCTTCAGGATACACATTTTAAAGACAATCTAACATCACACATCGCGTCAGATTGAGAGATGATATTATAGTCATAACAACAGGTGCAAAGCTGAAGTCTAGATGTTTTGTCTGCGTTTGTCCACTGGGTGAAGGCCATTGTCCATAGTATCAAAATCAAGTTTGTAATTTCAGTATCGTGACAACATTGCCCCTTGACATGATTCCAATTTATAATAACAAATTAATTTTCTCATTTAAATATTTTATAATTTAAATTTATACTTTCAATTTATACAGGTGATTTTACTGATCAAAAATCGGAATTCTTACAACTTATCCATGCATTGTTACTCAATGTATTATGAATGCAAATACATATTGAAATTATGACATGAATTAGCTTTTGTCTGTGTTGATTATTTTTGTTGTTGAAAATGGAAGATACACAGCATATATTGGATTTTAGCATGACAAAATATTGCTCTCATTGATCTGTATTATAGCCTTGTGAGTCATACATCCCTTCTGTAGCTTCACAAATATTCACTTGGGCCAAAAACGAAGAAGAACCATGTTTATTTATGGAACCTGGTTTCTTAAGACAACTCCATGTCTGTTTGTTCCCTTTTTTTCTAAACAACCAAATGATATTCATGCATTGTTATGTGTGTATAATAGATTTTTCAACTAAATCATTGTTTTGTTTGTGTTTCAGGAGAGACCAGAAAGTTCGATCCAAGTTTCAAAGGACCAATCCAAAACAGGTGAGATGCCTTCGACCTGTCACGTTTAATCACAGTGTTTTTAACGCTCTCCTCTTCATCAGGGGCTGCACCGACATCCTCTGCTGCATCCTCTTCATCCTCGCCTTGTTGGGATACTTCGCGGTGGGGATTCTGGGTAAGTAGTGCTGCATTAGTTCTGCATTTACTGGTTTTAAAAAGTTATTGCAATCTAAACTTCCAGTCAACTTGAGAACCCAAAAATGAAATGTAAATACTAACAATGTGGCCATGTCCATTGTTGGAAATGTGAGCTGAAAAAATGATTCAAACTCAATTTTAACCAATATACACTAAAAACCCAAAAAGTTATACATATTATATTATGACTTTGGACGCTAGTAGCGCTTCTCTAAAGCTGTATTAAGTTTGAATCTATTGGAATAATGATTTATTTGTGTCGAAAATATAACTTTTACACTACATTTTATTGTCTATGGACATGACATCTATGAATATTAGATGTCTTTTTGCTAAATTATCTGTGTTTAGCTTGTTTTATGTATGTATTTGCCTGGTCCACACTGGGGTAGATGTATTCCAAAGCGTTGTTTCAGCTAATGGCAAATAAAGTGAATCAAAATCTGAATCTGTATCTGATTCCCCACAGCCTGGTCCCAAGGTGATCCCAGGAAAGTGATCTATCCCACCGACAGCAGGGGTCAGTTTTGTGGACAGGCCGGCACACCCCTTGAGTGAGTCACCCGCTGACATCAGATATTCCCAAACAAGGATTCATTTGATATCCATTTCCTTTTTCTTATCTTTACAGGAACAAGCCATTTCTGTTCTATTTTAACATCCTAAAATGTGCCAGCCCATTGATGCTACTTGAGTTGCAATGTCCCACCACACAGGTCTGTAATTCTTGTTGTGACCTTTTATCACATTGTTTTTTGGGTCGACGATATTAATGTATGTCTCCTGGAGTTCAGTTATGTGTGGAGAAATGTCCGGACAAGCATTTAACTCTGATAAAAGCCAAACTCATGGGTGAGCATGAATACTACAAGCAGTTCTGTAAAGAGGGAGTGGACTTCAGTAAGGTACATATAAAACACTGCTTATACCAATACACATAAGTTTGAACTATGAAAATTATGTATTTGTCATTGTCCAGAGTCCTCCCGAGATCCTGAGGGATGGCTCATGTCCGGCTATGCTGATGCCAAGTAAACCCTGTAAGTAGATCATTGTTTTAGCTGAATACAAATTATTACTGTTAATTAACAATCGGGCTGCACCATATTGGAAAAAAGTGCAATATTGGATAGTGAAGACCACTGACTCACCCAGACTCACAATTTCTGGTCTCTTTTACAAATCCAAACTTTTGAAAAGTAATCTCTTCTAACTTAGTACTTGTTTGTGTTACATTTACCATTTTGAGCTTAAAAAAAAATGGTGGTTTGGGAGATCTCTCTATGATCCTGGAGTTTTTATGTTTTGATATTGTCTTTGTAAATCCAGATATGAGCCATAAAAGGATTGACCAATCAGATACCATCACTCGAGGAGGAGACGCCAGCTTGTTTTAGCATCAATTATGCCCCTGTTGCGGCACAAAGCTAATGGCGTCGGAACAAATACCGACATTAGCACTCAATTAGTCCACTCCTAATATACGGTGTATCAATCATTCCATCAATCAATCTTTATTTGTAGAGCACTTTTCCTACACAAGGTAACACATAAAGCAGAAATCATAAACATTAATCTCTCAGGGCATTTAAAACAAACGTGGGATATTAATAACATATAATCACACAGGCAATTAAAAGCATTAAAACATCAAAATCACACAAGGGATTAGAATAATTTTAAAAAAAAATTCAAGAGGAGAGATAAAATCTTTCCATTGTACGCACAGGCAAACAGAACTGTCTTCAACCTGGATTGTTTTTGCCGTTATCGCTTCTCTTTTCTCGCCATGTTGTATTTTGTTCTTTCTATAGCCACTGTACCAAGAGTCTGTTAGCATACAATTGCCATGCACATTGCCACATACTTTCCTATACATTTTACAGCCCCAATACTAATTATGGGATATACTATGTGTATTGGATATTTTCTTTAACTATGGACCGTATTGTATTGTGTCCTTAATAAAGATTAATGATAATAATATATTTTTGCAGTCACGCGGCGCTGCCTTCCTGCACTGGGAACCATGAAAGGTGGGGTTGTTGTCGTGGGCAACGAGACCAGTTTCGACACAGGAGAAGGAACCAGCATAAATGCCACTGATGTGCTGGAGGCGTCAAAGTGAGTATCTTGTGAAGCATTCCTATAGATTTTCACATTTTTAACCCTTTCTGAAACATGCAGTTTAACAGCCACACAGAGTTAAAGCCGGGGTACCCAATTTTTCGTATCACATAAAAGATAGTAATGTAAGAGCTCTCAAAACCGTTTGGCTTTATCACTAGTTTTCACGTGCATGTATTTAGTGTAGGGCTGAGGAAAAGGCTTTTGTAATTTTTTCTTTTGTAATTGACCTTTTAAATTAATTGAAGGAGGTGTGAGGAGAAAGAAGCAGTGAGGAAAGGAGCTCTCGCGGCTGTTAATAAATCACATTTTCCTAACGAGCGGCGGAAACAGCAGCCCTCCTCTGGGCAGATACATCACAGCACTGTCCTCTGTGCTGCTGATGGATCTATTATAGTTCTATGAGGCTGCTGTGCTTTATATGAAAAATACATCAGACTTTCAGACTTATTTTTCTATTAATAGGTTATAGGTTAAAATAGACTGGATTAACCAGAGGGCCTTGATCTTTGCGAGTCAACGGTGCATCCTATATGTGAACAACTGATCGTAAAATTTAGATGGTGCGATTCTTTTTTAAATGTTTCTCATAATTGTAATTCTCCAGCAAGGTGGGGCTTAATAGTCAAGAAAATACTGCAATTTCGTTTTTTTCATTTTTACATTTAAAATAAAAACCCCAGCCCTATTCATTGGCCTTATGTTTTTTAGATGGAATGTATGAAACCTTAGACCTGGCACCCTGCACATTATCTTAATGTTATTCTCTGTTTAATGTTCTCTTTGCATTGCTCTCTTTTTGGTTCACTGTGACACCTTCATTGGCATCTTGGAAGGAAGTCAAATGCGGTCGTAGAAGCACGTCAAGTTGCAATGAGGATATTTGAAGATTACACCCAATCATGGCACTGGATCCTGCTGTAAGCCTGCTCTTGAACATGCTGCTCATACCTCACACTGTTTTTGTGGAACACCACTCAAATAATCACATAAAATACTATGTCTTATAGGAATGGGGGGACTCCCTAAACTGAGCTCAAATAAACTCTGCATTGTACTTTAGTCCCATGTTTTCTATTTACGTAGATTAAGATGTAGCTATTTAGTTTTATTCCAAGGTCCCGCGTTAACTCTCTGGAGCAGGGGTGCTCAATACGTCGATCGCGATCTACCAGTCGATCACAAAGGTTGTATTGGTAGATCGCATTACATTAAACAAAAATATCCGTTTATACATTTGCGTGTAGACAGAGATAACCGGAGTTTTGCGTTTTCGCACACCACAGTATGCCCCCAAAACAACAACAAACAAAACGTGCGACCTCTGATCACTGAAGCATGGATCTTACTGCCTTAAAAACTGTTCGCTTCTGCGAGCGGTTCACAGCAGCAAACACACTCCACATCAGCAGCAAAGTGACAGGGACTCACGCTTGATAACAACCAAAACAGAAGCTAAACCAGGATCAAACCAGGGCTGAGGACGGGGGTCAGTGCTTGTAAACATATGTCTTTACCATGGATCTATAATAATATGTCTTCACCCTGAGTTTCTTCTATGACTGTAAAAGTGTCGCTACAGAAGTACCGGCGTCTGCATCAAAGCTCCGCCCACTTCTGTGTTTTTCCCCAACGCAGGACGTCAGAGGACGTACATGTTTGTAATGTTATGAATGTGATTGAAAACGCAAATGTTCGGTTATGTGTGGATGCAAATTATTTCATAAATCATGCGGTTTTGCATGTGCATCCACATACAGTGTAGATATAAAGAATCCTCAATATATTTAGAAATAAATATATGTTTTGCATTTTTGTAGTAGGTAGATCATTTTGACTTGATCATTTTATAAGTAGCTCGCATGCTGAAAAAGTGTGAGCACCCCTGCTCTGGAGAGAGAAGAACAATTTAGTCCAATCTTCTTTTGCACATTTCAAAAAACAGGACAGTTTACAAAGTCTTGCACAGATAAGTTATAAAAAATGCACTATTTGATTTAACACTGGCTCTGAGACCAAAAAACAAGATAATCAAGTAAGAGTTATGTAAAAACATAATATAACAATAACATTTGTAAAAATACATAAAAACACAGAGGATATAATACACTATAAAAATGTATGCTGTATTAAAAACCATAGAATAGAAGTGATTTTTAAGACAGGACCCAAAACACCACTTTGGTCCAGCCACAGAGAAGGCCCTGTACGGGGACAGGGGGTTGGAGCTTGGAGCTGGCCCTTGGACCTCCGGGCGCTGGGCTGGTGTTGTATCAAGAGGAAATCAAAAGGTTTCCTCAAGCATTTGGTGGATTGCTTTTTGAGTCACTTGAAGCTTGGAAATGAAATCTACATCATAGGGGCATCTCTATCACTTGGTTTTAGGCACTTTTACCATCAAAATGCACCTCAACCATTTGGTAAAGGCCTATAATTAGAAAACTAGGGATTCCAAAAAAAGAAAAGATGTGTGTTATTAGTGCTCCTACATCTTAGGAAATCAAGAAAAGAAACATTTAAATTGCTTTCTTCAAGGGGTGAACATACAAGGGTTAATAATACATACACAGTGAGGTAGCTTTAACTGTGTCTGTTCTTGTTGGCAGTGGACTGGTGCTTGCTATGCTTGTCAGCTTGATCTTCATTGTGCTGCTCCGATTCCTGGCCGGAGTTATGGTGTGGGTCATGATTATCTTGGTCATTCTCGTCATTGGTTACGGTAAGGACCATTCCGTGTAAATGAGTTGTGTTTTATTCGCTTACTCGTTTTTGAGTACTGTGTTGTGCTTCCAGGGATTTTCCACTGCTACATGGAGTTTGCCAGTCTGCACGGCGAGCCAGGAGCCGATGTCACCATTCGAGATCTGGGCCTGCAAACGGATTTCTCTGTTTATCTACAAATCAGACAGACATGGCTCGCTTTCAGTCAGTACATTCAATATTGTTTCTTGTCATATTTATTTGCACTTGCCTAATAATTCACAACTACTCTCTTGCTCTCTCAGTGATAATTCTGTGTATTGTGGAGTTTGTCATCATTCTGCTGCTCATATTCTTGAGGAAAAGACTTCTTATTGCCATTGCCCTCATCAAAGAAGCCAGCAGGTCTGTGTCATTTTGTGTAGAGTTTCAGCATCAAGACATTTTTCTAGATATGACATGTTTCTATGTTAAGGAGTTATTTTTGATAGCACTTTCAGGATGAACAATCAAATCAATTCAGATATTAAAGCGATATTCTACCAGCTTCTGCCTTCTGCCTAATGACTTTGAGTTGATCACCTTTTTATTTCTTTGATGTTGGACTACTGTCACTCTCTGCGGCCTGTATCAAAACTCACTAAAGCGCATTCAACAGTGACTTGAAAGAGAGAGCACATTACCCCTGTGCTAGCCTCACTTCACTGGCTCCCTGTCACAATCAGATTTGATTTTAAAATTCTGATGCTTGTTTTTATAAGTTGCTATTATTATACAGTATGTTCCTGTCAGGTTAGTGAGGTCAGAAAACCAGCTTTGGTCTCGACTCAGAACACATGGAAACTGGGTCTTTGATGTTGCTGCTCCCAAACCTCTGCACATTAGAGCATCTCCTTCATTGGAGACTTTGAAATCTAGCCTAAAGACATTGTATGGCTTGGCTTTCAACACCAACTGAATTCTTTTTTATATATTATTTTGATTGTGTCTTTAAGCATTTTGGGTAGCTGGTGTTGTTGTAAATGTGCCATGTAAATAAAGTTGACATTGACATATTCACTTTATTTTTCAGAGCCATAGGCCATGTGATGTCAGCCCTATTTTACCCACTTCTGACCTTTGTCCTTTTGGCTGTGGTGATCGCCTACTGGGCCATTACTGCGGTGTATCCTTGAGTCCTTTAATTCACATTTGTTATTACTTTACTTTACTTTACATTTGAACCTTTTCCTGAATCCATGTGACCAGATTCTTGTCCACCTCCAATGAGCAGATCTACAAAGTCTTCAATAACTCGGAGTGTGAATATGCACGGGACACGTGTGACCCAAAGGTAAATTGTAAATCCCAGAATATTTATTTTCAATGAATGGTAATAAAATGTTGATCTAATTTAGTTGCAATTAACCACATTATTTTTAATTAATATGAATAATTTGCAGCATTGATGGTACTGCACTTTATATCTTATTTTAAAGCTAATTTTCTCAACAACAAAAAAGCGATAGAATTTTATATGATAGTGCATTTGAATCCAACATGTAATTAGAAGTTGAACAGCTAAATGTAGGTTAAAAAAATAAGTTATAATAATAATTATGAAAGAACCACTTTTAGACGTTCTCCGACCAGCTCTTATTTTTTATTTTTTTATTTACCTTCCAAAAAGAGTTTTCCGCCCCTGATTTAAAACAGGTTTACTGTTTAAAACCAGTGTTTTGTGCTCTCAGATATTGAAAAGTGCCTCGAATAGGCCTAGAATGACTAATGCATCAAATAATATACGTAGGCTAACAGGTGAAACTACTCGATGTCTAATTTTGTGGTTGATTCAAATTTATTGTCTTAAACAATTGTTCAGAACAGTGCAACAATGTATATAACTAGAAGTACAATACAACCATGACAGCACAGATAGATATATACTGTAGGCATATATGTGAGACTGTAAGCTGCTTTTTCTAATATTTACATTAATTACATTATATTTATGCATTTACAGCCAAACATTATTGCAAAAGATGAAAGAAATATGTTCCCAGCCAGAATAATTATAAGTGTTTTAATTTGTGTCCTGCAAAAGTCATGTTATTATTCTTTTGTCCTTAGACCTTCAACTCGTCCAACATCTCGATGCAGTGTCCTGACGCAGAGTGCCTCTTCGCTTTTTACGGCGGGGAGACGCTGTATCACAAATACCTCATTCTGTTCCAGTTCTACAACCTCTTTCTCTTTTTCTGGTGTGCCAATTTTGTGACAGCACTGGGACAGGTCACTCTCTCTGGGGCTTTTGCCTCGTATTACTGGGCCTTTAAGAAGCCGGAACACATCCCAGCGTACCCTATTTTCTCCTCACTGGGGCGAGCGCTAAGGTACTCCACATTTTCCCATCAAAACCTTGAAATAATAATACATTTGCCATGTTATCTATTTTCTTTTGAAACTTTTGTGTTGCATTTGTCAAAGTTTCCAAACCATCACCTTCACTTGATAGAACGTACTTCAAGTGAATGATCAAAGACTAGTGGGCGAAAAATCAAATCAATCAGAAGAATGCAATGAACATAGAACCACTAATTGTAAACAACTTTTATGTGTCCCTTGGGTCCTTTTTTACATGTTCGCAATGAAAGCTCAGCAATACACGGGACACGTTTATGGGGTTATTGGTTAGAGCAGGGTTTTCCATGAAACATTTACCAGTACTAAGTAGCTCCCCAAAGATTGTTTTATGTGCATTGAACTGTATCTTATAAGGCTAAGTAACACTCTGCTCCTATCCCATTCTAAACTTTTCTCACTGGAGAAAGACAAAACCTTTTCTGGGTTGGTAAATAGCAGATTTACCCAAACTGACCCAAATTTGCAGTAAACATGATAAAGAGTCTTTGATCATTTGGGCCAATTCTGAAGCTGAAGGACCAACAAAAATCTCAGGCAATAGTCTGGACTCTGGACATCCCTGGTCTTAGTCAAGTCATGTCTATATTCGTCTCTCTTTAATTCCTGGGGACCTATTATGAAAACATGTCTTACAAAGTATGTGGCTATTGTTGTTCCATCTAAAAATATTCTTGTAGAGTTTAATCCTGGTTGTGTTCCCTGTTGGAGAGAACAGACGAATGCCTGGAAGTTTTGGGGAAATTGCCTCTGCGTGTGACAGATGGCGTTGTCTGTCGGAAATATGGGATTGTAGAAAAAAAGAGTGTGTTTGAGCTCACAGCCAGACTCTGTCCTTGTGTTCAGATACCACACCGGCTCCCTGGCTTTTGGCTCACTCATCCTGTCTATAGTGCAGGCCATCCGGGTCATTCTCGAGTATCTGGACCACAAACTGAAAGGTACAAATGTTTAACTCCAAGACCTGATTAGAAGTTAGTATCTTATATGTGTGTTTTTCTCATGTCCAGGGGCAGAGAACAAGTGTGCCAAGTTCATGCTGAGCTGTATGAAGTGCTGCTTCTGGTGTCTCGAGAAATGCATCAAGTTTCTGAACAGGAACGCCTACATCATGGTGAGTCTACTGAACCCATTCAAACCCTGGATATTTGTGTGCGTGCATGCGTGTATGTGTGTATATGTTGCTTAAGTGGTTATTTTTGTCCTCAGATTGCCATCTACGGCAAAAGCTTCTGCACTTCTGCTAAAGATGCATTCTTCCTCCTCATGAGAAACATTGTCAGGTCTGAATCATATTGAAAATGTAATTACAAAATGCTACACATACTTATGAACTCTTTTCCCTCTTTGTTCTACAGAGTCGCTGTTTTGGACAAAGTCACTGATTTCCTGCTGTTTCTTGGAAAGCTCCTTATTGTCGGGATTGTCGGTGCGTCATTTTTTCCTTAATGCATAAGACAAGTTAGACTACACTTTTCTCTAAAATATAGATTTTTTTAGATGCTTTTTTGCCATTGACCAGAGAAAATCTTTTTTTGGTTATTATTTCTAAAATGTGGTTCTTAGCCAATTAATTGTCCCTGCATTTCTATTTTGGCTATTGATGATGGTTCCTTTATACATTTTCTTTTCAAACTGCCTTTTGATTTATTAACACTGTCACACTGTCAAATGCCCTCACAGTCCAAAACAATAACATTTTAATCTACCTGTATATAGTTTTCTTCATGTATTTATTTTTTCTTCAGGAATCTTCTCCTTCTTCTTCTTTTCTGGGAGGATTAAAGCCGTTGAAGATGCTGCTCCATCTCTCAACTACTACTGGGTGCCAATACTGGTGAGATCCACTTACAGCTATGATTGCAATTCAGCACACAGACAATTTACCCTCCATTTCTCTATAAAGTTTAGAGTCTTAACTGTTTTTTTTCCCGTATATTCAATAATAATGTGTCATGTGTTATTTTTGGCTTTCTTTATAAAGGATGCCTGTAGTCTGCTTCATATACTCCCATGTGTGTGTTTTAGACTGTTGTTGTGGGCTCCTACCTCATCGCTCACGGCTTCTTCAGTGTGTACGCCATGTGTGTGGACACGCTCTTCCTCTGCTTCTGTAAGTTCCTTCATGTAGCACACACAAATGTTATTTACAGTAACTTCTGATGTCTTTGTATTGCCACCTTTTCTAACTCTACTTTTCATCTTTCTCTCCCGCTAATTTTTTCACATTCATTTTCCCACTTTCAATATTATTTCTGGCTTTTGCTTTGTTTTGTTTTGTTTTTGTTTTTGTTTTTTCCCATTATCTCCCATATCAATCACTCATAATTGTGCACTTATCACTGAAAAGGCGAGGACTTAGAGAGAAATGACGGATCTCCAGACAGGCCCTACTTCATGTCCCTCGAGTTGCATGAAATCTTGTCCAAAACGAAGAAGGTTGAAGAGGAAACAGATGGTGCAGAGCAGCTAGAATCAGCCAAAAGTGTGGATGAGGTCAAGTGCGAAGAGGAAACTCCACTGCAGCAGCAACCAGACGGAGAGATCCAGCTGAAGCAGCAGTCTGTGCTCCAACAGGCCAACGAGGAGGAACAGCCCCTAAAAGCTGATGCAGATAATGCCATCGAGGAGAGCAAGGTGGTGCAAAACGACCTCCAAGCTAACGCCATCGAACAAACGCCAGAAGTCGCACAAATTAAGGAGCCCGAAGAAAAACAGGAGGTCAAAACTGAGGAAAAGACTGAGGCGGCTAACCCTGAACCAACCGATGAAGTTAAAGCAGAAGCAGTTGTTGAGAAGAACGATGAAGAGCCCAAGCCAGAAGCTGATGCCACTTCTCCGAAAGAGTAAATGGCAAAAAGTTCAGAATTAAAACCTTTTTTTGTGGTATGGACCTGTTTAATGTATGGTAAATATGAGGCCTTTTATTTTGGCTTTGTAAATGTTGTACTGTTCCGGCTGAGGAAATGGACAAACCGTGATGATGAGGGAAGCAGGTTTTTCATCAAAGCCCAGTGCATCTCCGTAGCTTGAAAGTTGCTTTTGTGGGTCAAGGTTGGTCATTGTTGGATTTATATTGTGAAAATCTGAAAAACAAAAGACAAAAACAAATTGTGAATGCTGAACCTGTGCCTGATGTCAAGTTCTGTTGTCTTAATCAATGCAATTCAGGACTACCGTGTTTACAGTCGATCAACATGTCCTAATGGTGAATCTCGATTTCACTGTTTACAATAATACCAGCTGACGCCAAAATGTAACAGACACATTTGATAAACTGGATGTTGCGTTTTTCACATGGGACTTCTGTATATCCTGTAGTGATTGTTCATATTTGGCCTCAGTCTTGCCTCTCAGAAAGGTTTAAGAGTGCTGTGATTGTAAAACTTAACTTTCGAGACCTGTTTTTGCTGATACAAACTAAGGCTGCATAATATGATATAATATAAAATTGTAATCATTGTAAGCAAACGTGATTGTTATCCATAGCCTTGTTAATGCATTGAAGATTAACCAAATTAACATTTATATACATACATATAAATACATATTATGCAGCTTTAAGACATACCCACATGTTTACTGACCTGTGCTTGCCTTGCTCCGTCCTCCTCCCATTCCTCTCTTCTATCTAAGTGCTGCATGGTGTCGACTTGGCCTTTGAATGCTTGCTTCTAACATTTTGTCTTTTGATGCTTTTGTAATTCTTCTTGTTCGTCATCTTGTGTAATGTGTAACATTTTCTGATAACTGATAACATTCCATATTTACTGGACAATGTAAATCTTTATTAAAAGTGACTGTATTTAATACAATGTGTAAATTTTAACTGGGGGATTTCTGATCTTAAGCAGGTAAGTTGACATCATAAGTTATAATTAACAATAGTAAACAATTATTTATATTTAAAACATGCCTATTGCAGTTTTCCCAATCCATGTTTGTGTGTTCCACAGTGGAAGACCTTGAACGGAATGATGGGTCAGCGGAGCGGCCATATTTCATGTCCCAGGGCCTGCTGGAGCTCCTGAAGAAAACCAATGATACCAAAGAAGTGGACTAACTCTCTGTGTGAGATTTTGTAAATAACTGAGATGTTGTATAATTGTACAATGAAAAAGGACTCGAAGTTTGATCTTGTTCCAGAATTAAGTGGTTCTTGTCAAATACCTTACGTATTTGAAGTGCAGAACCGCAGAAGGAATAATAATCTATAGTAGACTAACTACTGCAGAATGTATTATTGTGTTTTATTTGTTGGTATGTTTACATGTGTTTGTGCATACTGCCATGCAGTCTAATTATGCAGGTCATAGTAATGTACCCACTAATGAATTATATAGTGTAGGTTTTAACAGCGTCTTTGCACTGTTTGACCACTTACCAAAGCTGAAATGTTTCTATGTAGAAAGATAACAAAGTATGAGGACCTACATGGCGTTATGACATTTCACATGGCAGAAAGTGCCTTAATTTATCCTTGCAGTATTGTACTGTTCTTCTTTTTCTACTCATTAAAATGCCACTTTCTAAAACCGGGTTGTTTAATTCTACAGATAATTCATTTAAATTGGGATTAATAAATAGAATTTTAGTGTTTTTTGTCTTGCTGCAGTGAGGTGTCTTGGCCGCTGGGCGTGCTCTAACGTTCTGGGTTTGTGCCTCGTTGCTTAGCAACATTGAGCAGGTTTAGTTTGAGCTAAAAGCTGCAGATGTGAAAATAAACTACAAACATGCCGCTCAGCGCAGAGGCCTGCAGCCCACCTCTGAGTGAACAGATCACGGAGCTTCAGCGGAAGATTCAACTTTTAGGTGATTATAATGTTTATGTCATTATATCTCGAACTTTGTGTAGTTTAACTAGCCTTACGTTAGGTTGTCTGGGTTGGTTTAAGTCATGATAAATATGACACCTTCACCATCCACACGATAGCTAACTATAGCTATAACTTTACTAAATGGCTAATGGCCCAGAGAATGGCTGATCATTGATCGTGTATGTAAGTATCGTTACTGTGTTTGACATACATATAATTCACGGCTGTCGCCACCAGAGGGCGAAAGAACTGCATTTTATGAGAGCTCAGAAGCCTCCATCAAAAAGAACCGAGAGCTGATCCTGCGGCTGAGAGAGGAGAACACCAAACTGTACAAGAAGCAAGCAGTGGCCGCTGATGTGAGTCTGCTGCTCAGTGGGCTTCATTGCGAACCAATAACCGTGTCTGCATTGTTTTATATTTGTAGGGTGATAAACATGTTGTTAAAGGAGCTTTTCATCACTTGGATAATGTCCCAGAGAAAGATGCATTCCGGAACATGTCAGGAAAGGTAAAGGGCGCATTATCACTTCAATCAAACACGCAAATCCATAACATTACGTTGGAATGTTTCGTTATTCTGAACACAGACTGCTCTGGTGGCTCTGGAGAGGAAACTGCAATCCAAAAAGAAGCGTCTGAATGCCCAAAAGCACGTGACGGGGGTTCTGCAGCAGCGCGTCACAGACTTGAGCAAAGAATATGACAGACTGATGCACAGCTCTAAAACTGCAGACCTGAAGAAAAGAGAAGAAGACTCTATGGTTATTATTACAAAACATGTGTTTACCAAGTCCATTTGCATTCTTCCTGTCATCTTGTAAATGTGTGTTTAGAAACTGCGAACACTGGAGAATAACTTGGAGAAAACTCAGCTGAAATGTAAGGAAGCAGAGAGCATCACTTGGAACTACCTCACCCTCAAAAATCAGCTGCAGGTCTCTCTTCTTTATTACTTTATTTTAGAATAATTTTGAATGAAATTAATGGTGTTTGATTATAAAAGTGAATGAATGGGATGTGGAAAAAGGTGTGTGAAAGGCTCAGATAGAGCTGATAGGTGCAAATACAAGACTTTTAAAAAAAAAAATTATAAAATGTAAAAATAGATGGTTTCCCAGGTCATAGTTACCAGGAACAATTTATTAGCCTCCCTCCCCCACAATTTTAAACTCTACGGTCCTTGGAACGTTGTGGTGTCACATGGACGCCACCCTATTGAAATCCCTGAGATGACAATTATAAGTAGATTAGAACAATTTTGTAGGTCGGTGTGAAGTCATAACTTTGCCTTTTTATTTTCGAAATGTCTCTTTGTGCCACAGGAAGAAAGTCTGGATTTCCAGGGTCAGTTGGACAGTCTCGAAGCAGAAATCCTGAAGCACAGAGAGGAACTTCTAAACCTACAAACTATGAACCGTGAAGCTCAAATGTCTGCAGAGGCAGCTAAGGTAAGTTCAAGTCATCATCAAAGCAGCATAATGTGACTCCTCGTTCAATGCTTTACTTTAGTCATTTTTCTCATGTTGTGTCCAGGCTCGGCTGCAGCAAAGAGAGGAACTAATCTACAAAGATCGTAAAGAGAGAGAATGCTACAGGAACAAGGTGGAAGAGCAGAAAACGCAGGCAGAAAAAGTGGAACGAAGGGTAACATTCACTCTTTTGCTCTCTTTCCTTCACATAATACTTTTGAAGATCATAGTATCTTTTCCACAAAATGGGAGAGAAGTTTACTATGGAGTTGATGAATGTTTGTGGAGAGAAATTGACAAGAAATTGATGTACACCTGTCTTATACAGAAGGAGCTTGAGCTTTTTGAGAAGAGGAAAACAGGGTCTGGGGAATTTTCTGTTCTAATTGATTTTCAAATCTATTAGTCAATCAAGTGTTTAGTTTTTTCCTGCCTCAATAGTGGTTTCAGTCATGATCACACAGGCACAGAGGATGGCGGCCCTGCAGCCCGACGACCTGAGTGAGGCTCAGCGCAGCAACACCGGGACCACAGGAGACGACAATAAAACCATCTCCACGTTTGAGGACGTCTTACAACAGATCAAAGAGGCAACAGGAGTCACCAACATCCAGGTAACTCACAGGGTAGCTGTCCGAAACATAGTGTTTGGAGTCTCCTGTTGCATTTGGATTTTAATATAAACCTGCAGGTGTATTATATTTCATTATAGAATAGCACACATAGGTTGCATTCATTCATCACAACATTACAAAATGCTTTGTAGTTTATAGCTATTTTTCTGTACCATACTTTCTGGACTATTAACCTGTATATAAACCGCACCAGCAACATTTGAAAAGAAACTTGAATATAAGCCCCAGTTTTTATGTTGTAATATAGAAGATAGATGACTGTTTTAACTGGTCATAACATGATTTAATGATTACAACTTAAGAGCACAGTACACTGGTAAATAGCCTGTAGTAGCCTAGTAAATATTTTGACAATTAACGAGTGTCCTGTTGCTACTAAAGCTTGAGTCAAACTCAATGAAAATACACATGTTTGCATCATTGCTATATAAGCCGCAGGGTTCAAAGAATTAGTAGCGGTTTATTGGCAGTAATTCCTGGGCCAATCGACATGAAACAACTGTCAGAAAGTTCAACCTCTTGGCCAGTATAAAGGATGATAGGTTTGTGGATCTCCTCACTATCAAATTATGATCTAGAAAAATATGAGTGTTTTCTTTTTCCACTCTTCTCATAGAGTTGTAACGGCACCTGCCTTCCAGTTATTATTATTGTAATAGTTTATATTAATGTGACCTATTTCAGTAAAACCAATACATTCTCACATAAAAAGGTTATTGGATATTTGACAATTGTACTGAAAATGGCCTTTCTTTCTCAGTCGCTCCAGGAGATTGCAGAGCGGTTTGTGACACAGAAAGGAATCCACGAGCATCTGGAGAAACTGTCAGAGAAAAATAAAATCACTTTGGTTCAGCTGAAGGAGCAGAAAGAGACGCTGAATCAACAGTTTGAAGAGAAAAAATATTCTGGAGAAGGAAAAATATCCACGTAACTATCACAACCCACACCACAGCTTTTAGAAGCATTATAGAGCAATATATCAGTACAATTTCTTTCCAATAGCAGCAAGGTAAATATCTAGCTATTTAGCTGCAGAGGCCCAGAGGCTAAATATGGCTAAATATGAACTACTTCTGTTGCTTATTTTTCCCCCCTTATTTGAGTATATACATTTGATATCCTTTACTGAGATCCTCCTGCTCAATTGTACTTTTGTCAGAAACAATATATAATTTGTAAAAATGAGTTACCAGGCCAGCCTGTGAATGATGAGAGGATTCTCTGTGATGGTGCAGGGATCAGAGCGTCCTGGAGGACTGTGAGCAGCAGCTGCAGTCCGCTCGGAGGAGGTGTGAAGAGGCCAAAGAGAGTGTGAGCGCTCTGGACAAGACTCTCACCACTGTCCAGGCCGGAGTGGAGCACCTGACAGACAAACTCCAACACATCACCCCGGTAAAACACACACACAACAAACAACCCACACACACTCTGCGGTTTTAATACTTTTACTTTCAACCAGAAAATATAATACTAGTATGTATTTCTAGTATATTATCTGTATCTAGTATATCTCTCTAGCATATTTGTTCTGTAGACATTTCTTATCTGTGTATTTTTACGTATTTTTGTATCAAGGCCCTAGACGCCACCGCCGTGGATGCCACCACCGTAGACACCACCGCCATTAACGCCGCGCCCACAGACTCGGAGCTGGTGGATCTGCTGAGCAAGTGTGAACTGAAGCTACAGTCTCTCTACAAAGAGCTCCCGCAGAAAGACCTCTCTGCCACGATGAAGGCAATGGATGACGACAAGGTAACAATGGATACACTATTCAACCATTTTAATATTGCACTGATTATGAAGGAATGTTTGGCACGTGGGTTTATGAATCATGATTCGATTATGTTTATAATGTCAGTGACGCACTTTTCTGTAAGATTTAATTGCTCAGAAAACATTGAATACAAACACACAGACGTCTTTGTCTCTCTGGAGTTATGCCACAGAAGATACCTGTGACTACTGTGTGTTTTTACTTTGTGCAGTTCTTTCTCAAAATTGAAGGAAAGTTGCCACCCTTAAACACTCGCATTCATCTTCCGGAAGACCAACGACAGGAGCAGTTTGACGACGGTCAGAAATGTTGATTATATTGAATGAATTACTGGAGTTTTCTTTATGTATCGTTGTATTTTTCACTTTCATCTGTGTCTGTGTTTCAGAAGAGGAGAGCGGTGAGGACGAAGCAGGAGCCATCTCACGAGAGGCGCTGAAAAGAGAATCTCAGATGATCGTCGACTCCAAGTTAAAGAAAAAACCTTGGAAAAAGAAGTGAATAAATACAAGAATCCTCTTCATAATGTTTGGAAGAGATCTCATAAACATGTCAATGCCGCTCTTTCTACATCCAAAATGTTCTGATATATTCCACAAACATCCAGTATTTAAAACTGTGCAACAATGCATTTTACAGTCTATGATTCATTCATAAATCCTGCTGTATTCTTTTGTATAGAGTTGGATGTGGGCAGAGGAAGTAACATTTCCCATACCACCATTGTGATTTCAAAAAATAATTGTTATAAAAGATTGGTTTGGTGTCGATCAGCTATAGTGAAAACTTTTTGATTTCAAACGTTTAAATTTGCGTTTTTAAAAGTTCCTTTGGGGATTTTACATACTCCGCTCACTTTGCAGCTCAATTTTTAATTAGCCTCTGTATGGAATATATACCGTTATCTAAAATAGCGCAGAGTAACTGAGGATAATTTCTGTGATTGACTCGTTAACTGTACGTATAGTAATCCGTTTCTGTGTGGAATTCTGCTGGGAACACATCAGAGTCCTAATTGAGATACAAATAATTGTGAAATCAGACAATGTGTGGCGTGATTTACCAGTTTAAAAATGAAATATTACCTTTTGTATTCTTATAAATAAACCTTTTTTGTTAGAAGGTGGTTTGATTGCACATCTTGCATCTTTAACTAAGCCCTTTTTGGATCATCAATTTCACTGCAGACAGAAATATGGAAAGAAGACTGAATAAGTACGAAAATTATAAGTAACCATACACATATACATAAACTGGAACTGTCAGTCAATTTGACAGCTTTTCGTTTAGGAAGTGTAATTACTCATCTCCTTTACATTCTTGGTCTCCATAACTTTGCGATTTTTTCTGTTTCTATCTGTTTCTCTGTTATTTTCATTATCATTTCATTATTATTTTCAGTTTCATTATTTTTTTTATGTATTTCTCTAGGACATCCAATCAGAGCCAACCCCGGGTTACGCTTCCTGTCGCGCGGAGTTTGAAGCCTCGCCTTTTTTTTATATGGCTGACAATACATTCAAACACATTCTTTGAGTAATATGTATGTTACGATGTTACGAACCTTGTTTCGTGTTAGGTTCGACTTATTTAGTTAATACCTTAATGTTTCGCACCGTAAACATTAGAGACACCGACGGTAAGTTCATCCTGTCAATCAGTCACACGTGCGCAACAAGTATGTTTACGGAAGTGTTAACTAAAAATGAGCTAATAGCATGGATCTATAATGATAACAGCTAATAGTATGTGGACTGTGGACGTGCCAAATTTTAACTTAATTTCACATTTTGTTCTGTTTTTGAGTGTAGTAGTAAGTGTTGGACTTCTACAGGCCGCTGTTTAACCACTCGATTATTCACTTTATTTTATTCATAATATGAATTCATAGAATATGTAAACTTTCACAGTGGTTTTATCACACAATACCTCTACTTGAGTAATATGGTTTAATTGAAGTTAAGCAATAAGCTGTGGCTTGGACTTTGGGTAAAGGCCAAGTCATTCTTTGACTTGGATTGAGTGGATTATCTGAGCTGATCTAAACGTTAGCATTAAAAAGAAGCAAGTATATAATCTCGATTAAGAACCACGTGACAAATGGAGTGAGTACCATGTCCTGGTACTCATCTGAGAACCTCACTGAAAAAGTTATGTGCACCCCTGAATATATAATTGCCAGAAATTATGAATTAGGAATTGGGGGCTTTTCAGAGAGGCACGGACCCCAGTCACACTGCAGGAGCTTAGAGTAGAGCCGCTGTTCCCACATGTTGAGTGGAGCCATAATACATCTACGTTTTCTCAGTGCGTGCATTTAGTCACTACTCATCACCTAAAGAGTGACAGGGTGGATGTCAGATGTCAGAAAGACTGACATCATGGCACACATCAGTGCACTTTCACACAGTCAGGAGCAGGCGCCCACCAGCATATACACGTACACATGCTCATGCACATACACATTACTCAGAGCTGCAGCCTCCTCCTCCCACAAACACGAGGAACAACCATTCCTCTGATGAATGCCAGGAACAAATCCAACTGCATACCGCCTGTGTGCTCACTATCTGCAGCTCCTTCCAGCTGAACAAGTACGATAAGCCGGCTTCAACACTCACGACGGCTTTTTCTGTAAGTGACCTTCTTTTCTTATCTTCTATCGTGGTACATTTATCAACTGGCTTAATTACAATATTGCTCCTAGAGAGTTTTCAATTATCCATTACTATTTTTGAATCAGTTCCATTACTAACTGTTTTGACAGCATCATTTGGATAAGAATATTTCCCCCAAATTTACTGTAAAAAGTAGCTGAGCAGATATCATGTGTTGTCTTTATTTAGTATTCAAGCTGTTTATTTTCATCATTATTGTAATTTTTGAATGTTTTTCAACAGAACGTGTGATAGACATGTTCTCACAAAAGGTTAATGGAATATGAATGTGGTTGATTTCATGGTTTTGTCCTAAAGAGGTCAACATTCAAGTCATTTACGTCAATGTCCTGCTTAATCAGATCAGTCACCACTTCTTCTGTTGTCTCGAAATCAAATTAAATCAGATTCAAAATGAAGGAACTGTCCTGAAATCAAGATCATTCACTGGTGATTTATTATGCCCACAAACGAACCAATGAAAACAACGTATCAAAGAATAATATTGGGCAGAAGAATGCTTTGCTTGAACGTTTTTTCTTTCGTGGATAATATTATTCTCTTTCTTTGTTCTATCCATGGTAAATCTTATTTACCTCCAGAATGTACTCGAATCAAGACAAAAAAGTGAATAATTAAAACTTATTCTGTGTATATCTTTTATATACTCAGCGTGTATATATCCATAATGCAAATAATCTCATTAAAATCCACTGCTGTCCGTAGTGTGGTAAAGGGTTTCATAAGTGCGTGATTGGCTCTGGTTCCTCTCAGATGGAGCAGCAGGTGTGTGGGAGGTCCGACGCGGCTCTGACGGTGCGTGGGAGATGAGGACCGTGCTGCCTGTGTGCGGGGGCTCTGCAGGAGAGACCCGGGACCTCCGCAGCAAAGTGGAGCGCGTCAGACGGCATTTGAGGCTCCGGAGATACGTCACTCAGGACATCCACACAAACAACGAGCCGGGCGTTTGGCTCCGGAGGTTTCAGTCTCTGGATATAGACCGAGAGCATGAGGTACGCACCAACATCGCACCCTTCATGTGTCACTTTTGACTTTGATTGTATCTCTGCTTTTCAAAATCAGAATCAGAATTTTTCTATTGCCATTGTGAGTCACAGGAAATCGCAAACGAGGAAATTGCTTTGGCTCTCGGTGCAAACTAGTTATAAAAGTGAAAATAGAATAAGGCATGCATAGAAAAAAATCTACATAACATTTCATAAAATTACTATACACATTTAGTAGTGTTGTAAAGTGATAGTCGCCTAAAGCACTGTTCCTCAAACTTTTTGAACCGTGGCATTAAAACAATGATATGGCACACCACCAGCTGAAACTGATACAAACTGATGTTATTCTACAGCCTTTCTTAACAACAAAGTAATTATCATCAAAATGTATAGTATAGAAAATCAGAGGAGTGCATAGGAGTATTTAGAATCTTAATTCTTTTTTTTTTTTTTATATTTTTTGACCAAGTAGGTGATATTGGATCATTCCCCAAGGCACACGGAATAACATCTCAAGGCACACTAATGTTCCACTGCACACTGGTTGAAAAACACTGGCCTAAAGTGACGGTCATAAGGGCAGTGATGAGCCACCATTAAAAAATAAATAAATAATACAATTAAGAAAGTAGAGTTGAAGCGATAAACTCATAAAGTCACTCAGATTAGATTTTAAAAAGCTGATTATGGTATAATTGCCTTGATTAAGTGGTAAACCCTTTAGGCGGCAAATCTTCCGGAGTCCAGGCTTCATTTGACATATTTTATTGATTTTAGTTGTGTTAATCTATTATTAGGTTTCAGGACTCCAACTTTTGTCTCAAATTTCAATACAATTTAATTATGTGACGCAGATTCAAACAGTTACAAAAACGCTCTACACGCCCCATGTTTCAAAGGCCTGAAGTGCAGTCTACTCACAAACGCTGCTTATATTGACATAAAAGTACAAAGGCGAAGGCAAAGCACATTCAAATTCTGTACAATTGATGGAAATATTGTGGGGATAAAGTGGAGGCAAAGCACGCTGATTGCGAACGTGCTCTAAAAGACAGAATATGAGGTGATGACAAAATGCCTTTTTCAAAGTTTGCATCGACCAATAGCACAGGACTTCCTTTTATCACCTGACAAATTCCTCACGCGCTCCTGTGTTTTTCCAGTTTTACTTAACAGCAAAACCATCGCTCACTTTGAACTGCACAAAATGCCTTTCTTATCTATGTCTCACACCCAATTGACAACACATGATATATTGTTGCCCTGAATCCACAGTGCATGAAGTTACTGGTTTGCTTTAAATCTTTCACACTGAATTTTATCAAACAAAATTCCAGAAACTGCCATGTGACCAGTTTCTGGGGGAAAGAGAAAGTTCATCTTGGTTGACCATAGATTAATTAGGTTAATGCTAGCCTGACCTTAGCCATCCGTAAACTCCAGTCAATTATCATGTCCCTACATGTACGAAATGAAATGAGTAAGATGTAAGGTGTGGTAAGCCCAGGCTAAATCCTGGCTAAATCCAGGCTAAGCGACAGTAGCTCAGTTGGTAGAGCATTGGCCTTAAGGCCAGAAGGTCGTGGGTTCAATTCCCACCTCTGCACCTTCTCCACCGACTCCCACTGATGACTGCTGTCGTTGTGTCCTTGGGCAAGACACTTAACCCCACTTTGCCCAAAGCCCCCACTGAAAGATCAAGGCTATGCTCACACTCAGAGAGCAGCCGTCCTCCTGTGGACTCACCACCTGCAGAGGGTCAGTGAGGGGCTGGTGCTATGAGACTTGGGTGGCATCTCTGACTGCCACCCCCCTGACCCAGAAATGGATTAAAGGGTAGAAAATGGATGGATGGATGGGTCACTTATAGTTATGGGCTCTGACTAATGCCCAAAAGAATGAACCTATATATATCTTCTATATTTAGCAATGCTTTCCAATTAGATCAATCCAATTACAATCAAGATCGATTGAAGTTGCTGCTCCTCTACATTGAACTAGGAACCTGCTGAGATAGCTTTGGCCTCTGTTTCGGATGCCTCCCAGGGTAGGTGTTTTGGGCATGTCCCACCAGGAGAAGGCTCTATAGACGAGTTGACATGGGAGGAACTATATCTCTCAGCTGGTCTGAACGCCTCGGGATTCTTCTAGATGAGTAGGAGGAAGTCTCTGTTAAACCAAACTGTTTTGAGAACGAGGAACTATTATATTAAAGGCTGCCCTTCATCCTTTCAATTTTATTGTTAACCTTCAGCGGCTCAACTTCACTGACCTGGAACAGTGATTAGGAAAATGTTCAAGTTCTGAGTCTTTTGTCCGAGTTGTTCCTGTGTGCTCCCTTTGGGCTGCAGATTATTCATGTGTCTAATTGACCCTAATGATGAAGCGTTTCACCGGTTCTTTGTAGATTGACGGGGCATTTTTGTTATGGAGAAAAACTCATTAGTGAAACAAACGTGTCAATTGTTTACAAAACCCCATTGAGAAAGCAGTGGTTCTCAGCTCTGGTGGTCCGCCCTAATTTTAGCCTCACTTGTTACAAACGGCTTTGTGTTTTATTATATTTCTGCCATTTTTAAAGTTCTTAATAGTACATGTTTTGATACTCATTAACCCTGGTTTAGTACTTTCTTAAACACACATTTCTTTGTGATTGTAGTGTTGTAGAGTGACAATTACATTTCAACAGTTATATTTCTGGATATAAAAATGTATATCTTGGCCGTTGTTTGGATTATCCCATGACTTTATTGTATTATTATGCATGTGTAATGGTATTTTGTGCAGTAGATGGAAAAAAACACGGCTCTCAATTATGGCTGATTTAAAAAAATAAAAAAAAAATCCAATTATCATTCAATTTGTGATTTCTGTTATGAAGCCCAGAAAATGTGCAAAGTGAATTTGGATAATTCAAATTGGAGTGAAACCAAAACCTTAAAAACAGTCGTAGTTTGTAGTTAATATCCCACTGTAATGTAGGTGCGTTATGCAAGTTCCTATTTTATTTGTGTTTTGTATTTTGTAATGTCTGGAAAGCACTTCGACAGTAATTCCTGTTTTTTAGAATGTGCTTTTAAATAACCTTGACCTTGACCATAACCTTCTATTTCAAAAGTGTATGTTTTTGCGTTTTTGATCTTGTAGTGACCCAGTGGCTCCAGGATCAATTGTTTTGTAGTTTTTCTGGTGTTGGGGTCCGTCAGTAGAGACGGCCTTCCGAACCACTGATCCTTTAGCATCCTCAAGACCACTGTGATGGAAAATAAAGGGCATCATGGTCAAATACGCAAAAGTATCAAATTTCTTTCACATAAAAAGTTGCAGGTTGCCCCCTTTTTAAACAAAGTGAGTTAAAAATTGCCTTTTCCCTTTTGCAAATGAAATACATATCAACCCTAGAGAACATTTTAAACCTTTAGAGAAATACTGCTTTATTCAGGCTTTTAATTGGCCTGTTTTAGACATTTGCTGTGATCTTTGTCTTTCAGAGCTCCAAACATGGGGATAGTTAGTATTATGTAATATGCAAGATCGTTTTCTGTTAATGAAGGGATTGATGTAAATAATTGCAGTCTTTGTGGTTCGCAAACTGCTGCCACTTTCTATTTGAATGCAACAAATCTTGAAACCTTAGAGTGTAAATGCTATTGTTGAGATGATGGTATTGCCCTAAATTAGAGAATTACAGATTGTATTTTAGTATTTATATCATATTTGTTGACGATATGGAGTTGATCAATAATTTGGTCACTTTTATGGATCGAACATATCTATCAAATTAACATAAGCGCATTAATTACTAGGGGTGGGAACCTAAGGGTACCTCACGATACGATACACGATACAAAGCTCACGATAACGATAATATCACGATAACGATAATATCACGATAACGATTTTATTACGATAAGACGATTATCGATATATTGGTCAGAAATATACCATATGTCAATTTATGGCATAAATAAAAGAAAAATGTTAAGTGAAAAAATACCCTTTATTTCATGATAAATGGAATGGAGATGCGTGATGTAGCCATATATAAGAAGTATTGATACAGTACTAATAAAAAAATAAAAAAAAAGTCTATATCGATACTTGGCAAATGCATATCGATAATCGAATCGTGGGAGAAAGTATCACGATATATTGTCACACCCTTATTAATTACTTTTCTGTCTTTTCTATTTAGTAAGAAGCCATCTTTAGCCATCAAAACTTTTAACATAATATTGAAATGGGTGAGAATGTGGTAAGGGGCTGTAATTGTCCCTGTCGCTAAAATCAAAGTTGCTGGAGCTATTTTAAGGCTGATAAACCTGTTTGAGGCGGTATGTTCCCTCCACACCCCTGACAGCATGAGAAGAACTACTGACAGGTAAAATCTGTGAAAACTGCTCCGTCTGGATTCCGAAGCGCTGAACACGATCATGTTTATACTGTCAACAGGACAGGTCATATGTACGCATAAAATGTGTCATTTAGTGATGGCTGATTCTGCCAAAATATGACTTGGGGATATCCTGGTGCTGTGAACTTCTGCTAAAGGGTTTTAGCCCAAGAAAGGCAAGATTGTAACGATTAGATTTACTTGATTGACATTATTCAATCAATGATTGTGGCTCAGTGAGGTTATACTTTGATCATGATCTAGTTAGATTTGAGTTTTTTTTTTTTTTTGACTAATTATCCATATTCTAACTGTATAGAATAGAGGACATCCACTTTATAATCAGAACACATAAAAAATACACAAAGAATGATAAAAACGTCACCTATGTACTGTTTATTCAATGTTTTTTCCCATATGATACTTTATTTAGAAACTTTTATTAAATATATTTATTTTCAAAATGTGGCGGTGACAATTCTGCTTGTGGCGATAGTTTTCACTTATTGACAAAACCCAAAAATCATAATTTCCCAACGTCTAATAAAAGTTACTATTTGTGTACTTAATTGCTTTTCTTTGTACTTTTGTAGCTAGGACATGGCTCCACATACGGCCTCTTCAGTCTAAATAGATAATTATCTTTTTTTTCAAAGACTTTACCAGCCCTTAGTACAGCACTGCATCGAGCTTATCACTAAAGTCCACTCTGTGTCTCTCGTGCCACATTTTCCTCACTGTTGATTGGCTGCCCTCTCACTAGCCCCACCCCCACCTGCCTCTTAGGCCCGCCTCCTGCTCACCTGTCTCTCGGACATTCACTGCTTCACTTTACCTTCCTCATTCAAAAACAAAGCTACTACTTAAACGCATGTATTTATTCTATCGTTATTAAAAATGGACGGTTCACGTTTCCTGGATTTGAACAACAAAAACTCTGAAATGTGTCCATAATTATAGTCGTTGCTCCAATTCTTCATTAATTCCAGATATTATGGATAAATGGCAGTTCTCAATGGTAGGTAACATGCATCTGTTGTTAAACAAAGATACATTAGTCCTACAATGTTCATGTCTGCTTTTGACTTTTTATTGTATGTTGCAAAAGCCATATTTACTGTATGTACTGAGCATTTTTATATGTGTCAAGGCACTTTTTATCTATTCTGTTGAATTGCATGACATGTGAAACTGCTTGGTGCTTTGCCCAGAGGCTAGTGTCATTATATTAAGGCTTTTGTTGATACTGCTCTTATAGTTGTTCCCAACGCACTGGTTTCACTGGTCATACAATGATTGGTTTGGTTTACGGTTACATAACGCCTGCATGAGACATAGCCAACGGTCAAAGTTTCACTCCTTTCTTCCAACTCCTCTTTAGTGTCTTAGAATCTGACTATATAGTGTTGATTCCTCTCAGTTTGTAGAAGTTTTTTTCAGTTTTTCTCTACATGAAACATATGGATGTCAATAAAACTAGTTTCCACCAAAGTTTCCAAACCTCAAGAATTTACAGACATTGGAAAAGCTACTTAAACACCCAAGTACCATTGACAATAAATTACAGTAAATTAGGCACTCATGTGTGTATCACTCCTCTAACTCTAAGAGCTCACAATTGTTTGTTTTTTAAGAAATTGATTGCATTTATTTGTTATTTCAATCTGAGCTGACTGCGTAAAACAAAAACAGCCAAATTGAAAACACATGTTTACGGTGCATTCACACTTGACCTGGTTTTAGTCTGGTTTTATTCTGTCCATTGTCTTGGTTCTTGTTTAACTCTCCTACACCAGTCAATTGTATAAAAATTAACAATTACGCAGAGGCCTCATGTCTGTTTTTGGCCAGACAAAAGACTATTGTTGGTGCTTGGTCACGGCATATCAATTAGTGATGGTGTAGATGGTATATAGAGAGGGAAAATGAATAATGATTTTGTATATTTAGGATCTTGTCTGTCAATACTATTATAGTTCATAATTTTTACTCTTAAACTGAAAAAATAAAACATTTCCAAATAAAGTTTCCAGTGAAAACAAAAATTTTCCATACAGACTTTTAAATGAACTTGCCAAAATTACCAATGCACTGAAGTAGTGCTGCAAGGATAATAACAATTAAAGCAACAAAGATTTCCAAATGGCACTAGTATCTTTTACCTATGCCGCACAATTTATATTCTCATTCTATCTCGTAACTGCTTGTTTTTATTATATATTTGTAATCATATTTTTGCTTGTTCCACTGGCCAATCTTCCCTATAATTGTGTGTAATATATCTATTCTTGTCACCAAATGTAACACTCCTGAAGTAGTTTGATTGTAAGATAAGATGTACTTTATTGATCTCACAATGGAGAAATTCAGTATGTGAGTTATGTGTTAATATGTGTGTGTTGCAGGACCCAGTGCAGGAGTGGGGCGAGGAGGAGGAGGATGGAGCGGTGTTTGGGATCACCCTCCGTCGAGACCCCGTGGTCCAGAGTCCGGACTCTCCAGACTCTGCGGTCTTCAGCTTCTCGCAGTACCACACGGTGAAGCTGCGCAGGCTGAAGGCGGCCTCGCTGGAGCGGCTCGTCTCTCACCTTCTGGATCATGAAAACCAAGAGCCGGACTTTGCTCGGGTGTTTCTGTCCACGTACCGGGCCTTCACCTCCTCCACTTCACTCATCGAGCTGCTGTTTCAGAGGTGAGCTGCAGCTACGTTTTGTCTATCTTTTACTTTTTTAAAACTTGTTTGCACCCTATACCAAAGCAAATTCCAAGTTTGTGACTTCCTGCTACTTACAATGGCAGTACAAATATTTCTGATTCTGATGCTAATTTCACAGTTTGTAAAAACTCAAAACATCTAAAGTCATAATTATCAAAATGATACCAAACCAAGGCTTTGTTTGTAATGTTAGTATCATGGAACATAGTGATTCACCAATTCATATTTTTTCACATACATATCGATAAAGATCTTGATATGTTTCGGTATCTTCTGATGCCTGATGGAAACGATACCAGTGAAGGAACTCAAAATGTCTTCTCTTCAAATCACAGCTAACGTATAACACATTTGAGCAACCGGGGTTTTCAAATGCATTTCCCCATGGGTACAAAAAAGTATAACATAAACTTAAATTTCAAGAAAAATAATAACAGAAAATTGACCAAATCTGAGATTCTCCATTTGTTTTTAGGATTTTCATCCCAGAGCTTGTATCTCAATCTTTTATCTCTTGCCCTTGTGCCCTTGTAAAGTAATATAATGTTGTACTGTTATTAATGTTTACATGAGCTGTGATATCAAAACAGATATTGAGTCAAATTCTTAGAAACAGAATTGAGTTCTTCTCTGGGTTCATATCAGGGAGTAAATATGTCTCTTTACATCAACTTAAAGATCAGGACATGATGTTAAACATAACAAAGGAGCGATACTCGATGGTATCAGTGTCCGTCCACTCTTCAAACACTTTAGAGGTGACGGACGATGGAGACATGTGGGCGCCTCAGCACAATGTTAGTAGTTTCCTCACCGCATCGGGACATCAGGAGGTGTTTATAGGTAAACACGTGAAAGCAGAACAGCTGAAAGAGTGAATGGGTCGTATTCAATGTTACTTAAGACAAGAACCTTCATTTGTTCCACTGAGGGGAAATGGATACAGGCTCAATGCTGCACAAAAGACTGAAATTCATCTTCAGGGCTTCTTTTGTCGAAGTCTTGTTGTCGGTAGCAACACAAAAAAACAAGAGATAAAATAAACAAACATTGAGAAATAATTTAGTTTTTAATAATGGCACAAATGGACACATGGAAATGGAGATATATAAAACATATTGTACAAATTGTATAATTTAATTGAGAGTGAACTACATTGACTGCAAAAGATTCGGAAAAAAAATTGTGTTATCTTGGTGCATTTTTATTATCAAAAGTATATGCTACATGTACACGTAAATACTGCCCACCTCTGATCCCACACACATCTGTAATTTAACTTCAGAGATTTTTCCTCAACCAATCAGAAACTCAGACTCACTACAGAACTTTAAATCTCTTCTCAAAACCCACCTGTTTCAGCTTGGCTTTATTTAATTTTGTTATTCAATGTTTATTTCTATGTGTTTTGTAAAGCGTCTTTGAGTGTCCAAAAAAGCGCTATATAAGTTTGATTTATTATTATTATTATTATTATTATTAACACATTACAGTTGATCTTGAAATATGCTGTGGTCCGTATCTGTTCGTCTTAAGTAAATGTGATTATTTATGATTTCACTTGCGTATGAATTGTGCTGTACAAATAAAGTGGCCTTAAATAGAACGGGCAGGTCCCAGGTGCAAAGGTGGAGTCGTGTTTGTTTAGCTTGACAACGTGATGACGTCATAGATTTATTCTCAGCAACAAAGTGTTCAGCGACGTTTGAGAGTTATGTTCTATCTAGATAACAAAGAGATTATCGTTGAAATGCTTCGGTCATAAAGACACTTGGCTACGCAGGTAAATGTACGGAACGAGGTCACGTGTAATTATGTTATTCCATTGCTTTGTCACTCCAGTGTAACACATTATTTTGTTGATTCACGTGTTTGGAATTATCACACTGTCTATTCACAGATATAGGAGCTATGCATAACCATTTTGTTTCCCTAATAATAAATATATAATAATACAAGTTTGCAGTGATTTTGAATTTCTCTCATCTTTTTTAGCTATTGTACCTTTTAACTTATATTGTATATTATAATTGTATTCCTTAGTTAAATGTACTTTTCAGAGTTTAGCCGTATTATTTAGAATAGTTTATGAACGTGAACAAATAGTCGTCAGTGTAAATGTTTGCTTTCACCTGATTACACATATACAGTAAATGTTCAATAAACAGGAGATGGTTCAATGAAAGGATTAGGTTTATCTCCATTTGTGTCTGTAGTTTTAATCTTTTTTGTCCCGTTCAAAACTTGAGCCTACAGTATATTGTTGTCTTTGGGCCTGACTGTTACGGGGCATTTCCTCAGGATGTTTGCAGAACATTTACTTTTCAATTGTTCAAGTGTTTCCTCCTGAATTTATGACTGTTTTCAAATGGTTTGTTTTTCCTTTTGCACAGGGACGACTGCATGGTCAGCTCTGATAACACCTTCTGCCATCGCAGGTGAGTGAAGTCTGTTAAAGGACACATAAAGGAATTCATGTCACAGTACTCTTGTTTAAAGCACCTGGAGTTGTTTTTAGCTCTGTCCATGCGTCCGGGACAAAGCGACTCAAACACATCCCTCTTCCCCCTTTGTCTGGAATGAAAAATCCTTACAATAGAAAGTGATGGACAGGTTTTGGCTAGTTTTGGCCATAGACTGCATAGAGATGGACAATGCTAACCCACAAGCGCAATGAAGCCCAATTGAGAAGTGCTCATGGATAAAGTTTTGCTCCAACACACTCTGGCTCCTATTGTCTGACATTGAAAAATAATCCCCTCTAGCTCAGCAACAGTTTGTGTCTTAGGTTTTTAGGTTTAGCGCTCTTCTCAGATCCTGTGGTTTTATATTTAGATTTTCTTTGTAAATCCAGATATGAGCCGTATAAGAATTGTTCAATCAAGTGCCTTCATTTGTGGGGAAACTCCAGTTTGCCATAGCAACTGTCTTGGCAACGCCTGTTAACAAAGAAATGGCCATATGAACAGGGCTCCAGCTAGCTTTTGTTTAAATCACTCTACCGCATTAAGGCTGATGCTATAAGTGCATTTTAGTAATTTCTTGCTCAGTTTGTTTGATTTCTACACAATTTAACATTCTAAACACAATGTAGGAAAAGTGTAATATTTATTCTTCTGGACTCTTCTCTGCTTCAGTGGTCTGTCTCCGGTGATCCGTCTGTGGCTTGAGGACTTTAGTGAGGACTTCCAAGAACCGCCTCTATACCAGTCTTTGAAGCTGCTCTGCTCCAGACTCAAGCGCCGGGTCTATTTACGACGCTTGGCCCAAACGGCTGAAAACCTCCTCAGAAAACTCCAGGAACAAGGTGACGAAGCACAAGCCTTTACACTGCTTTTGTTTGTCTGTAGATTTTGTAGAAAGCAGTTTGGGAAGACAAGTTCAACCATTATAACCATAAAAGTGTTACCAGGAGTGAAACAGAAGTTCTATTTCAATATCACACTGGGGAGACTCAGAATTCATAATAAAAATGTGGTAAACCATTCAGTACAAATAACAGGATTTTGTATTTGTTTGTGTCAATAGAATATGTTGTGTTACAAGGAGGCCTTGGCGTGATAATTGTAATGTCAGAAAGCAACAATTCAACATAATTTAGCAAACAAAGATAACCTTTCTGTGGAAAAGTAAACACAGGGTGATATCCGAGGCACTCTGATTATGCTTACTTTTCCACAGAAATGGTGTCTTTGTTTGCTATGCCATTTCTCATCCTGAAGAGCACCTGATTTTACTTTACGTTTTTAACATCTGGACCCTGTAGCACTCACTCCTCCTGTTTTTGAGAAATTCAACATAATGATCTTGTATAACATAACGGTTTAGCCTCATATGCGCTCCAAACTGTGTAGTTTTGATCCTAATCTTTCCCTTTGTCTTTAAGATTGCGCCCACGTGTCATCGCTGCAGCTCAGTGACCCGTACCTCGAGGAGCTGTTGGACGACTCGGGGAAACACAGAAGCGTCATGGACTTTCCTACGAGAGCGATTGCAGAGCAGCTGAGCCGACTGGACGCGGTAAGACCTGTCCTCAAACCAGACTCTCAAAATCTCAGGTGGATTTTATACGAGAAATTGCTGGTAAAGATAAATTGAATTTCAAAACCTAAATAGGACACACTATTAGATCTTAGGATCAAAAACCTAATCTCTCTGCTCATTGATTGATGAATCAAATGTATTACTAGAACTACTTTCTCTATGGGGATATTAGAATTTTGAGTCAATATTTGACGCTTTTGGTTAAGTGAGTGGCCCTTTTTTCACTTTTCTGTCTAAAAAAGCTGATCCAAAGATGTGACTGAGTAAAAATAATACATGTGAAAACTAGTGATGGAACCAAACTTTTCTGGGAGTGAGAGACCAGTGCATGTAGCCTTGTATTACATAGTTTACAGTTGTTTTGATTTGCTTTAATTATTCTTAAATCGTTTTGCAGGAGCTGTTTGTCAAAGTCAGACCTTTTCACTGCCTCGGCTGCGTCTGGTCACAGCGCGACAAGAAGGAAAACCGAGATCTCGCTCCAACCGTCCGCGCCACCATCTCTCAGTTCAACGTGGTGACCAACTGCGTCATTTGCTCTCTGCTGTGTCCTGGGACTCCCTCCTCCACCTCCTCCTCCTCCACCTCCTCCTGTTCCTCCACCTCCTCCTCATCTTCGCCAAATGTGTCTCCTCGCTCGTCTGCTTCCTTCTCCTCGCCCTCCTCCAGCCCGGTCTCCCCCCGCACCGCTCACACCAACGCCACCCACAGAGCTCACGTCATCGAGAGGTGGATCGCTGTGGCCCAGGTAAACCCAACACAAAACCCTCTCTATTGTATCCAATCCACAATCCAAGTGCTGCACAGTGATAAAAATGAAACATGTATTGTATTCAGTTAAAGAGGAATGTTTTGTGCAAAAAGACAATAGTAAAAGCTGTAGTTATAATCTTTCCCCCTTCTCATCATCCACTCAAAGTTTCATCTGTCCTCTCATCTTTTTGTATAAAGATGTCTTTTATGTATAGATGTATAGAAAATGCTTATCTGGTCTTTCTAGATGTGATTCTACATTAGAATATCAGGCTCCACAGATGCAATGCATTATTGCTGAGATGAGCACAATATGTGATGCCTATAATCATTCAATAATACTCTTTTAACTACTCATATGTCACGTATTAGTGTGTATGTTGTAGGTAGAACTGGTGCTCTCATATAATTATTTGTTTTCACAGGCCTGCAGAGAGTTGAAGAACTTCTCATCTCTCAGAGCAATTCTTTCAGCGCTTCAGTCCAACGCTGTCTATCGCCTCAAAAAGACCTGGGCCGCCATCAGCAGGTCAGCAACACAAAGAAAGACATATTTAGTTTCATACTACTATTTTTTGTCATGTCACAAATTGTTGAGAATATTTCTCTTTTCACAATCATCATTACTTAAAAATGAATAGTATCACATTATAGACTACAACATAATCCATAAAAAAAGCTGTAATAAACTTTCAATAAAGTCGTAAAAAGGATCAACTAAATAATGTATTGGTTTTCTGTTTTTAGGGATAACATGGTTGTATTCGAACACCTCTGCGAGACTTTCCCTGATGAGAACTGTGTGCTCACCAGCCGAGAAATCCTTGTCGAGGTATGTACAAAATGTCTTTAGTTAAAATTATGACAGGGTACTGCAGTATACTTAGACGTTCATGTCGCTGGTATGTTGAACGGCAGCCTCGCTAAAAGGACTGCACCTTTTTATGCACACACCAGCAACAGTAACACTCTCGTGTTGTTTGTACCAAAGCAATTTTTCTAGTTTGTGACTTCTTGTTACTCACATGGCAATAAAAGAATTCTGATTTTGAAATAATACAATTTGGCCAATGGTTCTTACATTTCTCCAAAATGTAAAAGCATTTTTGTATTGATAAACCTGGATTTTTGTTTGACATTGACATTTCCTTCCTGTGGTAGTGTCTTATTTTAAGGGAGCTTTTACACTTGGTTCTGTCGTTGTGTGGTTTAGTTTCAAATTTAATGTGATTGCGCCCTACAAAAATCCTCGTACTGTATTTAAAAATAAAACACAAAATGAACAATTGTATGCCATTTAACATGCACAAAAGCACACATACAACATTGTAGCTGGTCCGACCTGCTCTGTATTGCCATAGGACATTATCACGCCCATAGCTGATCATTGACTTTAAATCGTAATACTGGTAATTATTTGTTTAATTCTGTATTGTTTTTTACAGGATGGCAATGATTCTCCCGATTTAAAAGCACCGCAGCTCTACCCACGAAAGATGGTGAGGCTTGACTCTACATTACTGTAAAGTTCCTGTTGCTAGATAAATACAAATAAATACTGTGAGATGGGCAAATATTTCCTCAAGTTTATTAGTTTGCACAGAGTGACATGGGCTGAGAATTACCACTTTTACGACCCTTTTATTACACTATAAACTTTTTACAATTATAAAAAGTGATGTTATTTTGTTGTTCTGTGTCTTTGTCTCTGGTGCACACTGGTTTTTAACTGCAAATGACCAATAAGTTCAATCTTTATCTTTTTATTATGTTTTTTAGGCCAGTAGCGGTGGTGTTATTCCATATTTGGGCACTTATCTGACTGTTCTGACCATGCTGGACACTGCCTGCAATGACACGGTGGAGGTGAGAGCACATACATGTATTGAAACGCTGCATATATTACTTTGAAAGCACAAAAAAAAAACAATTTCATAAAATCCTTGTAACTAGTTCCTAGCTCTCAAAACGGTTTGGTTTTATCACTAATTTTCACAGGGACAGGCCCTACTAATCATTGACATAATATTTGCATGTGTTTTCTCACAGGACGGACTCATCAACTTTGAGAAACGCAGACGGGTAAGTGGCTGCACCAACTGGTTATTTGAAACAGTTGCAGCAGTTTCGACGGTGTATTTGTTGTTTGGCTAATGGATTGTATTTGTGTTGCAGGAGTGTGAGATTCTCAGTCAGATTCATCAGCTCCAGGCGTCTTGTTCTCACTACAGTTTCACCGTTAATGCAGAAATCACCAAGTGGCTTCAAGGTCACGCTCTGCTCACGGATCAAGAGAGGTGAGAAACTTTAGAATTATTAAACTGGCTTTGTTCAAATATTTCAACATTCAAGGTTCACTTTATTTGCCATTTGCAGTTTAGAAACCTCTCTTATGTATATATTAGAAGCAGCAAAAACCGATACAAATGATAAATGTTACTCTTTCCTTTTGAAGCTATGAACTCTCCCGTGAACTGGAGCCTCCCATTGACCCATGTCCACATTCTCCATATTCATGGGGCCATCGCTTTCGAACAAAGAAAATAACTCTGTAAGTGTTAGTTTGATTTATTTCAAACCTTCAGATCACAATTTCACATATCTTTACACTAATACAGGTTTGAAAAGGGGTTGGATTATTATTTGTTCCCAACTCCTCTGACAAATTAACACATTAATACACAGAATACAATGCAATTTATCAACATACAGAACACAAATTTGATGCGGTACAAAGAGTAATATACAATACCCTACAATGGGGTGTTAGACACACACACCGGCCCAAACACTCTGTATTTTCTTAAGCACTTTGTTTAGTACTGTGTATTCAGTTGTATTATGTGTATTCAACTCCACAATTTGATTTCTAGCTTGAATTAATGAGTTTTATATTCCAATAATCACCAATAATAATTACATGAAACCTTTGGATGTGATCTTTGTTATCGCTCATCTCTTGTTACGTTTGCAGGTTGCGTTCGGGCAGTGACGGCTCTTCGAGAAGGACTCACTCAGATCAGATCAGCGTGTGCTCCTCCGGCTCCAGCAGCTCAGAGGAGCTCAATGTGCCCAACCCCTACCCACTCCGGCTCAAACTCAAGGTGAGGAGTTTGCCCACTGATTCTCAAACTGTGGTGCACCCAGTATTGTTGGAACACTAGCACCGCCTGGTGGTACAGGACTTCCTCTGTTTTCATTTAATTATTTTACTGAATCAACTAAAATCCAACTAGTTCTTTGCTCTCACCTTGTTTTTTGGCCTCTGTCACATCGTCTGACAGAAAAGAAAATAAGAAAGGAAAAGCCCTTATTATAATACAAACAAAAAAATTTGGATACCCCTGATCTAAATCACTATTCCACATGAATGACCTTCTTTATTTCAAACTAATATATAAGGAGAAAACCCCTGGTGTGACTTTTAGATTCAGAGACCTTTCTCGCCTCAGTTAAAGCTTACGTCATGTGCTGGACCACTTGGCCTTGTACTAGAATGTAAAGTGAGTCATTTATTTTTTTTAAAGGATTATAAAATAAGATTTGCAAAGCCAGATCGGTAGACCAATGGGGAGGGGACTCGCATGTCAAATAATTAAAGTAGTTTATTATATTACAAAGCATTTATAATAATAATAATAATAATGCATCGGTTTTATATAGCGCTTTTTTGGACACTCAAAGACGCTTCACATGTGTCATTATTCATTCACTCCAAACACGGTGGTGATAAACTACTAATGTAGCCACAGCTGCCCTGGGGCACACTGACAGAAGCGAGGCAACCAGTATGTGCCATCGGCCCCTCTGACCACCACCAACCATTCACACACACACCAGACTCATTCTAGGCAAGGGGGGTGAAGTGTCTTGCCTAAGAACACAACGGCACTTTACAGCCGCAGCCGCCCCACTGTGGCTGGTGTTCCCAGAGGTTAAGTGTCTTGCCAAGGACACAACGACAGTAGTCAGTGGGAGTCGATGGTGAAAGTCTTGAGCGGGGCTTGAACCCACGACCTTCTGGCTCAAAGGCCAACGCTCTACCAACTGAGCTACTGCCGCCATTAATCCATTCAGGGTCCATTCAGGGTCTCTCACCGAGGCCTGCATTTGAAAAGTCTCCCTCCTCATTTTGAATTTCAAACTGTGTCTCCGCAGTCTCTCTCTGGCTCCCTTCACAACGTTGCAGAGGACTTCTCCTTGTCGTCTAGATCTCCCAGTTTGTCGAGTTCATCCTGCAGCTCATCTCAGCCCGACCTCAGCCCCGCATCCCTGGGCCTAGACCCCGCCCCTTCCCCTGACCACGCCCACAGCCCCGCCCCCTCCCCACAGCCACTGTACAACAAACAGGTGGACGACTCCTGCATCATCAGGGTCAGTGTGGAGAGCGTCAGCAACGGCAACATGTACAAGAGCATTCTGGTGAGGACATATCAACTGTGAACTGTACATGAAGCTTGGATGTAAGGGACTAATGTGTGTGTTTATGATGTCAGCTGACGAGCCAGGACCACACACCGCAGGTTGTTCAAAGAGCCTTGGAAAAACACAACATGGAGAACCTCAGCTGCTCTGAATTCGGTCTCTACCAGATTCTCAGCCGTGGGAAAGATAAAGGTACAATTGTTGCATGAAATATACAAAGCAATAGAAATCCTTATGGAGTTTACTTCCATTCATTCAACTCTTATCAAGTAATTGTGTGTGTAGAAATGTCCAAAGTTGTGCATACCTGAGAATAAATTGGAAAATGGGATTGTCTGGTTTGACTTTCTCTCTTTGTTGTGAAATTTCCCCAAAATAAATAAATATGAAGTTTTGATTCACAGTATACATTTAATTAAGTAAGCTAATACAAATAGTACAATTGTATACAATAATGATAATAAACGCTGTCTAATGTCATCTGACCCAACCCCCCTGAATAGTTCACACATAGTATTCATACTGGGAGAATGAGATTGTTAAGACAAAGCAGTTGCCTGGGCCCGGAGACCAAAGTCACTCAGTGTACTGGACAAGAGTTTGTAATAAAAAAAGTGTTTGTTCTCAGTTTCCTCTGACTAGATAAATCTGATTACATAATTGTGTTCTCTCCCACAGAGCTCTACATTCCCGACAAAGCCAACGTGTTTTACGCCATGTGCCCCACGGACAATTACGACTTTGTGCTGCGGCCGCGATGGAAGAGCCACAGCAAGCGCTTCGGCTCAAACTCATGTCACGGGTCACAACACAGAACTCGCTTCGGCAAAATGTGAGAGAGAGAAAGAGAACGCGACGACTGTTAAAAGGACTCAACAATTCCCTTTGGAGGCGCTATAGTCCTTCACTGGGTTTAATTGCGGCCGAGTTGACTTCCTGATACCATTTGCTCCACATTTATGACAAGATCTGTGTGGAGAAAGGTAGAAAACCTAAGACACGTCCATAATTTAAACATGAATCTGGAAAACGCTCTCCCCATTGTGTTTTGAAGCCTTAAACTAAGCTTTTACTTACTGTAAATTGTGTAAATACTATAAATATACCTTGATAATATTTATTTAGTGTCAGTATTCAGGTTGTATATAGATTTATTATAGCAACCTGGCCCATGTGGTTATAGAACCGATAAGTCACTTTGTAAATAAGCTGTAAATCTATTTCAAAAAGCACAACTCGAGCTAGTATTATTTAAAATGAAGGATTAATTGCAACTACTACTAACCACTTTATTAATGTTATGTGTTTTTTTTCTTTGTTTCTTAATGGAAAAAAAAAAAACATCTTGAAAGTACGAAGAGAGTCTCGGAATGTGAAATTGAAATGTTTTGAATGTTGAATTATTGTACGAAGCGATGAGAGTAAATGCACATAAAGGTGAAGTAAGCTGCTTGGTTTGGAGGCTGCATCACTGGTGGAAAGTGGATCCACGATGGTATCTTTGGCAGCTGAAGTTAAATGAAGGATTATTCTCTGCCACCGTCTTTGTCACTGCACTTTTTTGCGTCTTTTGTATCTAAACTTGTAGCATATTTGTATGTGTTACTTTACATGTGCTATATTTTTTTATTCATGGTTGTAAACTATTCTTAAGCCTCTCATAGAAGCACTTATAAAGTCAATTAAAGTATATAATTATTCATTAAATCATTGTGTGTGTTTGTCAATTTTGTGTTTTGATGAGCAAGAGTAAGTTTACTATTGTGCTATACTCAATGACTAGTAGCACATGATTATACGGTAATAATAACAACAAAATAATTCTTTATTTGTCCCACAGTGGGGAAATTTCAATGTCATCGTTGTACAGCAAAATATAATGAGGAAATAAGAGCACTCAGATCCTGTTTGAGTGGTGCAATCTATTATTTAAGATAATAGATGATGATAAAATACAAACTCTGGAGCTATAATTACACTTTTGGTTGAAGTGCGCTAGTGTAGTAAACACTGTAGTCAGCAGGAGGTATTACTTTGACAGCAGAGAATATGACCGGAGTAAACAGTAGTAATAAATGGCAGCAGGTAAAGTTGGGGAAAAGTGGGGTTAAGTGTCTTGTCCAAGGACACAACAACAGCAGACAGTGGACGTTGTGAAGTAGTACTCAAACCCACGACCTATAGACCTATAACCCAAAGGCCATTGCTCTACCAACCGAGCCACTATAGTTCATATGCGATACTGTAGTAATTATAATAAAATAAAGTCAATTGTCAGAACAGGTGAGTGATCAGCATTGAATGATATATTAAATGTCCTTGAATATTCTTGAATTTAAACTGATTAATAAGAATGATAAATGTTAGAATGTCAAATTAATATAACCTGATCTAGCGCTTGGTTTCGTAGATTGGTCTCACAGTGACTATTGTTCCTCGCTTGTTTTATTTTACATATCTGTCTGGTGCACACTGGAGAACTTTTGCACATGTTTTTCAATTTGGTTGTGCTCAAAATGGCAAATAACATCTGAAACTGAATCTGATAACGTCATATATGTTTTCCATTCGTGTAGGAGTCTTACTGTATGAGTCCAGCGCCCTCTCCGTGCCTGTGTTATGTCATTTGAACACTAGGTGGCGATAGAACCACGTGTTGATGCTACAGAGAACTCTTCAACTTTGTCTTGCTTTTTAACCGCCTGAAGAGACTCGGTAAGTATGTAGATATAACATTGGAGTGTTAAATATGGACTGTGTGTCATTATTTTTACACATATAGACCGCAAAAGACGAGAAGAGTAACAGAATAACCGCGTACCACACTCACTTGTTAAAAGATGCTAGCTAAACATATAAACCACATCATTTCACCAAGGATTATGATCATGAAGCCCAAAGAGCCTGTTCTTCAAACTAAATAACATATGCACACGTTAATACATCACATTTTGACTGAATTTTAGCCACGTCAGATCTCTAAATCTTAGCACGTCAGGGCCTGGTTAGTAATGTGATGGGAGACCTCAGTGAACACATTACAGTTTACCCAAATGGATGGTGGTGGTCTGATAACACATAAGGGTTGCCTCACTTCTGTCAGAATGCCCCAGGGCAGCTGTGGTGGCTATGGAGTGAATGAATAATGCCATGTGAAGCATCTTTGAGTGTCCAAAAAGCTACCACAAATAAATGGAACTTAGTAATACAATTTATTTTTTCCCTTACTCAGCCAATGAGACAGTTCTCAGCTCAAAGTGTCAATTAGTGACTCAAAGAAGATCTATTTTATGTCATTTAATTTCATTTCCATCCCTTTATTCCTGATTGAGGAGGGCCTGGGGGAAATTCTAATCTATTTCACATAATCTAACCGATTTTACCCCAAGAGACAAATTGTTGAGATTAGTGAAATTATCATTTTAATTAGCAGAGACACCTATGGGGTACTTTCTCACGCTTCCCTCTTTATTATCATTCACTCACACAAACACACTGCACCTCAAGACCAGGACTCCACCTTAAACAATAAAATAAAGTTACAAATGCAGGAATGAAGACAGAATATATCTCTTACACTGGGGTAAATTGAGTAGTAAGAGACCTCACGAGTCCGTAATCTTAAATCACAATATGGTTGAAATGCAAAAACAATAATAAAAGAAAGAGAGAGCAGGGGAACTCTAAAGGTTTGATTTGAGGTGATTTTTTGTTTACTGTGGTCTGTATCCCGCTTTGGCCTCAGCGTCTCTGTTTCTGCTCACGCTGCTGTAATGACATCAGTCGCATCTGGACACTTCCCTCACATTAACTTTGCAGAAGGGAAGCTACTTGATATTTGTCCATACTGTTTTTTATTATCAAACAACATGAATGAACAAAAGAAAATGCAGAAATGTTGCCTTTATTTGAAAGAAATTAAAATTGGTTGGAATAAGAAATAGGATTCAAATTGGGCATATCTGTGGAATTCAAAATGGCCTTTTAGTTCTGTTTATGTATTGTGGAGCTAATTATGATCATTCTCCCTCAAACATGAATAAGTTTGAATAAAGTTGATAAAGGTGAGTATACAGTGAGTTCTATTTTGACTGTAGATGCTTCTCGCTGACAAGTAAAAGATGGAATTCACTGCTAACAATCAAATAATGAAACCATCGTTGATCAAAACCCATTTTCCAATATTAGTAATTTGACCCACAGCACCACTGTCGCCAGGGCCTCTTTGTTACTGTTACTGGTTTCAAAATAAGTTAATAAACACTGCTGTAACTCGGCCTGGTGGAGCCATAAGTAAGAGGGAACAGTAAATCAATTTTCCCCTTGTTCATTACTTTGGTGCATGAGACAGAACCTGAGGTGACTATTTGGATTAGATTTACATCAGTCGAGTGGCTGTTAGATAGTTCAACCCAGCAGGAGAAATGCAGGTGTCCAGGAGTCCGTAGAGTTATGATGACCCATTGTGAAAATTAGCCAAATGCACCTAAATTGCATGTTTGGCTCCGAGAAGTCTGTGGAACAAAATATCTAATGAAAGAGTAAACCAACAGCAAGGATTTTCATATATTCCATAGAGCTTGTGCTTCACAGCAAGAAGGTCTTTGGTTTGATTTATTCTCCAGACAGGGCCTAACAGTTTCTAAGCATGGACATTGTTCTCCCCGTGTCTGCTCAGGTTTCCTTCAGATGCTCCAGTTTCCCCTAACACTAAAAACATGTATAATCGGTCTGAATGTAATGAGAGAGTGAAAGAAAAGTGATGTTTCAGGGCTTCTGTCATCATCGTGCGGAGTTAATCCAATTTTGTTTTACCAGTAATTTCCAATGACTTTGTTCTGTGAATTACGCTATATATAGAAAGATTACTTACACAAGTTGCACCTTTTCAATTAATTTAAATAAGGCGTTGTCCTGTCTTTTTACTTTTTGTTTCCTAAGTATTGTGTGACGAGCTTTGGTCCTTGTTGACTTTGTTGTTGCTATGGGTAACACACCTGGTTTGAATTTGGTAACTTTATCACATTGAGCAATCTAGGGAAAAACCTCGGCAAGATTTTTGGGTTTGTTGAAAGTATCTAAAATCAGATACTCAATTGTACTTTTACATTTTTCAATAAATAATGACAAAAAGTACTGTTAGTGTTTGTTCCAGCTCAAAAAGCATGTTAAAAACTCAAAACTGGTATTGAGTATCATGACATTTGAAATATTAGATCATGACTCATACCATTTTAATAATGTTTTGGTGGAATGCATCATATTTCGAACTACTGTAAGCCTTAAGATTTTGGTGCGTAGTGCTTTTTTTATGTTCTGCACCTAATCTAAGAAGTCTCGTGTGTCGAGTCCCGTGCAGAGCTGAACCAGGCCTAATCAGGGATAATACTGTATTACATTGTCGCACCACATGTGACCACCCGTTTGGCTGCGCTGCTCTCTGGGTCACTAGGGCAGACTACTGTAAACATCTTTAAGGGTGTTTCCTTGTGCCGCCTGGAGTACAGTGTCCGTAGACAGATGGAAAGATAATCTAAGGAGGTTAATCCACTTAATAATAAACACACAGCCGCCACAGAGAGGAGCTATCGGAGCCAAACACTAAACTGTACAACGCTTTGTTTGATTTAGATTCAAATATATAAGAGATGTTTAGATTTAGTTGATATGATGGCAAGTCTCATAATATACTAGCTTTTTAGCAGTAAACACGATGGTTTTCTACCTATTTTGTTACACCTTGACTCCCTTCCTGGCTGCAAAGGTCACACTGGGAGTGATCATATAAGTGGGATTCAGAGACAGTTGAAGGAGGTCTGTGGGACTGTGGAGTGACCCATGATATTACCTGCTGTCAATTCGTTGTAATGGTGTAGTTTATATGTTTTTATTGTGAGATTTCAACAAATGTCACTAATGTTAGGTCAAGTCATTAGAAAATACATTATTTTGAAAATCCATCCATTTTAAGACCATGCTATTTAATAAGTATTCCACTTAATTGGACACTCAAATATGTCTTACAGTGTATTTATCCTTCACTATACAACACTATAGTACTGTATGAATGAAATATTCTACATACATATACGTATTATTAGGATATGTTTGCAGCCATCCCAAAAATGTATTCAAAACGGTTTACAAGCATGGACATTGTACTTGGGCGACAGTAGCTCAGTTGGTCGAGCATTGGCCTTAAGGCCAGAAGGTCGTGGGTTCAATTCCCACCTCTGCACCTTCTCCATCGACTCCCACTGATGACTGCTGTCGGTGTGTCCTTGGGCAAGACACTTAACCCCACTTTGCCCAAAGCCCCCACTGAAAGATCAAGGCTATGCTCACACTCAGAGAGCAGCCGCCCTCCTGTGGACTCACCACCTGCAGAGGATCAGTGAGGGGCTGGTGCTATGAGACTTGGGTGGCATCTCTGATTGCCACCCCCCTGACCCAGAAATGGATTAAAGGGTAGAAAATGGATGGATGGATGGACATTGTACTAAACATGTAGCTTGTGTTAGATTGAATATATGTGTGGTCTGTACGAAACACTATTTATTCAGCTGTAACATTTAACTTAATCTGAACTCAAATATACGACTACTACTATTTATGTCTTTCCTTCTTCAAAGCTTGAAGCCAAACTCTGGCTGTGTTTATGTATAAATCATGCAATGATGCATTCAAAAGGGAAGTTTCATGTGCTTTTGCTCTTGGTGCAGCACTGAACTGGGGTGAGTAATGGGCTGGGAATCCCTGAGTCCCTCACTATTCATTTGGTCTTTTTTGCTCATACCAAAAGGAACTAGCCCTTATTATCACCCTTTTCCTATTTAGTTATAGGAAATATCCAGTTCCCCTTGGTTGGGTTCACTCTGCAAAAATGGCTGAAAGATGGCTCTAACTCTTTGAACTTTGGGACATGTGAAAAAATCATCACTAATCTTTTGAATATTTTATCTCTGTGTGAAATAATGGTATCGCGTAATACTGTACACATGTCTTTCTCCGTAGAGACCAGCAGAAGATTCCACCAGTTACGGAAAGGCGACACAACACACACAGTAAGAATAATAACAATACAACTTTCTCTTATACTCACTAAACAGTGAGTTTAGGAGAAATTCCTCCGCCACATGATTTGTGTCTCTCAATTTGAATGCATATGTTGATAACTGGGATTGACAAAAATTGAGGCCACAATTTGTTGGTTTTTGAACCCACCATTGTCCTGGAGGGGTTCAGATCATACCTGTCAGGGCAGTCCTGCACTGTCAGGCTGGGGGACTCCACCTTTTACTCTGCCCCTTTGCTCTGTGGTGTTCCTCAAGGTTCCATTCTTGGCCCTGTGTCATATCACCTTTATGCTGATGATTTACATGCCAGCGTTCAAAAAGATCACTTGAGCTGACAGCGTAACTCATTTAAGAGTACTCAGCTGACGTCAAGGATCGATTGGCCCAAAACCTTTTATAACTAAATAAGGGTAAGATTTAAGTCATTATTATTTTGCCCCATCGCCCCCCTAAAGGACATGGAACCGTTAAAACATCATGTGTGCCCTGTTGGGTGTCAAAACATTTGTGTAAATTGCCACTTTAGTTCAACAAAACTGTTCAGGGGCCAACAACACAGATCATAGAACTGTTTTGACTGAAGGCTGCTCTGAGCTCCATGATGATTCACATTTGATTGAGATTAAGTTGGCTGAATAACAAATATTTACTTTCTCCCCAGCTACTTTAGTGCCACAATTAAAAACAAAGGATAGAATATAGAAATATATTTACGGATTCCAGAGATTTATAAGTAAAGGGTGAAAGCTGAAGTTGGCTGGATGACGCTGTGAACTTGTGTTTATGACCTCAATGGCTACTTTGTGTTAGCAAGGCAGAGGGCCAAAATTGGAAAAGTGTTTGTCATTTGTAACCTTTCATCAAAAATGAAACCATTTTTATTTTTAATATTTTTGAGCAGGTCATACATGCTTTTCTGTCTTCACACCTGAACTTCTGCCACACACTACGTCTGCAGTGAGTTCAGAAATCAGCGACTAGGCCTTATCCAAAATCATCATCATGTAAAACAAAGCTGAGCCTGAAGTGCTTCCGAGTCCACTACTGAACGCAGCCTTTGCTCATCTTCTTTGCTTCTCTTGTGTTCCTCTTTGCACCAGATGAGTGTGGCCGCTGCATAAACACTGCTCTGTCTGAGCCTTCCTCTTTAGACACAAACAAAAGCCAACAGACTTCCTGCAACGGGAGATATGGTAATGTGAGCTCAGCGCGGTTCAACATTGCATAACACTGAGCTGATTCACGCACACGCCCAGAGTTATTCGTGGTGCCCTACTTTGAATTCAGCACAACTTTCTTTGGCCTATATATTATGTGCTTTGTGCGTCTGAGTGCGTCCACATCATTACGAGGCTCTTATGTGATTTTAAGAGCAGAGAGGGAAGTTGGAAGAGGCCAGTGTGTAAGCTGTTCTGTTTAAAAGTAAAGTGTAATAAGTGTAATAATGCTTATTCGGGTGGTTTTTCTATCATTTAAACATATTTTTTGGCATGACAAAGCTGCTTGAAAGAAGCTAGTGCTTGTCTTAGAACTTTTACTCATAATTTTCTACTGTATTCAGTGCTGTTAATGTTGGCAAAGATGCACTAGTCAGCTTTCCTGGTGGAAGATTCTGATTTTCTAGATGCTGGCATTAAACCATGGAATGTCTTTGTCCAGTTAATAATTATCACGAGTCAATTAGTCACATCAGTCAGTTTATTAGTCATAGCCCTACTTGTTTGAAATCTACTTATTACCACCTAACCATTACCAGTCCATACCTGCTTGTTATGTGAAATATCCCACAGTAATAATAAGTGCTAAATGATAAATGGTTACAAATGCATCATCATTACAAAAGTTTTAGATGTAATTAATCTATTATCTGTAGAGCTGCAACTAACGATTATTTTGTAATCGATTAATCTATTGATTATTTTTACAATTAATTGAGTAATCGCTTGGCTGTGAACTGTGTAGAAAAAAAATATTTTTTCATCACAAAAAGCTAAAGTGGCAACACTCGAGGACGTATTGATGGCGTAAACTTAAAGTAAATGTTTGTAACAGGCTCTTTGTGCTAATTATGCAATCTGATTGGATGAGACAGACAGATATTCATGAAATTATAAAAACAAAGTCGGTTTTAATCAAAAATACATTTTCATGTCATTTTTGCTCTGTTTGAGTCCGTGTGAACCAGAAAACGATTAATCGATTACTAAAATAGTTGTCGACTATTTCAATAATCGATTAGTCGTCGATTAATCGATTAGTTGTTTCAGCCCTAATTATCTGAGGAAGTAAACCTTTTTCCTTCAGCAGTGTTATTAAAAGGCTTGTGCGGCAAGAAAATAAATGGAAGAATAAAGCCATAATAATTACCCCTATAGTAAGTAGTTATTCATGCAACCTTCAAAACAGCAACCATGTCTACACTTTTACAGTCAATAGTCTACAGAAACATACACACGCTAATGATTATGGCACCACACAATGAATTTTCCACATCAAACAAAAGTGGATGCACTGTAGTTATATTATGTTGCTGTGATTTAACCTTTACCTTTTCATTTGTTTGATTGCAAAAGTATTTGCCGCAAAGTACGCAAAGTTCTTCCCTGTTTCCATAGAGATTTATTTATAGTTGTTATACATTTAGTGCAACATGAAGGCAAATGACAAGTTTTCCTGGAGAAATACTTGATCCGTAGGCGATGGACTGTTTCAGTGCTGAATTGTTTTCTTTACATCTGAAATAATACTTTTTACTTTATGAGGGGTACATATCTGAAGCGTAATTTTGATCGATATACAAGAATATTTACTTTCCTTAAAAGAGACATAATAGGCTAAATTAATATTTTAGAGCTTTAAACCAAGATAAAGTATTGTTCCTCATCAAAAATAGACTTGGTGTCTGTCTTTTAAAACAAAAGAATTGCCCATAAATTAGTTTTGCCAATTTGAGTATCCCATGGCATGTCTTTGCAGCCAGTAAGCCAATTTGGGAAAAAAACAAGCAAACAAATTTGTTTCCCTAGGGATAGGGCTTGCCGATGCATTAATTACCCCTAATGCTTGTTTTGAGCATTTGATATTATTTCACATTCTAAAAAATGAAATTGAATTGTTTATCATTTCTTTCATTTTGAATGGCCAAAAATTATGTGTATTACTTCTTTATGTCTTTACAAACATTTAAAAACATGTTGTAAATGAAGGCATGCAGTTAACTTGAGACATTCTCAACAGTAATTTCCGCTATAAAAGACAGAATACAGCTCTGTCCTTGACTTCATGGTCTGGGTTTGAAAAGAGAGTGTTCAGACAGAAGGGAAGGGTCTGATGTGTTTGCTGCTCTTTGCCAGAAGTTTCTTATTTCACCAAAGATGGAGCTACAAACAACCCCAGGTCTGTTTTTGATGCCGTAACAATGACATAACATGGTTTAAAACTCCAGTAATCTCCTCTAAGTAACAGTAATAAGTTATTCTTCTAACACTGATGATCTGCATAAGTTCATTCTCCGGTTCCTTCATGTGCGCAGTCTGTTGCATGTTGACCTACTTTCCAATGGGTCACCGCGGGCAACATAGCTCTGAGCTGAAGCGCAGCCAAGTCGTCATGTTTAACTGTGGAGCTTTTCCCCCCGTCTGCCTCACCTCCTGGAAACTTGTAACAAATCTTGGACCCATTACCGATGACCAGGATTTAACTTAGTGCGATATTTGATCATGTGGAAAGTATGTTACAGCTTTGCCTTTTTAGTGGTGGACTTAACAAATAAACTATGTGGTGACATACATCCAAAAAGTGTATGTAGTCTTTGAGATTCATGATCTGAACCTGACCTCCACAAGTTTGCAAAGAGACATGTTCAAGTAGGAAGGTAACTTTAAAGGGATTTCTTTGTGTATTTGGGAGATATGATAACAATAGTTCAGCATTGGAGGCTAGTGAATTCTTGTTTGTTTTTTAACACTTTTTAAAGATCTGTAAGTGGTAAGTAGTAGGAAAATTTAGGGTTAGGTGGTACAGAAATAGGTTTTAAGCACTGACGCTTTGAATGGAGGACAATATAGAATTACTAAGAATCAATGGATTAAAAGTTGATTAAGAATAAGAACGTTCTCACGCAACTACAGTCTTTACATTTCACACAGACCAACGTTGGTTTGCATTAAGGGAGTACATAAGTATACAAGTTTTGGGGTTTAGTCCCTATATGCTTTTATACATACAGTTGTGAAAAACAAAAACGTTTGACCTGTTCAAATCCGAAGTTAGCAGTTCCTGACATTTGTTATAACTATTGCTGAAGCTTGCCTAGACAAATAAAAGTCCTCATGATTACATCTGCCTTCTCTGGGTAAATACCTGGCAACAATTCAATGCTCCAAAAGGTTTGACCCAGTTTTCTTTTGTTCTAATCACATTGGAACCATGTAACTTTTTAGAGCTAACACATATGCAGTCAATAGTCCCTATACGAGTAAATGTATATGCAGCAGTTTCTGAAAAGCGGTGTAGGAGTTGGCAATGCCGGTTTAAAACACAATGCCTAACTTTTGACTTATGTATTACGCCTTCATGAGTGTGTGAAGACAGGGGCAGTTGGGAAAATGCACAAGTTAATATTTAACTTCGGCTCATTGCTTTGTGGCACCACTTGTATGTGAAAGCCACATCTTGCCAGACCTCTGAATCGAAGTAGGGCGGGACCTGGTTAGAAATGTGATGGGAGACCTCTGGGAACACCATGCCACAGTGAGGCGGCTGTAAAGTGCCAAAGTGTTTTTGTGTCCTTACACCAGGCATAGTGGATGAAGTGTCTTACCTGAGTCTGGTGTGTGCATGGATGATTGGTGGTGGTTGAGGGGGCCAATGGCAGTGACTGGTTGCCATGCTTCTGTCAGACGGCCACAGGGCAGCTGTGACTTCTGTAGTTTATCACAGAAGTTACCGCTGTGCTGGTAACAGAACAACTGATGTTCTTGGTCAATAGCTGTCAGTAAATAGTCCCATTAAATCAATTGAAAGATATAGATATTTCAAACTTTCAAACTCATGCACAAAAACTCATCTCTCCATCAGTGGTGAGGGTTAGTGAATGACAAATGTGCAATGCATTGTCAAATCTCTAATGTCCTGTAAATTCCTCTTCTTAATGGGGTCATCTTTGCTGTTACGTAATCTAATCCTTTTAATATGTAACTCTAGTTCTTTTTGTGCTGAATGTGCGTGACATCTGGACATCGGCTCCTCTGATTTATTTATTTATTTGGTGTTTTTTCCTCTTCTTGCAGTGAGTCAGAAGTAGGTTGGTCTTACGTAAGGGAAATAGTCACTGCTCAGTTCTTTACCCTTCGGTTGGCCCTCCCTCTGCTGCTGCTGCTGCTGCTGCTGTGACCTACATGCTGCAGCATCCAGCGTTATGTAACCATCGCAGCTCAGCACCACAGGCAGCTCTGGGCCAACGCCTCTCCCTATTATCTTGTTTTATCTCTTTATATAATCTGAGCTCACACACACACACACGCGCACACACACACACACACACACACACACTCTCACACACACACACTCACACTCCCTGGACACACGCATTTACTCTATGTCAGGCTACCTGTCTTTTTGTTTCTGAAAATATAGACAGTATGTTTTGGTATATCTTTGCAGGAGCTGTAGGAATATTGGAAGCATGTTGAAGCATAGTGGCTTTTGAAATATTGCCAAATTGTTGAATGGATTTGAACACTGCAGAAATAAAGTGCACTCTTTCTGCCTTTCTGTGTGGATAAAATCACATCAATTTATTTTTGTGTTGCACAAAACGTCTCCCAAGGCCTCACAGACTGTGGGTGGGTTTTTTCTGGGCACTCGAGTTCCCCCACTACCCAAAACATGCACAACAAGTAAATCCTCTAGCTATACATATCTGTCACCATGCAAGATTAATAATAAGGAGTTCGGCAAAATATAATGTAAAAATAAATGGACTGTTTAAAAGCAGCACAGTTTTAGGACAGTGACTTAAGTAGGTTTACTGGGGTGCAATAGATCCATAGTCTAGACTCGTACTGATGTCAAACTGGTTCCAGAAAGGGACGGTATGGTTGTAGGTTTTCATTCCAACTAAACAGGAGCACACAAAACTTCACCCATTTCCACAGGTCTTCAGGTTAAGACTGGACTCACCTGAGGACATGGGTAGAGTCTGGTGTGATCATGCTTGGTTGGAATGAAAACTTGCAGCCACAACTATGGAAGATTTTTTGTGTCATCAGATTTTGAATTTTAAATGAGCATGAATTTTTCCATTTGAAATGTTTAACCCTAAAAAAACCTTTTTGAATATTCTTATCTTATTTCCATCAGAAATTTAAATTTATATGGACATGAATTAATCTATTTGAATTTTTTTTTTTTTATCTGCATATTTTTTCAATAGCTGAAATTCTAAATTTGCTGCGAAAAAATACAACGGTGAAAGTTTCACATGACACATTAGGTGTTCTGACGAGTTGTGTACAGTTGGTCTATGCATGCATCATTTTACTGAGGTAAAGACAGGTGCTAGTTTTCAGCTGGACTATCGGGTTGATAACATGAATCTATGAAGCTTTGCAGGTTGATATGGGATTTCTAATGAATGGATTGTAATGTATCCATGAGTTTTTCTGTTGAACATTTTGGGTGAATGTGGTGAAGTAACGTCTGCAGACACAAAATACAGTATTCAAACATGCTTTTTCAGCGTTAAACAATGGAAGAATTCAAGCTCTTTTAAAATCAAAATATGACACAAAAAAATCCTCCATACACAACAGTCCTTTTAGTTTGACCCCCTGGAGGTCATAATTTGGTGTGTTGCATCATTTAACATTCCACTTCTCTTCCTTGAAAGTCTGTATGTTTTATCAAAAACAAGTAGCTTTAAAATGTTCACATAAAACTAATCCATACATATTGAATACAAAGAATAAAGAATAACTAAAACTAGAAACTTGCAATGGCTGAAGCCATTGCGATTGACTGCGGAACAGATCTAATGTGGAAATCTGCTAAAAAAAATCCTTGAAATCCTTTAAAAGGCCTTGAAACTGTTAAAATACTTGATAGATATTTGAAACTCCTGAAGTCCTTGAAATTGTTGAAACCTTTAAACTCCTGAAATCCTTGAAACTGTTGAAACATTGAAACTCCTGAAATCCTTGAAACTTTTTTTAAACCTGGAAACTGTTGAAAGTGTGGAAACTCCTGAAATCCTTGAACCTCCTGATATCCTTGAAACTGGTTAAATTCTTAAACAGTTGAAATCCTTGAAACTACTGAATGTATTGAAAGTGTCCTTGAAACTGAAAAATCCCCTCACCGCTGAAACAATTTGGTTCCTGTAACTAAGGAAACCTGGTCTGTGGTCATTATCTGGTGGTGGTCTGAGTCTTCGTTTGGGTCTTGGTCTGGTGGTATAATGCAACCTATTAGGTTGCATTATACTGGTTTACATGGAAAAATCCCTATTAGGTTGCATTATACTGGTTTACATGGAAAAATCCCTATTAGGTTGCATTATACTGGTTTACATGGAAAAATCCCTATTAAGTTGCATTATACTGGTTTACATGGAAAAATCTCTATTAAGTTGCATTATACTGGTTTACATGGAAAAATCCCTATTAGGTTGCATTATACTGGTTTACATGTACAAATCCCTATTAAGTTGCTTTATACTGGTTTACATGTAAAAACCCCTATTAGGTTACATTATAGTGGTTTACATGTAAAAATCCTTATTAAGTTGCATTATACTGGTTTACATGTAAAAACCCCTATTAAGTTCCATTATACTGGTTTACATGTAAAAACCCCTATTAAGTTCCATTATACTGGTTTACATGTAAAAACCCTATTAAGTTGCATTATACTGGTTTACATGGAAAAATCCCTATTAAGTTGCATAATACTGGTTTACATGGAAAAATCCCCATTAAGTTGCATTATACTGGTTTACATGAAAAAACCCCTATTAAGTTGCATTATACTGGTTTACAAGGAAAAATCCCTATTAAGTTGCATTATACTGGTTTACATGGAAAAATCCCTATTAAGTTGCATAATACTGGTTTACATGGAAAAATCCCCATTAAGTTGCATTATACTGGTTTACATGTAAAAAACCCTATTAAGTTGCATTATACTGGTTTACATGGAAAAATCCCTATTAAGTTGCATTGTACTGGTTTACATGGAAAAAACCCTATTAAGTTGCATTATACTGGTTTACATGAAAAAAAACCCTATTAAGTTGCATTATACTGGTTTACATGAAAAAACCCTATTAAGTTGCATTATACTGGTTTACATGGAAAAATCCCTATTAAGTTGCATAATACTGGTTTACATGGAAAAATCCCCATTAAGTTGCATTATACTGGTTTACATGTAAAAAACCCTATTAAGTTGCATTATACTGGTTTACATGGAAAAATCCCTATTAAGTTGCATAATACTGGTTTACATGGAAAAATCCCCATTAAGTTGCATTATACTGGTTTACATGTAAAAAACCCTATTAAGTTGCATTATACTGGTTTACATGGAAAAATCCCTATTAAGTTGCATTGTACTGGTTTACATGGAAAAAACCCTATTAAGTTGCATTATACTGGTTTACATGGAAAAAACCCTATTAAGTTGCATTATACTGGTTTACATGGAAAAAACCCTATTAAGTTGCATTATACTGGTTTACATGTAAAAACCCCTATTAAGTTGCATTATACTGGTTTACATGGAAAAATCCCCATTAAGTTGCATTATACTGGTTTACATGAAAAAAAACCCTATTAAGTTGCATTATACTGGTTTACATGAAAAAACCCTATTAAGTTGCATTATACTGGTTTACATGGAAAAATCCCTATTAAGTTGCATTATACTGGTTTACATGGAAAAATCCCTATTAGGTTGCATGATTACACTGAAGTCCTTGAAACTGCTGAAGTCCTTGAAACTGCTGAAGTCCTTGAAACTGCTGAAGTCCTTGAAACTCTTGAAATCTTGAAACTGCTGAAATCCTTGAAACTGTTGAATCCTTGAAACTGTTGAATCATTGAAACTGTAGAAATGTCTGAAAGAGCTGAAGTCCTATTAAAATGCATGGGCCTATTAAAATGCATTGCAGAATTCTCAATGCAGATTTTTGTCCGATTGCGGAAAAACCGGAAATCGCTGAAGTCCCAAAAGTAATAGCAATAATCTCCCAAACATGTGGAACGTTTTGATGTATAACTTGTGGAAATTGTTGAAAATGTGAAAGCTGTGAAACGTGTCAAAAAAAATGACGGAATAAAGAAATACAAAACCAATGGTTGACTGCGGAAGGTTCCGCAGTCAATCAATAATCTAATAACATTAGAACTAAATGTTAGCATGTATATTGACATTTTGAAATTGACCTATAGTCATTCAGGAACAGGTGAAAAGGAGGTCATCTACTATCTTCTCTTGAATGCACCCATGACATCAATAAGTCACTCTGTAAGTTATTCAATTATTTTTTCCCTTGTTACTGATGCAGGAAATGACTTGGACACATGAAGTAATTTATTCTTTGGACAAATGGCCTGTGAACATGTGCAGTTATGAGGTAAATTTGACCTAGTTTTGAAATGGACTGAAAATGTAGATCTGATATTTGTGTTTGCAAAAGGCCTAATCTAAATACAAACAAATACATGTTTTTATGATTATTATTTATTATATGCAGTCTGTTGTGATAAACAAACTCATTATTACCAGAGTACAACATTTACTTCAGACTTGAGTGAGTTTTGAAAGTGATTATTTAACAATAGACAATAATTGTTGAATACTGTACTGTAAGTGTGGGTAATGTATTTCATATACTTTTTTAAATATACATGTTTTATTCTAATGTTTAAAATATATGCTTTTTCAGTATCCACACTTGCAAAAATCCCAAATAACTTTAGTTGATTCATATTACCACCGTAAAAAGCAGTAACTTGTCTCAGATATAAGGCTTAAACGGTGGATAACGCCATTATAGGTAGGTAAAATAGGTAAAATCTGGAGCAATCTTCCTGAAATTTTGGGACAAGCTTCTTCTCTGTCAATGTTCAAAACCAGGTTAAAACAGTTTTGTTAAGCTGTGCATACAACTGGAGGATGTATATTTCAGTTGTATGAATGTACTCTCTATTTATTATTTTAGAAGGATTTTTTATATGTTTTAGTTTTTCTAAGGACTTTGAGTTGCCTTGTGTACTGTATGAACTGTGCTATACAAAATAACTTTCCTTGCATTATAGGTACAAAGAAACATACATTTTGGTGTAAGCTGTGTCACTACATGGATTCTAAAGTAACTAGGGCATTACATTTGATGTATGACCACATGTTATAAGCACATCTGTAAAACCATTTGGCTTACTTTTCTATACTAGGATAATGCAGCGTTTGTCTGTAGTCCTTCCCAAATTCTTTAATACATGTAAAACCAGTCCAACCTTGTCTGCTTGCACTACTAACCCAGTCCCTCAGGCGCATAAAATTAGTCTCTTTTCTTTTTTTCTTCTTGCAGTAAAGGCATGTGATGTAAGCCGCTCCGCTCACTCAAAAACAACCCTCTTTCTCTCCATCTCTCCTCTGTGACCTACTTTTTACTCTCCTGTCCTGTTTTCACAAGCCCCCGCAAAATACAAAGCAGCTTTTACTACTCAAAAAGATGGGCTGGGTTGTGGGGGGGCTGCGGAGGGGGCAATAGAGTGCTGAACAAGAAATGTATAGAGAGGGGGGAATGCGCAATGAAATGCAATGCGGTTTTCACAAGAATGTCACCTTGTTACAGCCACTGTGCTTGAAGGGCAGTCCGCACACACATCAGGAGCTAACTAAGCCCCAAAAAAGCCCAATATATCTATCTTTATATCTGTTTTTGACTATTGTAGTACTTGTGGGCACCATACACCAATAGTTTGCGACTTATTGTTTCTTACAATGGCCATAAAAGAACACTACAGCATGCCTGTGTTAAACTTTTACACACTTTTCCAATACGATCCAGTACTACTATTGTGTCTATACTTTCTCTAAACTTTATGTATAATGAATGACTTTAATGACCTGCACTCGGACTGAAAAACTGGCACTGCTATAGTCACTTTTAATGTTGTACATGATATATCTTGCACAAAAGAGATTATATTCTGACCTGTTAACATGTTTGCACTATTCCTGTCTCTAGCACAACCTGAGAGATTCTATCTATGCCAAATGTTAATATCTCCATTGTGACATCAATAACGTTTATCTTATCTCATCTTATTTGCAAAAATAGATAAGCGCCATTATAAGAATATTTAAAAGGTGGTTTACCAAGTTGTTTTTAGAAAGGCTGAGGCTTTTAGTGCCATACAAATAAAGTCTTACTCTTCTTAAGCAAAGCCTTTCACATTTACGGCCAATAACAAAACATTTTGAAGATTGTAGCTAGAGGAAAACAACTTTTTGGCATTTTATTATAAAGTTTTATTGTATCTTATATTATAAAAACAGAGATTTCTGTTTTTTGCAAATTAACTCTTGAAATAAATCTTGTGATTACAATGTGAGCCTCATGTGTAACAAAAACATTGAACCTTTCTCCTTTTGTGGATATATAGACATTCACATTCGCTTACAACTCTGAAATATTATGAACAGTTTTTTTAACTGCGCACAACTGTGTCTTGTTTCAAAATGTGGGTGTTGGTCTGAAATTGCGACACATGATAGTCCACTGCCCTCCCGTCACTCTTATGTAAGGCTCGGCACTGGCACAAGCTCTGCTTAATCAAACGTGTTTTTCCCATCAGCCATTGCTCCATTAAGGCCTCTCTCACAGACTGTTGTGTAACCGGTTATGCCATAGGTTTCATGCGTTATATATTCATTCATTCATCAAAGCTTTTCTGGATAGTTTCTTTTGAAATAACAAATAGATATTGTTTTATTGAGTGATTGGTAATCTCACTATTCAAATCATATAATATTTTTACTTGAAGTTGGGCTGCAATTAACTATTATTTGGATAATTTATTAGTTGGCTGATTATTCTTTTGATCAGTTGTCTAGATCTAATAAAGGTCAACCATATTGTGCATTATATTTCTGCACTCATTATAGTATTATCTGAGTCATAAAACCTCATCTCAGTATGTTTAAGGCTTTGTAAAGTTCCAAAAATGATTAATCAATCACTAAATTAGATGGCAACTATCTTGATAATCGATAAGTTGTAATTAATGAATTAACTTGTTTCAGGCCTAGGGAGAAGTGAGTGTAAATTTGGCTTTTAGGTAATGTGCATGGTGAATACATTCTTTTAGTGTCCTTGGGTTAGTTCCAATGTCAGTGGGCCTATGATGTGTAGGAAACTCCAATTAATGTTAAACAGTTGAGGTTTGCTCTTATTTAATTTTGTTATCACATACAGCTCTAGGCTATAGTTCATGTGCCAATTAATTTCATGAATTTATTAATAGCCAATACCTGAAGCCTTTTGCAACAGACCTCAATACTAAGAGCTAAAAGCCCTCAATATAGAATACAGATATGTTGATTGTTACTGAATCATACGCTATATTGCAATATTGAATAAATAAGGGTGCAGTCACGTGTTGCAACAGTCTTACTTCCTGTGAATCAACTGCGTGATGTCTTAATATCCAACTACAGCGCTACTGTAGTTTATCAGTGTGACATGTTTTTAATGCTCTAATGAAGTTATATTCTACCTCTATTATAAATGATGATGAAGGTAACATAAAAGACACAATTCAAATTCAACATCTTTTTTTATTTTTCCCATTTTGAGTTGTTCACAAAACAAAATGAGTTTTTTTGTAACCATTTGCATATCCATGTGAAGTATCGCATTACATAACCACTTCTGGACAAGGCTTACTTATTCTCTTTTTTTTCTCCATTTTTGTTTTGTCTTTTGTCAAACAGCGTAGGTAGGTTATACAGTAACTCAGTACAAATGGTAATTGGGGTAAAGGGTAAATACACGGCACAAGGAAGAGCGTCGATCAACATGACACATGATGATGACAAACACACAGTAATAACCAAAATAATCACTTATAATAGAAAATAACAATATTAATAAAATAATATTAAAATAATGACAGTAGTATACAAGAGATAGACAACTTTACATTTATACATGTGGCCAGAGGCAGGCACCAGGAAGTGTACAGACTGATACTGCAGCTACAGGAGCTTGACTCAGTGCATGAGGGGCATTTGAGATCAATGTGGGACAAAGGACAAACAATAACAGGCACCGCATGGAGAGCAGCTTTGCTGGTAGTGACTAAGGAGCATTTTATTTATTAGACAGACAACCGGTGTCTGATTGGTGAAGCTAAACAAGGCTTACCTTGTGCTTGTCAGGTCTAGCCAACATCTGTCATCTGCATAGCCTTGACTGATATGAAAAACTGGCCTTGACTTCTTCAGCTCAGATCCTCAACTCAAACAGTTGAAAAAATAACTTAGACACTGTTTTTTGAAGTTGTGGCTCTTCTTTCAGTTTTAGTAAAAAGAAAATATTTGAGGCATTTTGGAAAAAGAACTGGACTCTGTACACGGTGTATCACTAAGAACAAGCTAATCACTTTAAGTCTACAACTGCATTACACAATTTTATTTTTGTTGTTTTTTTGACATTTTTATTCTTAAAATATATACTCATATGCAAATTCATATGTCACAGTATTATACAATCTAAGTGCTTCAGAAGTGAAGGGACTTGTGAGCAGATGAAAGAGAGCGATCAATGTAACGTCAAAAGTCTGTTATGGATGTATTTCTTTGGTTGAAGGAATGTTTCTATAATGCCACAGTCGATGTGTAAGTGCTGGCTGGAGCCTCAAAGGCAGTAAATAGTGAAAAATCTGTACATGTCTGACTTAAGAGAAGATTTTCTCTTTATGTGATCTTGGTTTTGGGAGGTAGGAAAGACAGGAAAGAAGTGACAGTGAAGACTGAAGGTTAAATCCCAGGTTTAAGTGTTTTGTGAAAGGGTTGTATGAGGGACCTGTATCTGTGTCAGTGCTGTAGTGCCTCATTCAACCCTTCTACAAAATATGACTTTATCACATTGCGTACACCACAGAACACTGTCTCCTCCTCCATGTTGGAATTGTCCGTTATTCAAAATTGTCTCTCAATTGTCCTCAGTCTCTCTTCTTGCTGCGTCGGCCTCCGCTCAAGCCTTTTTTCCCTTCCTCTGTCTTTGCCTCTCGACTCTCGTTCCCTGGAGGTGTGACCTCTTCGAGCAGCTCAGTCAGGTTCTCATCTCTGCTGTTGCCCAGTGTGTGGCTTGGAGGGTTCCCTGGCAGCGCCAGGTACGGGTGCTGGGGGAGAGTGGGTGAGGGGGACATAGACACAGGTGTGGGTTCCTGTGCTCCTCCATTAGACAGAGCTCTGTATTTAAGGCGTAGTTTGTGAGGCAGCGCAGTGCCTTTGACCTCTGCCGGACTCTCTGCGTGTGTGCTGATGACTGTGGAATTCTGATGGTAGTTACTTATGTCTGAGGAGGAAGAGGAAGGGGACTCATCATCTGTGGATCCCTCTTTATCAGAGCTACGTGGATCGCCATCACTAGAGGATGTGTCTTTTCCCGAGGAGTTCTCTTGGAAGAACCCGTTCGTCCTGGGGCCACCCTCGTACGTGAGCACTGGAGGCTCTTCGTCTAGGGAAGTGAGGTAGGCGTTGTGCTGTGTGTAGGACGACTGTCCCTCTGCAGTGTTATGGATGAGGTTAGGGGCAAAGGGGTTTGTTTGATGAGTGTTTTCTGGGGCCTGGTAACTGTAGTGGTGCTTTTCGCGCTGCTGTTGACTGTAACGCTGAAGCTCTTCTGGCTCTGCATTGCTGAACTCGTACTGAGGGGAGTCCATGGTTTTGGTTCTCTCCAGTTTCTCTGCCACTTCTGTAATGGTCTCAGAGCAGTCGCTGTACTTGGAGCCATGAGACTGTATGCTCTGCTCCTCTTGCCGCTCCAGGGGGTAGCAGCCACTGCTGGAGCGGTACAAGATCACACTCCTCTGGGTTGGGGGCATAGGGGGAGCAGGGCTGTGGCACTGTTGGTACTCTACAGAGCCTTCAGTCGGGGCAGCACTCTGGTGAGAGGGGACAGCGGTATTGTAGTTTCCATTGGAGATCCCATTTGGGATGTTCTCCAGACGAGCCAGGTCCATGGAGGGCTCCTTCTTGATGTTGTAGCCCATGGGCTCTGGGCTATCCCTGGATGATCCGTCAGACATGTCGGATACAGAGCCTCGAGGAGAGTATTTTTGAAAGGAACTGTGACAGTCTCCACGGATGGACTGCTCTGTTTCTGAGGAGTCTGAGTTCATCATGACCTGGGAGGCGCTGGAGTATCCGCTACTGGAGAGGTAGGCGTTGCTGTTGGGGGTCCCAGAAGAGGTATTCCCATTGCTACTGTTGGCCATAGCCGCTGCACTGGAGATCTGCTGGCTCTTCTCCATGTACGACGCAGCACTGATGAGGCCGAAGCGCAGTTTGAGCTGCAGCAGCTCTGTCTTCAGCCGCACGTTCTCCTCGTTCAGAGCCATCACTCTGTTCTCCAGTACCATGTCGTTCATTCTGCGCTTCTCCCTTGAACGCTTGGCTGCCTCATTGTTCTTCCTCCTCTTTTCCCAATACGAAGCATCTTTCTTTTCATCTGAGATGAACTCCCGTTTGCGGCGTGACGTCATGCTGCTGGCTTTGTTGGAACCTTTAGACGGGCGTCGTCCAGAAGAGTCTGGGCTTGGGGAGCGCATATTGTCACTGTAGGAATATGAGTCAACTTCCATGGTGTTCTTGTTGCTGGTGGCAGAGAGGTGAAGACTTAGACTCTCCATGATCGCTGGGGGGCAAAGGGGGAGGGGTAGACGAAAAACGATATGTGCTGACTGCTTGTTTGACTTTTGGGTTTAACCTATGTCGCAGGATCAGCAAAAACTTCTTGATGAGGTATTTGTGCTCCACGGAAGGAGAGCCTCATTGATTTCTGTTTATAAGTTTCTTACACTCAAGTGTCCAAATTCGCCAAGAAGATTAAAAAGAGGTGGAACTCCAGTATGACCTTGTACATTGAAGAAGTTTTGGGCTGAACTCAATGAAAAAGGAGCAATTGTGCTATTTTTGGAAAGTGTCCAAGTCTATTTGAGGCCAGTGCTTCAGAGAAGGTGTGTAAAGGTGTTCAGGTTTATCAACTCGTCTCCCAAACTTCAGCAGGCGCTGGCTCTGCACAAAGGATGTAGGTCAGTCTGTCTTCTCCAGAGCTCTCAGAGGACTTCTGCTGCTGTGCTGTCCACTAACTGTGTTACGGAGACAAAGAGGGAAGGGAGAGAGAGAGAAACATGCTGTTAGATTTCATGAACAAAACAACTGCAGTCCATTGTTGCATTTGTTCATATTTTACTGACACGCTATTATTGATGTACGGGTGTTTAGATATCTTATAAACATTTGTACCATCTGTGATTTGCTTATAAATACATTCATTTTGAATTACGGAGTTAAAAATGGCAAAAGTGATTTTATCAATTTTATCACATTGTAGGTCAATGGGGAAGAATAATCCATCGCTTAGTCCCACTGTTACTGCCTTGGTGGATTTATTATGTCAGTCTGTCTGTGGAAGAATTAGGACGTCTGAGTTTAGCTGCTGAAACATTACAGCATAACAGTTTGCGCTCAACTTGCCTTCCAAACAATACTGAAGTGAGAGTTGGATGTTAACGCCAGCCTTATGTAATGGCTCCGACCATTCTTTTGTTTCAGCCATAAATCAGGTTATTTCCCCTCACAGCTTCATGGTTGATATGCCTTCATTTTTCACACATCATTGGCTGCAAAAGCCCTAAAGTCCCAAAAAACATCTCTTTTACTGCACGTACGTCAGAGGTTGGATCTAGGTCATCAGGCGCCAACCAGTTTAGTGTCTGATTTGCTTTACAATATTGACATGACACATTTATTTGCTTCCTGGTTAGGTTTTTTGACATGCAAATCAGAAGAATCAACTAATGCATGTATTTGTAAGAGAAAAACTGTATGAATTAGCTTCGCTTTCTGTGCGAAAATAGAGAAAAAGGTTAGTGGGACAGTGAATGTGCATATTCTATTGACTTTTATCACTACATTATCATATTATATAAGCTCATAAATTTATCTTTGCTATGTAGTATTAATAATGTCAGTTTTGACTCCAAAGAAGAACAAACTTTTGAACAAAACATGAATACAAAAAAAGTTGATCAACAGTTGTTGCTACCTGTTTAATGTTTAAGCCCTAATAGAATAGTACTAAAACATTCCACTACATGCCCCCCACCCCAAAAAAAGCGGTGTGGAATAAAAGGGCGCACACGTCTGCACTGTCCCACTGACCTAGAAACGACGCTCAGCCGTAAACACTCCCTCTGCCTTTGACGGAGCTCCATAAAATAGGTCAGTGGGACTGCAAGGGAGGGAGGGCCCATTGAGGGAGAGAGAGCACCGGAGTGCACTCTAAAAATAGAGCGAGAGAATGAGGTTGAAGCAAGGGGAAGCGGAGCAGACCAGTGACAGCAGGAATTTGTTTTAGGGACAAGGAGAGGAATGTTATAGTCGACATAGGCAAAACTAACACACCAGCTGTATAGATTGGTGTATTTAACAATAATTTCTGTGCATCAAAACCCCAGTGCATAACAATGTGCCTGAAACGAAGAGACGGGAGAGAGATGGGGCGACTGAACGCATTGACGTCAGAGCACACACCCATATCTGCGGCCAAACTCCACATAAGAGCCGTGGTCTCTGTGGACTGCATGGGGAGGGGCTGCCGCTCGTAACGTACGTGCTCTGAATCCCTTGTACCTCACCCTTGTGTAACAGATGCGTATTACATAGCAGCACAAGCTACAGGTTAAGGGCAGATGCATATCACTGAGTTTTGAATCAAAGATAGTGGCTAAAATTGATTTTTGTGCAGTATAATTCTGCAATTATGAAAAGGATGAAGGTCTCATATTAGCACTGTTCAATTCATCTGGACCAAGTTTGGTTCACATAGGGAAAAAGGCCATGCTTCACAATCTTTTTCCAAATTTTTGGATTTTGGTGGTTTTACATCCACACACAAAGCATTTTTTTATCCTAAGTGAATCAGAATTGGTCTTGGTGAAACACCACCTAAAATATTATAATTGTGTACATGTTTTTTTTCTCTCTCACTTAAGCAGCTTGTTTTGACAGTTCATATTCGTTCATACAGTCAAAACGTCATGTTTTTGTCTAGCCACAGTCCAACAACCTCTAGCATTATGCCTGGAGCTAGACTCAGGGCGGGCTCCTTCAGACTTAAGTTGAGCTGTAATGGCAGTTCCCAAACACTTGCCGCCAATGTTTGGGGAGGAATGTTTGCCCTTTGCTCCCTGCTCAGTCAGTGTGAGTTAACGCATGGCATCCTTCTTCCTCCCCTCCTCCATCTTTTTCTAAGTGATTCAACACCACACACGTGGAGGGGCCCCCAGTTGGTTCGAAGACTCCATTTTCCCCCACGGCTTAATGTCATAACACAAATAGGAATCCAGACATACCAGGTCAGTCCCAAAGCGTCCCATGCTTTTAAATGTGTTTTAGAGGATATGGTGTCTCCTCAGTCTGCACCTATATTTACTTCCTCTATAAAAATATATGCAGCATTGTATTGATTTTGGCCAAGATTTAGATTCCCGTATAAAAGGCACAAGCCAGACTACATACAAAAGATGAAGAAAAAGAAATACATGACTTTATCCGTGGCAGAAGTTGAAAAGTAACATATTCCAGTCTCAGTCTAAATATGTGACTTGATGTTTCTTGGGCAATTTGTATGAAATGTAATGGCCTTTATTCCTCACATGATCTCACCCACATACTGTTTGACCTATATTTGAGAAATGGCTGGGACGGAGCACAAGACAGACCTCAAAATGGGACCATGTTACGTGGAGTTGGACTTGGGAGTTTTTTTTTTTTTCCCCAAAACCTTAGTAAGCCTAGGTTACCAGGGAAATTGCATCAGGCCGGTATGTGATTACTCAATGAGCAAACATTGCACAAGGATGTTTGATAATGAAAATGATTAGCCTATGCTTTTATGACTTCAAAGGTTTTTTTGGAGCAAGTCAAAAACAGCTCAAATTGGATAGGGGCAAGTAGGGTGAAATATTAATTGCTTCAGACAACACAATTCTGGGTAGACAATTGGAGGATGGTGTGAACGGGAATCAATTACAAAGTGTCCCGGGAGAGGCTGCTGTTTATGGCGGCTCCCTGCTGCGCGCGGGTTATGTCATAGCCTCAGACACACACACAGGGCTCTTTGGTTAACGCACCGCACCACAGACTCATCCAGTGAGTCACTCTGCATGGAAACTAGACATTTAGTGACTTATTCTTGGCTTATGCACGTAAAAAGATACAATTTATACATACACGTTTCTAAAACATATATCTGTATGTAAACGTATAATGAATATCACAATTTTATCAAAAAGACCCAGATTATTTTTTTTTCAGTTTGGCATAAGATTGTGGTAAGGTAGAGCCAGTAAAATGAACAGAATACGAACAAAATATTAAAACCCTATGGGACTATAAAGACTGTAAGATGTAATAATGTCTATAATATTCTGAAAATAGTATCGCGTTATTTTCTCATTTTGGTCCCCAAGAGGCTCAATATGGAAATATAATTTAAAATTGCAGTTACTAAAATAACATATGGTACAAATGGTACAAAGCCACGTGTTGTGTCTGTACAATACACTGCAATAGAGCCAGACAGCAGCTGCCCCCATTCCCTGGAAAACACTACCATGAGGGAAATTACCTCGCCTTGACATTGAGTGAAATGTGGGTTACGCTTTATTATCACGTTTATATCGGCTCTATTCACGTTTAATAATCAGCACAGTGCGCCCCCATACGCTGTGATAAAGATACACCCTGGTTGGGACAAAGTGGCACCCAAAATAGCACTGTGCGTCTCCAAAATCGCGAATGCGCAGCGTCTACCGGCAGCCGCCATGTGAACAATACCCAGCCTGAGCATCACGTCCAAACCACGATGCGCACGCTTTTACGGACTCCACGAGCTCACATCCACATCCAAATGATATAAACTAACATCTCCCTGCGAATAACAGACAAAAGAAATCACATTTTCAGCCCAAACATACCTTTCCATGTGCGAGAGGAGGAGGAACATCCGCACGCTTGCACCACGACACAAAAGCAGTCTGGCTCAGCGCGTTTCCTCGTTCGTGTGTGCGCTCAGAGCAAAGGGGGGAAAACTTCTCCTCAAAAAGCGTGTCCAAAAAGTTGTCTTGTCCGCTGCGAGTCGGTGTTTTCGAGCGAGCTGTGGCAGAGGCAGTGATGAGCAGGATGCTGGTTCAGGCTCAGCGTGTTGTGTACGCCACCGGACACTTTGCTCCAGTTTCTACAGCTCCCTTTCGAGAAATATGTGTTAGTAGGTCAGCGGTTGCATAACAGCTCTTAGGCTGCCTAGTCACGTTTTTGTCCTCTATCTCTCTGCACACTGCTGCTGGGTGTGTGGCTCTGTAACATGTTATAGCCCCTACCCTCTAACTCTGCAGTTTCACGGCACTGGAGAAGTTTATAACCATTATGAGTGAGTTTACGCACGCTCCACGCCTGCCCTCTCTATGGGCTGTGAGCAGTGCAAACATGTCCCATGCAAGGGACTCGTGTTGTTTTCATCTTAGCTCTCACCATTATGGTTATTATGTCAACAACCTACTTGCTTAGACTTCTTGTGCGAAAAGTTCATTTTATCTGCATATAAAACAACCATCTATAGACGTTTATTTGTATAGTACAGTTCATACACAAAGCAATCATACAAGGCATTAAAATCATAAACAATCACAGGAGGGGCACTCAAAAGGCAGTTTAAAGTGTGTTACATAGTGTTGCATGTTATACTAGTTATGAATGACTGTTTAATGGAGTGTATAACAGGCTGTTAAGAATTATGTCCTAATACGTTGTTTTCTTCAATTCTGTGTTCACATTTCTTAAGCCTGACTTGCCACAAAGTAAAGTGATAAGTTTGGTCTTGATATTCACTTGATTTGCTTTATCCTCACAAAGGCCAAACAGAGGACATACCTGGCTTGTAATATTATAAAAGAAAAACTTTACATGTTAGTTTGTTTATTTAGCATATTGCAGTTAACACCAAAGTGTAATTAGCCCCCTGCATTAACCCATCCTTCAATGACACTAGGTCATAACTGAGAGGAGCAGTGGTCATGACCGTGTAGCGCCCTGGGGCCCATCTCCAGTTATTGAATCTCAGCTGGATCAGGACTACCCAGAAATGGAGTATTTTACCTATGGCCCATGATTTTTGGCACACCTTTCTGTTCTTCATGTAAATTAAATATGCACAAACAATTTACTATGTTGATTTTTATTACATAAAGCCCTAAGTCTTTTAAAGCTGCAAATGAATAGACAAACTCTAAAACTAACATAATGAGCATTCATCACTTTTCAATGGATTTCATCTGGACAGTTTTATTTCTATTGTTCTGCTTCATCTGTGCTTTATTTTTGTATAGCACATTGGTAAATATAAATATGTTTGTACTCTTGACAACATGACATATGATTATAATCCCTCTGTGATTCTGTTGAAAACATTAATATGAAGCCAGTCTATCCTCAGTGACATGCATCGTAGCGGCTGCCATTTACTCTGCTTACAATATATTGCGCTAACATAATTGAAATACTTCTTTAGTCTCTTTTGTTTGATCAAATTAAAGCTTCCTCTTCCTTAGAGTAATCACCAAAAACCATTATAGAACATTTTCTGCCTGTGATCGACCGTTGGCTCCTGACCAGCACTTTTACATATACAGGCACAGTTTGTTTTCAAATCAGTTTAACCCTTTGTCTGCCGCTCCACACGCCACATTTTTATGCAGCAGTACAAATAATTCATTGTATGGAGTTATTCATTTCTATATTTTAATATACAATAGTTAAAAATTCCCAATAATCATAGTTTGTAGCCATGCATACAGTATATATTAGCCTCGATACAAAGAGGGAAGTGAATCATTACTTCCTTTGTTTCATGCCCCGCTCTAAAACTGTTCCTTTACAATGAGACCGCAGTTGATATTTAACTGTTTCTTGAGAAACCGTGAGTAGTTGACAATACAAATATCTTAATTAATGTTTGTTAATCAACCGAATCCTAAAAAGCATGCTAACACACTTTTTGGCTAAGAGGATCCCACTCTCGCTTCTCAGCAAGAAGGTCCTGGGTTTGAATCCCGGTCGGAACAGGGTCTTTCTGATTGGAGTTTGCATGTTCTCTCCGTGCCTGCGTAGGTTTCCTCCGGTTGCTCCGGTTTTCCCTACCACTAAAAACATGCTCACTAGGTAAAATCCTCCAGCTCTGGTAACCAAGCCGAGCATCAACATCTGGAGATGGGTTCCCGGGCGCTGTTACCACGGCGACCACTGCTCCTGACGTAAGCCTTAGAGGCATCAGGATGTGTCAAATGCAGAGAATGAATTGCCCTACGGGGATCAATAAAGTGCACCTTTACCTTTATCTTTAATAAGAGAGACAGCAGTTTAAAAAAATATAAATACAAAAAGAACACTTTATTTATACGTTTTATGTGTATAGAAAGCTTTAGTAATCTTATTTAACTATTTGTTTTAAAGAAAATGTGTCTAAAAACCTGAATAAACTATATAATCATCGCCACTACAAAACTAATCTTTAGTTACTGCCCTGGCTGTTTATATATTTAGTTAATCAGTAATCATTCAAATCCTAACTCCAGCAGACCTCACTATCCGACACATATGGAAAACATAATCACATTTATAAATCTTTCTGTTAGTTATAGAGGAAATTACTGATATATTTTGATGTGTTGCATTTTGTTTGCAGACCACACTATGTCAGTTTTGAAATCCAAAAACAGCCTGCATTCATGATGTATTGTCATGTATTTCATTGACAAAATTGAAATACTACTTGTTTCAGCTCCCCGTATTTTTTTACGAGGGGAAATGGAAGCCTGTATCTCCATTCTCCATCTTGTAGTAGCTGCTTTTTTTCCATTACCCAAAGCCTGTTGTCCTCATCACCACCGTATTTTACGCGAGTTACGTCATCTCTCTGTTTTGTATCTATTGCACCTTCCACCAGCCCCCACTCCACACCCGCCCCTCCCCCGGCTTTGTCTGCCCAGCCACATGTGAGCCGCCACCACAACCAGCAGCATAGACCTTGAACTTGTACCACTCCTCCCCCCATTTTCTTTTAACCAATATATACTGCTCCCTTGTAGTTTCGCACCAACCCCCAACATTGATCCTCCCAGCTGCCTTTGCATGCAAAAATTCCCTTGGCAACTGTGTGGTGTGGCGGCGGTGCCTGCCTAGCAACTCGTAGCTTCCTCATGGGGGGGTAGTGTTATTATGGTTGTCTGCATTGATCACTGACAATAACCTCTTCCATTGGGACAGAGAGATAGTTTGAATGACTGTTTCCTATTCCTGTATATGGATAGGAATAGTAATGACTGTCTGGTATAGCTGCAAGGTATAATTACAATCTATTCAATATTGTAATATGGCTGTTCGCATGAAAATCATGAAAAATGCAGCATTTTTTACAGTACAGCTTAATACCAGGTCTTCCTATATAAATGGCTGCAGCACAGTTTTCATTTCAAGCTTATAATAGATTAATACAAGTTTTTTTATGGCTTTGTTTATGTGAGCTAGAGTAGTTCCAGGTTGGAAGAATTTGACTAGTTTAACCTTGAATTCATAATTCAATAACGGTGTTTACTACCTAGGCTGTGCTCAAAATCTAGAGATCATTAAATAGATAAAGCAATCTCAACCTTATATTGTGATTATGGACACATGCATTAAAATGGACACAAAGGATGTGGTATATGGTACAAGGGAGACAGGCATTTGTTTTTAAATCTACTCACTCATGTGTCACTCTTGCCTTTCCCTGTGATTTGCTCATTAACTACTAAGCACAAGTTTGCAGATTCAGTATGTATTAAAATGGAATTGTAAATATGGAAAAAAAAAATAATTTTGGTCCCATTGCTATTTACCACAGACATGTATTACGTTGAGTATAAGACGATTTAAAATGGCCAGAAACATAATGAAACTTCAAAATTCTTTCAATATAATCTGGAAATATGTTTTTTGCACATTGAACAGATTGTATTGTGTCTGTCTGCCACAATCACTGAGACAGACCATTGTTGTTTTGGTAGAGCATGCAGAAATAATGACTATGTGATTGTTTTGTCTTAGTTAAAGAATCATAATTGTTTTTAAATTGAAACACAAAAAATATATAAAGGTTAAAATAAGGTGATGAAGGCTCCTTGTTTGAGGTAATGTATATTTTTTTATTAATGGAAACATAAATATTGAAAATACTTTGATTATTGACAAATGTATACTATAAAGCTGCACCCATTGTTCTAAACAGCCTGTTGTTTGTTTTTGTTAAAGATTACAGTGACCTTAATTTATGAAAGTGTAATAATTTTGATAGTAGCCTAATGATTAGTGGACTAATCGTCGCAGCCCTGCCCTAGTTTCAGAATTGTAAAATGTGCAAATGTGTATTGTATTGAAGTATTGCACAAAACAAGAAGGTTCAGACTTTGAAATCTACCTGAAAAAAGCAGAAATTTCCTGTTGTATCAGAGCTTTTAGGTTTTCCAAGACACCTGCCTTTTCATTGCAACATTTCTGAGCTTCCATTTGGAAATATGAATTTGTTTTAATTTCTTGTTCCACCAGCCTCTTTGTGTCTGTTGGACTTGGCCAGCACAATATTTCATTCAGTGGGAGTGTGAAATGATGGCGCTGCTCACTGCGAACAGCATATGCCTCCAGAGAAAGCACAATGGAAAATGGAACCTCTGTAGTAACAGTTGGATCAATGAATGAGACGTAGTGGTGCAGACCATAGACTGTATGTACAGACACAATGTTTGGCGCCACCTAGCGACCAACTGTGAGAATAATACATTATCAACATCGAATTGACCAACATTCTTTTTTTGAAGAAATTGTTTGCTCACACAAACTTGTCCAAGGTCACGTTTATCCTTTGATTTACTGGGCGTTGATACCCCTTCAAGATTTTATAAAAAATAATGATTATAAGAATGTAATTCAATAAGAAGGTAATAAAATCCACATTCCACAATACATTATTATGGAAATGATTCTCACAGTTCAATATTTATTATAATATTGAGGGAATTCTAAATAAAATGTTAACAATATTCTATTATTAATATTTTTGCGGACTATACTATGTATACTTTTCAATTGATATACATATTTCAGAGATTCTGTTTCTAAACAAAGCAATATTCAAGTTGTGGACTTTTCTGGACGGACAAACAGAATAATGGGTAGTATGGTGTATTGTTTAATTAATTCATTCTTTATTAAGAACACAGATAGAACTGGTTCATAGATTAAAAAAACAAAAACAAAAAATAATAATAATAATAATAATAAAGAGACAAAAAACATATGTATACAGTAAAATTATAAACAGGTGTACAGACAGGACCTCCAATGCCTCCATAGGTCAGAGGAAAACCTTACAGAGCTCCTCTTTGGACAGACCAGAGCTTGGATGATCTGGTTTGACAGATTCACGGCTCTGCACATAAAAGAGTAAATACAATATCTGATGGAGACAACACATGACCTCGCACCACAATTTACAAACATTTCACTGGCGCTACAAAACCTGGGCACTTTCAACAGAATCCTCAGAGAGTCATTGTGAGCCACATTTAGACTCCGCATACTCTTTTTCTTATATCTACACCAGAGCTGTGCAGTATACAAGGGTGAGCAAAAAGCCTTGAAAAGATGATTGTATGTTTTCCTCTTAAGTTAACTCAAAACTATATTTTTTGTCCTAAAAGCGACCACAACAATATCCCAATATAACAATAGACGCTATATTCTTGCAATATTGAATCTAAACTGGTGTTATGTTTTCAAATTTTTTAAAAGGCAAAATGCACAGGATTTATAGCCCCTTTGGTGACTTATCCCTGGTGATTAACAAAGAATATTCCATAGACTTTCACTCCTTTAAATTTTTATTATGTTAAAAAGTATGTCCAAATAAAGCTAATAATTGAGGGTCAATCCCTATATACTTTAGTGTTATTGAATATATACTGCTTTCACCTCACTTTTTGTCACATAACATTTCTCAAGTATGTATGAATTCTGTGGCTGTTTCCTCTGTTGGTCTTAGAGGCAGCTGCAATGGGCCTAAAAATAGCCTTGTCTTTGCTGACGTGACCGATGACTCATACCGACCTTGTCCTATCCATATCCAGTCTATGTCCCATCGCCATTATTCACTCATTCAACCAGGGCTCACCTTTCACAGCATTTTAACATGAGTTTATGAATGGGAACATGTTGTCATACTGATACTCCAATATTTAACAAATTCTGTGGTATAGTCAAATGTATTGAAAATCAGATATTATTCAAACAATTTCTAAAACTGGTATCAAACCTAGATACAAATTTGAGAAAGTATCAATCTGGGGAAAAAACAAGACATAATGTGAGATTCTTTCTCCAGTTTTTTAATGTTTGGGATCTACTTCTGAGCTAGTACCATTGTGGTTCCATGCATTATATTGTTAAGATTAAGATTAAGAGATCTTTTATTTGTCCCACAGCGGGGAAATGTTGTTTTATGATTTCCATAAAAATGTTTAGTGTATTAATAGGACAACTAACGGTTATTTTTATAATCAATTTATCTGTAGATTTTTCTTCTGATTCATTGATTAGTGATTTAGAATGCCTGTATTTTGCGTAAATTTGATCAGGGTTTGAAGCCGCCTGAGGACAGTCTAACACCTGATCTGGGAGCCACATACGGCCCAATTCACTATTGTATGTGGTCCCAAGACCTTTCCCAACCTCATACTGTTCACTTATGTCTGTTGTCTGTTTGCCTATTTAAATAAATGTAAATCAATACCCAAGGAATATTTGTAACATAATATGTTCTTCCATCGCCTCTTTTTATTTGATTTCATACTAGGCAATGTGGGTGTAGTGTCTCGCCTAAAAGGACGCATCAACAGTTTGGCCTTTTACGGCCGCAGCCAGCCACTGTGGCACCTGGTGTTCCCAGAGGTCTCCCATCACAGCCCTCGAGAGGCAATTGAAATCAGGTAGTGGGGCACCCGGACCATCAACAGAGACGAGGGGGCGTTCACTTTGGCTAACACTTGAGATTCACTTCTACAGAGACCACAACGTGGCGTGGGCTCGGTCAGTCAGACGGATCTGTGAGATCTGTCAGACTAACTGCATAACAACAGCGGCTAAGAGACATGTCACACCATCACATGTCACCTCTGACTAAGGCAGAAGTATGCTTCCGAAACTACCGCCTTATTCAGAAAATTAAGCCGTACTAACTTCTTTAAATTTGTTGTCTTATTAAAATAACCTTCTAAGCCTTCAACATAAAAAGACAGATGCAGAGGTTTCAGAGGTCTGACAGGATCTGGCTTTCACAGGCAGGTGGCACCACAACTATTTTTCTTATTGTAAAGACACTAACTACACCTTGACATTAACTGAAGTTCTATGAAAGTTATTTTAATTTCCAGTCAGGGTTATTCTGATGGTTACATGATCAGATCTGCAATAAGAAAACATATGAGGGGTTAACACAAACTTGTGAAGTTGACAAAAATACCACTTCAAAACTCCATTCAAATCCACTTTATTTCATAAATAGTTCCCAAAGTGGTCCACAATTAAAAAAAAAGTAAATTACAAATATATATAAGAGATACAACGTCACATTTTGTGGTACTGTTTCACTTTAATAAAAATCTCCTTTACTTTAGTAAGCTTGGCACAAACAAGTTACAGTATGTGCATGTTCTTTATATGGCTGGGTATGTTTCAGAGCCTGCCAATGCGATACAATGCGTCCAGGCTTTTGGTCCCTCATCTGATGTTCTGCCCAATTTTTACAATAATGCAACAATAATGGTGCTTTCATATTTTATTAGTTGAAGATTGATTGCTACAGTATATCCAAACAACCCAAAATCTGAATATAAACAATTTTTTTATGGAAAGATATTCATATTACTAAATGAAAAAAAAAATAATGCATCCAATTCAAAATATCAATATTAATCTGAACAAGTATTCTTAGGGGAAAAAAAGCGTTAGTTTTGTTGGCATCTTTTCATATAAAATTGAGTTGATATCTATAATGTCCATTTACAGCCACTGTCTTTAACATTATCACATTGTTTGACATTGTGCTGTCTTTCGGCTCAGTCTCTTATGTTTTTAGGCAATCTTTGTGAGCAGCTGTTGGGAGAAGAGCCTTTTGAGCTGGGCCACTTCCTCGGACAAACAGCTGACTTGAGACCTGAGAACCCTTTCCTCTGTACCATTTCCTTCTGTCACGTCCCACTGTGAGGCATAGTACTGACAACTTACCTCTGGACCACCCCACACACCCTCCAGGGTCTGTGGTGAAAGGGCGTGGATGCTGGGACCCACTGTGGCAACCGGAGGGGCTTTGGGTTTGCTGTCACTGGACTGGGACAGCTCCACTCCTTCGCCGACGGGACATTTAAACCTGAGCTTGTGCGGCAGGCTTTTCAGGCAGTCGGGTGATTCCAGTCGGTTTGGATACTTGGCCTGAGATGCTCCCAATGAACACACATCCACCTTCCCCCAGACTCTACTCCTCTCTTTGGTGTGCTCATTATAGCACACATTGAAGCTAGGAGTCATTTCGTTTGCTGGTAAACCTTTCTTCTCAACCTGGGACTGTTCCAATGTCCTGTTTGTGGGCCCTTGATGTAGGAGTGTAGTCGTGGGACCCTGGTTGGATTGGGCGCTCTGTGTTACGCACTGGTTTTTGGTTTGTGCCATAGACAGAGGCAAGATGCTCAGCTCAGAGGGGTCTTTCACAAGTCCGAAGCGAAACTTTAAAGCCATCAGCTCTGCTCTGAGGCCTGCATTCTCCTCCAGCAGACCCAGAACACGCCTCTCCAACACCATGTCATTCGCTCTGCGCTTCTCTCTCGACCTTTTAGCGGCTTCGTTGTTCTTCTTGCGCTTGTCCCAGTAGCCAACATCTTTCTTCTCATCTGGGATAAACTCTCTCTTCCTCCTCGAGCAGTTGGGGTTTGTCCCGTCCTCGTCACAGCTGCTTGCCTCTATCTCAGCCTGGGCAGCAGAACGACCCCGCAGAGTTTGGCCCAAGTTACTGGAGGAGCGAAGGACCCCCATAGACTGCTCGCCCAGGCCTGTGTGTTCCTGTCCTGCCACGTTCAGCAAGCAGCCCTCAGTCATGGCCAACAGACTCTTATAAAGAGTGGAGAAATAGCGTCACCTGTTGAGGAAAGACACACACTGAAATAAGCATGGCCACATAAGAGAGGAAGGAGAAAAACACAATCATTGTAAATCAAACAATCAGTAATCTTCTCATTGCATCCTATTAGGCAGCTAGATCTAAAATAACACACACACACATACATAACACACACACCGACTAATAGGATTAACCTAACATCCAGTCAAGCTTTACTCTGGGCAAAGAGGCTCACTACATTCATTGAAAGTTACATAGAATCAGCATTAAACCGGAGTAACTTTGTTTTGTTTATCCTAAGAGAAAGAGTCTTTGAACAAATCAAACCTCATGCTTCCTGTATCTTCTACATATTCAGAGCTGATCGGCTGAGTGAGGGCTGGTACAATTCCTTTCATTGAAAAAAGTGCTCTAAACATGTGAAAAAAATGCATGCATGTGAAAACTATGTATAGAACCAAACTGAGAGCTGGGATATATGGATTTGTTTGTGGTTTCAATGTTACATACTCCAGCTTTAACAACAACATTGCCATAATTGTAAAACATTTCGAGTTACATGTGGCCCATAACAATAGCTATATAAATATTATTTGCACATATAAGTCCATACTGTACATTCCTGGTAAATCCATGGGACAATATTGCAACAAGAAGTCACTTAAGTACAGCAGTACACAATGCATGCTGTTGTTACACACAGACAGCCATTCTTTCAAACAAAGAGAATATACAGTATGTTTACAGACCCAAACTTTACACATGAGTTATGACAGAGACTTGCACTCACTTGCTCAGAAGTGTTGTCTGAACTTCGACAGTGGCAGAGCAGTAATATCTCGTCTCACTCGTGTGGTTGTCCTGTGGAGGTTTGAGCCGTGCCTCCTGCTGCGCTGCTCCCCGCCCGGAGGTTTAGCTCAGGTTGGATTCTCACCCAGCCTGACCTCCTCCTCTCCCTCCTCTCCCTCCTCTCCCTCCTCCCCTTTGACAGACGGAAGAGGAGGGAGGCTGTGTGGCTATAGGCGCTGGGTGTGTTATGGTATGTGCCTGTTGACAGTCTATCACTTGATGAGTACAGACTTTACGAGAGAGTGAAAAAAACATATGAGGAAGTAAACCACACATATATCCCTATACTTTGACCATGCAGATCTATCTAAACTACTACCTACTACTTCTACTACTTCTACTACTAGTACTTCTCCCACTGCTACTGCTGCTGCTTCTACTGATGCTTCTATTACAGCTACTGCTTCTTGTACTACTTGTACTACTGCTATACTGCTGCTACTTCTACCGCTGCTACTACTGCTGCTACTGCTGCTACTGCTTCTACTACTACTGCTGCTACTACTACTACTTGAACTACTGCTACTGCTGCTGCTACTTCTACCACTGCTGCTGCTGCTGTTGCTACTGCTTCTACTACTACAACTGCTGGTGCAACTACTACTGCTACTGCTGCTACTACTACTTGTACTACTGCTGGGCTGCTGCTGCTGCTACTTTGACCACTGCTACTGCTACCTACTACTTCTACTATTGCCACTGCCACTACTTGTACTGCCACTGCTTCTGCTACTGCTACTTCTGGTGCTTGTTTATAAGTCAATAGAGAGATGAATAATGTGTTACATATTATACCCCTGTATTTCAAAATGAGAAAAGATCATTCTTGCCTGAGCATTTAACAATCTAAAACAAAGTCTATATCATAACAGAAGAGTCCTCAAAATACAGCTTTTAACACAAAGTTGGAGCCTGTGAAGAGAACTGTCTGCATTGTATTCATGAATTTGATGTATCTACTCTTGATTGTAATTAATCTCAGGGTTGAATGACTTTGTTGTTTCACATAATGGGAATCGTGTTGGATGAATCCGCTCTTATACACTATAGGACGGAGAAGGAAGAGATGATTTGATGCTTGCAGTCAGAAGTGGTTTGTGGTCTTTATTTGTGCCTATTTCAGATGGAAACATATATTTTCCCTACATAAACAAACCATGACTTTTCAAACGTGAATCATAATATCCAATTCCCATATGAAGGGCTTTTTCTTTAGTTATGCCTAAAAGCTTTTTTAATCTATGAATGGACTGAAAAACAAGTCTATTTTGAGCTTGATCCACCCTTTGATGTTGAAAAGTGATAATTGTCTTCATATGAAGCATTGAAAGCCCACCCTGTTGCACAAGCATTAACATGATTAGATTATACAAGACAGAACCAGTTTAAAGATAGAGGAAAGCAATAAACTATTAAAGATAGGTATAAACTCTACAATTCGGTATCGCAAACCAGACAATATTTATTAGTAAATACTAAAACGCGTAGGTTGCTGAAATGATACGAAAACAAATTAATAAACAGAAGACAAATGGTTATTTTCAGTAGATTTCGGGAATAATTAAAAAGCAGTATTATTTTTTTATTTAACTATGTGACGATTTTGAGACACCCGAGCAAATAAACTGTTACAGGTTTAAACAAGATAACAAATGCTTCTTGTTCTCTGGTGAAGAGTTCTACTTGTGGTACTGGTAATCAAGTGTGTTCTGTTCCTTTTGCTTTTGTTGTCGTAAGTAAAACTCAACACAGCAGCAGCAGCTATATCTCTTGTGCTCTGTATTATGTATAAACCAGTCCCGAAATGTTATTGTCTATTATCTTGACTTAGATCTTGTTCGATGTGTTCTGAGTGCTCTTATTTCCTCCTTTTATTCTGCTGTAATGTGTGCATCGATGACATTGATATTTCCCCAGCGAGGGACAAATAAAGGACTGTTTATTCGTCTTAACTTATCGTAAACATCATGCCGTTAGTTAAATTTTTCAGATAATTGAGTTTGAGGCAGAAGTCCACCAAAAAAGTGATGAACTCACTGTTTAGGAAATATCAGACAAAATAGGAAACAGCTTTTCTGGTGTCAGAAACCTTAATTTAATCTAGTGAGTGTTCTGCCATTATTATTGCCATTATTGCCATTCATTACTTAAAGATGCAGTCAGTGATTTTTTTCCAGACGCTTTTTTTTTCAAATATTGTGGGAAAACTTCTTTAAACTCTAAAAGTAGTCAAGTTATCATGTGTTTTCAAATAGTAATGGAATTGAAAATAAACCAATGGGATTCGTTCATCCCCAACGAACCAATGGGATGCGTTTACCCTCCTTCACCCTCTTCCTGTTTCTCGCGAGTGCGCGCACTTGAGTTATCGAATTTTCTAACTCAACAGAAAATGCCAATTTCACGTTTACCACCCACTCTCCCTGTTGTGACAAAGAAAAGAAAAGGCTGGATGTTTGGTTTGGTGGAGAGGCGAGGGGAGGGTTTTGAGTTGGTGCGACGGCTAAGTTAACAAAATTGCTTACTGCACTGCACTTGCTTAAATGGCCAAAAAGCAAAAATAGTGATTACACTCATACTCATTATTATGTGTAAAGCACAGATATGAGTGATCATGCTCACTGTTGGCTAAAAGTGTGTTTTTTACAACAAAACTCCACAGTCCACCATTTTGAAGGTCAAAAGTTATTTTATCAAGGCAACGCAAAATGATCTTTCAGTTCTCCAGTAGAAAATACAAATTGAGGGACCCAATCATGTGCAACTTCCCACCCAGAAAGGTAAAATAAGTGTCACAAGGTGAAAACTAAACAAAAACTAAACAATTAAAGTCCAAGGTGATAATCAAACTAAAAAAATCGGGAACCGGGGATAAACACAGAGACATGGACATTAACACAGAAACAGGAAATGAGCCAAACAAGTCGTGTTTTTATGTTATTGTATGTTAAAAATGACAGTTTATTGTATTAGCTTTATGGTATATATATTCTTTGTATGAAACGCTTGTATTATCAGACCTTTGAGACAAAACGAGTCTTGTGGCCAAACATTGATGTGTCAAAATTAGGTGCATTTCATTATGAACTTCCTCTTCTCACTGTTTGCAAATCAAGTATTTCAGCTGTAATTTAATGACACTTTAATGACACTTGATGACACTTGACACTAATTAACAGTTTACAAGCTCTTAAAAACCAGTCTGATGACCTACTTTTTTCTGTTATTTTCCAAGTTCAAAACTTTTTTAAGCCAATTGATCAAGTATAACCACCAAAGTCGATCTTCCTCTGTGCAGGTATTTTTCCCACGTACAATAAACTAAAACAATGGAGCCTCAGTCTCTCAAAGAGTTCAGCCATTCTTTAAATACATTTATTTTTATTTTTTATTAAATAGAATGATTGATTTTACTCAACTAAAAAGCATCAAATCTGTCAGCCGTTTAAATCCTTTTTTTCCCAGTATTATAAAAAGACAGACTTCAGAGATCCATCCCTCACCTCTGATGAAGGTGGAAGTATTCAAACCTGTCAGGAAATAAACAGTACTAGCTTCTTTAAATTTTTTGTCTTATCAAGAAAACATTATAAGCCATAAGAAGACACAATTAACTTTTTTAAATTTAAACTTCAGCGATGTTTTCAGAGCAGTTAATATCTGCCAATGCGACAAGCAAGAATGTCTTAAATACAGCTTGATAACGGCCTTATAAATTTTGCAGTGTGGCCTGACAGTGTGAGCTATTGGGGGAAACACTCCGATGACCTTAAAGCCGTTATTTTTTTCTCTGGTTTCATTCTGTTGCATCACAACTTCCACAACCGTCGCTGTTATTGCTGTAGTCGCACATGTCGTAATATCAGCCAACAGCCGTGGTCTGTGCACTGAGAAAACCCCCCACAGATAAACGCTCCCCCAGCTGCACTGCAGAGGAGGAAGTGTTGTTTTCTGCCGATCGCTCAAAGAAAACAATGTCCTCTTTTATTTTGAGCTCACCCCGACTGAACTGGTCCAGCTCCTCTCCGTCCTCACATGCCCTGGGCAGATTACATAACTGCCGCGTACGTGTAACGGCCGTCTTCCCTGTGAACAAGCCCTGTACTCACAGAACTGCTCATGTTTAATCTTATGTTTAAACTTGGGAAATGTAGGGCAGTTACAATCAACAGTGACTTTGACAATTGATTAGTTGTCAGTTTAATGTACTAGTTGTTTTGATGCATATAGTGAGGTCAGTGAATATGGGATTTTTAGGCATTTCGTCAAAAAAAAGCTCCAGGCAGGACTGGAGAACATCTTCTTACACTTTGGGCTGTTCCATTCATTCATTTCCTTCTTCAGTTCTAGAATGTGGTCATAAAACTTCTTCTCAGCGTCTGTGTAAGGTTAAAAAACTATTAGTCGATGAATAAATGAGTTGATAACTTTTTCCATATTATATTAGTTACGATTTATAGATTAACTTGTCTCAGCCCAAGTTAAATGTGTGTTTTATACTGGCAAAAATTAGGCCTACAAACGGCATAAAAGTAACAAAAGGCTTACAACATGTATTTTCAACGCAATAGGTATAAATGTGTAATATATCATGTTTTTGTTCTCTGTAAGAAGTTGGTGTCATCTATAATCACATGGTGTCCAGTTCCCCCTACCTCTGTGTAATATCTTTTGAGAGATTGCTAATATTTCTAATGGATCAATCTTCTACCCGCTGCACATTGCTTTTATAAAAAAAAAGTTGTGCCCTTGAGAGATGAAACAGGATAGAATCTGTTGTCCTTAGGTAACACGGTTTAATAATGCAGCAGGAATCCATTTATAGATGAAAGCTCACAGCGAAGGAGAGTTCAAATATGAAACTGTACAATATGATTCACAGTCACTGTTTGGCTTTGTCACTTTAGGTCAAAGAACATTCGGTCTGCAAATGTGTGATGATGTATGTGTTTAAGTAACATATATCAACAAAACATTGCTTTTCTGTATAAAACCGGTTGTTTTCATGTCTTGCCGGATCAGAAATTGCATGAGCTTAAGGATGTGAAGAAATGTTAATGGATGGTAACATTTCGTTTGCAGTCATGAAATGCAGAAACAATGTGGACATAACAGACTTTTTATCTTCTTCTGTTTTCTGTGCTTGTGTCTGCAGTTCAGTCAATCTGTCATGATATTTATACATATACTGAGGAATCATAAACATTTATGGACATTGGTAATCTTCCCCTTATGGACCAATGGCTCTATGTGTTTCTTGTGATAAACTGTTGACTCTTATCTGTGTTGGTGAATTCAACGTTTGTGTTGTGATTATTCATTCTTTATAAGAATACATTGAATAATAATGAATAATATTTATATAGCACTTTTTAGACATTCAAAGACGCTTCAAATGGCCTTCTTCATTCACTCCCTACACATTAAACAAATGTCATGGCCACAGCTGCCCTGGGGCATATTGACAATAACTAGCCTGCCAATCTGTGTTACTGGCGTCGACAATCGTCACTAATCAATGACTTACACACTAGACTCATACTTGGCAATGAAGGACACAATGACAGTTTGGCACTTTACAGCTGCAGTTGCTGTGGCACCTGGTGACCCCTGAGGTCTCCCATCTCAGTACTAACCAGGTCCTGTTCTGCTTGGCCTCTGAGGTCTGACAGGATCAGACTTTAACATGCAGATGTGTAACCACAGTTAATAGCCTAAAATGTGTGCCAAAAAGTAATTACCTGTACTTATTGCCACATATTTTTGACAAGAGTAATCCGAAAACCTGAAAGACCTGAAACTATCCTCGACTCAGTACCAATTATACAGTGATTTATGTAACATTTTAATTCTTTAGAATTGTTTAATCTACTGGATATTACTATTAAATGTGTTACAATATAACTGTAGTCTGTGTCACCTCCCCATTGTGTATAATAATACTGAATGGAATACTTCTGAATGCACTATTGTGTCTTGTAATAATTGTAATAATTATTATCTGATTAGAGTTATAACTGTGAGGGCTGTAGGCTGCTCTGTAACATGTTGACAGTGTGTGTCATACTCAGGCTGAATCAGAGTTACATAAGCAGATCACCTTCCCTTTCTGGCTATTGCAGTCTATTTACTGGTCTGAAGTAAGGATCAACTGCCCTCTGCTGGCCACCACACGGAAAGATCAGAGACGAGGCTTTCCCACACTTATATAATAATAATGATAATGATAATAATAATAATAATAATAATAATAATAATAATAATAATAATAATAATAATAATAATAATAATAATAATAATAATAATAATAGTGAACTTGATGCATTTCAAATTGTCTTTGAGATTGTCCTCTGTCGATCAAAAAGACAATGAAAATGAAGGAACGGAAAAATAAAGACTGTGAAAACCCTTTCTATCATGACTTAAAAAGACCCAGTATGAAGTGAAACAACATACAAATGGAAATTAATTTACAGCTCCTATATTTTATTTTATTTAAAATAACATAAAAAACACACTCTTAGAATATAAAATCCTCTACATTATAATATAATCTAAATATTAAACATATTTAAATAAATATGCTACCTTTTAAAACCTGAGAAAGTAAAGTACAAAGACAACATAGGGCACTTTATAATACAACCTACCACACAGTGATCTATTGGTAAAAGTAAGTTTGCAGATTTGAGTTGTTCTTAGTGTTTCAATGCCCACGATCTACAGTGTCTATGTTTGGTCCCAGTGTGAAGCGACACGTGGAGTCACTGAATGTGACATAAATTCTGCCTAATCTGCTTCATATTGTGTTGGTGAATATTTCTCTCCAAACATTAGTACATTGTGGTTAACTGTTCCTCACGCATGTCTTTTCATGTGCAGAGCCAGGTGGTCCGAGCGGGAGAAGGCCCTCTGACACAGCAGGCACTCGTAGGGCTTTTGACCTGTGTGTTTCCGATAGTGACGCGTCAGTTCATCTGAACGTGCAAACTTCCAGCTGCAGCCTTCCCAAGAGCAATGGTACGGCTTTTCACCTGATCAGACAAACTCTCATTAAGCACATCATAGTTCATATCATGTAAACATGTTTCCTGCTTCACTACCTGTGTGGGTGCGGAGGTGGGCCTTCAGGTGCGAGCTCTTGGTGTAGGTCTTGGAGCAGCCTGGATACTCGCAGCTGTGGATGGCAGGTCTCTTCTTGCCCAGGGTTCGACGTCCACGTTTGCCCTCAAGTGCCCCCGGGGGGAGAGGGGAGGCCATGAGCCCGGGCTGGTTCAGAGGGACTGCAGTCGGACTGTAGTCACAGTAGACACTGCTGCTGGGACTGAAGTGAGGAACATAGCTGTAGTGTCTTGGGTCAGGGTGCACAGTTTGAGCAGAGAGGAACCTGTGGTCAGTGTAGGGCAGTGGAGAGGGCTGCTGAGGGGCGTAGTAGGGACTGAACTCCCAGGGCGGCATCCTGACAGGACCTCCTCCGTGTCGGTCTATGCTGCATGCCTGTAGAAAGCCAAAGTGATCCACATTTGGGGCTAGGAGTGTCTGTGTGGGTTGAGGTTCAGAATACCCAGGGTACAACACCGACTGAGCAGAAGAGACCTCCACTGTGGAGAGCAGCTCAGCCACATGTCTGCCGCCCTGCTGGTCTTTAAAGGAACATGTTTCAGAGAGGGTCTTGAGGCCGATCTCTGGGAGCTCAGGTTGTGTGCTCACACAGGCCTCAGGAGAAGGGCTCAAGGCCCAGTCTGACAGTAAGAGGTCGATGTCCCAGGATGCCTGGCTGCTGTTGTCCAGCTCCTCCGGGGTCAGGTGTTGGACCTGAAGCTGCTCGGGGTCTGGGGGAAACGTCCTGCTGCTGAGAGGGTCCAAAGAGAGAGAGCTGACCTCTGAATCCCAAACCTGGAGGACATTTAAAGTGATGCGTATTTTGTTTATACTGTACACTGTAATCAATATTTATAAAAACACTGTGATCAATAAAATCTTAGCCCAAAAATAGAAATTAAAAACCACCAAAAGAAGATATTCATAGCAAAAAACAAATATATAGAATTGAAATATATTGTCCTATTGCTCTGTGTACTACACAAACATGTTTCTTACCTTCATATCGTCAGTGGAGGGGGTGAAGTTGGTGAAGGAGCTGAAGGAGCTGAAGGAGCTGAAGGAGGGGAGTGCAGCCTGTGTAACAGCCATCAAGCACCTCAAAAGTTACAGACTAAAAAAGAAAACTTTCTGAAATCTAGAAATTGTTAGAATATGCTCTAAAATTAAATAAAAACTCGTCACAAATCCCTCTCCCCAGTTACAGTGCTGTTCAGAGGCTGCACACAGCTCCCTAAAGCCCCATAGCTCCACTGGTATCTCACCTCTGTCTTGTCTATCTCTGTCAGCTGCAGCTTCAACCCCAAATCTCACTTTTCACGTAGGGGTCGACCGTTAGGAGGTGGAGCGTTCTCTATACGTCCTTCGATGCACTTATTCCAATGATTAAACTCATAAACATCCTGCTTTCTGGTGGACAGACGAACTGTGTCTTCAAATGTAATGACAACTCTTTGTTTTACTAAGGGAGTGCAGATTCTAAATAAAATAAGATAAATATCATAATTTTATGAAATTACCACCTGTCCAAAGTACAACAAAAATCCAGTATGATGAAATCGAATTACAATAAAATAAAGTTGTCGTTTTTAACATTTTTGCAGCTTCTATGGCGGTGTCTTAATTTATACTGCTGTGTGTACATTTTCCCACTCGGAGATAGATAAAGTGTTTTGAATTGAATGTATGAAGGTCTTTCGTATTGATAAGCACTTTGGCAACATGTTTTATCCTCTTGAAACCGATGTATATAAATTGAATCAACTTTTTACTTAACATTTCCCTCACTGTCCATTTTGAATGCTCTGTCTTCTTTGTTGGAACGTGTGGTTTTGACTTCTCAGAAAGCCCCTGTTATTCAGTGATATTTGTTTATCTGGATGCAGGGGCAGAGTCGGGCTGCTGTCTTTTCAGTGATAATGAACTTTAGAGCGCTGCTGGCTCTGGTCAGGTGCCCACGGCTGATAACCAGTCAAACCTCAGAGTGACGACATCTCCAGAGTCCCTACAACAACAGGACAGCAATTCACAGAAACGACACCAACGTGAGCCGACATTTGGGAGATCTTTAGTTAGATAGCATTGTCTTTAGGCAGAGATGAAAGTTTGTATTTTAATAAAGGCCAGACTATTTGTAATATGCGCATTAGAAATTCCTCTTATTTTGACTGGATTTTGACATATTCTTGTAGTCAGGAGAGCAGACAGAGACTTTTTGCTATTTAGCAGCCATTGGTACAAAAACCTAACACTTAAAGATAAGAGTACCTAACTATTGTTAGGTACAACTACATTTTGGTAGTTCGAATCATAGACTGTTGAAATAGTTTCTTGTAAAGAAATCAGACCACAATAGGCGTTTATAAGCTTTATCTTATTCTGAAACAACAAGTATACGAGCCTTGTGTATTTCATTCTTTGGATTGAGAGCTAATTGGCTGAATGAGGATGTGTCCCTCATTTTCACTTTTCAGTCTATGACTATGGTCTAATTACGTGCATGTAAAAACTATAGTTATAGGACTAAACTGTTTTAAGAACGACTAACTATAGTTAAATTAATTTTATTACAAAATAAGATTTATTGTGATCTTGAAAGTTAGGTACTCCAACTTTATCATAAAAAACTAAATATGTAGGAAATATGGATGAATTAGGAAACAAATTGTGTCTGTTTTTAATGTTTTTAAGAGAATGTGCTTATACTAAAGTCTGGACTGCTCCTTTTTTACACTAGATTGGTCACATCTTCAGATAAAACTTTTCAGACAGCGACCTTTAGCCAATCACAAGTATGTAAAAGATGATAGAGACCGCATGTTGAGGTCTGGGTTGTTCATACGTTTACTTTACAAGATTTCCATCCATCCATTTTCTACCCTTTAATCCATTTCTGGGTCAGGGGGGTGGCAGTCAGAGATGCCACCCAAGTCTCATAGCACCAGCCCCTCACTGACCCTCTGCAGGTGGTGAGTCCACAGGAGGACTGCTGCTCTCTGAGTGTGAGCATAGCCTTGATCTTTCAGTGGGGGCTTTGGGCAAAGTGGGGTTAAGTGTCTTGCCCAAGGACACAACGACAGCAGTCATCAGTGGGAGTCGATGGAGAAGGTGCAGAGGTGGGAATTGAACCCACGACCTTCTAGCCTTAAGGCCAATGCTCTACCAACTGAGCTACTGTCGCCGTTTACTTTACAAGATTTGGTTCAGGCAAAAATCATGCATACATGATAGGAATCAGCTTCATCCCTGACATACACAATATTAAAAATAAAAAAGAATGAGGTAGATTTGACTTGATTGTGACTTTTAAACACTTTAACAATATTTTTAAGCAACAAAATGTATTTTTATTGTGACATCTAGAGTTTGTTGATGGTCGGTTGTCATGGTGACCGCAACAGGAAGCGCACCAAAGACGAAGCAGTATAATTTTCTCGTGTAAAGGTATTAAAGGTATTATCCAAAACTCCAAATATTATCCAAATATTACAGCAGCGAGTCTTTGTACGTGACTGACTTGATGTGAAGTGTTTTTACGTCGGTGTTCGTTTTGCAGATGGACAAAGCGTCGGGAGGACAGTGGAAGTGCGCGCGGCCCGTCACGCAGCAGACGCAGCAGCTGCTCAAACGTGAGATCTGTTCATATACTGTTGAGTTATAGAGAAAGTTATGCACTTCGTTTTCAATCTTTTCCTCTACAGAATTAATGCTGGATACCCGTCTCACCAATGTTCAAAAAAGACAGCTCCGAGACTGCTTCATAAGTGAGTAGCCACCATCATAACCACATGTCTATGCTAAACATACAGCTTGGTTTTATTTCTTTAAATATAGTTAGCTTTTTATTGGTTTTTAATTTAATTTTTTTGTACTTAATGAGTTTAGTATATTAAGAGTACATAGGTAAGGTTGACAAAGTACTTTGAGGTTTCCTGGAAATGTAAGGTGCAATAAATAAAATATATTATTATTATAATTATAATTGTTTACAGTATTCTCCTTGTAAATTGAACTCTGTCTAATGACATCTGCCTTTCTGAGTGGAGTTTGCATGTTCTCCCCGTGTCTGCGTAGGTTTCCTCCGGGTACTCTGGTTTCCCCTACCACTAAAAATATGTACAATAGTTCTGGCATGCGCCTCCTGTTCGGCGACAAATGCCCAAAAAATAACAATTGTAAACCGCTTTGTGACTCTGTCTGTGAAAGGCGATATATAAATAAAACTTACTTACTTACTTAAACTAAAGACCCACATTTATTTCCAAAATGTCTCTGTCAAGCACGAGTCGCAGTAATTTTCTTTCATAGGAAAGTCCTTAAAAGCCACATAAAAAAATTAAAAAATGAACGCTTGTTTTTTGTTTATTTATTAAAAAATAGCATTTGAGCATGGCCGAAAGACGTCGCTCAGATTATCCCCACAGGCTTTTGAAACATTTAAGAGTTAAAGCAAATAAGGTGGAAAGTCCAGTCCCAATGAGTATGAACTGTTTTGACTGGATAAATGTGGAAATAACTGAATGAAAGGACCTCCAGAAAGTCACTATAAACTTTGTTATAATATTAAATATTAAACATAACTTTAGACTGTAAATTTTAGTCTATGGTTATGTTTAATATTCTTCTAATGTTGTCGGAAAGTCTAATTCTGTTCATGTTGACAGATGGAACACCTTTACATTTGGTCTGTGCCCGAAATCCACCTCCTCCTCCTCCTCCTCAGTCAAAACCAAAGCCTTGTACTTCACGCGGACCTAAAGGCAAACCACAGAAACGCAGTGCTGACCAGTGCCAAGCAGGTGGCAGCTACGTCAGGGACCGGTTTAAGCCCGGTCCAACTCGTGAGTTTAGAAATAACACTTTTGTTGTAACAAGCACACACTTGCGTTTAAAACCTTGTATTTTTCTAGGAGATCTTGAGAAGGAAAAACGCCACCTCCAAAAGATCCTGGCGATGGGAAAAGATGAACCAAGTGCAACAATAAAAGAAAGTCCTCCAGACTCAGAAGCCCCAGAGGAAAAGGACCGCGTTGATGAACGTAGGTGCAAGAGTTCTACCTCGGGCTGCAGGATATCGCCAAACTATATGATTGCAATATTCTGACTAACAATGTGATTGCGATTTACAATGTTTTATGAGTGTCAAAAGTCATAACAACTTGTGAGTGTTAACTTGACAAAGCACATTGCATTAAAAAAAAGACAAAAAAAACATTTGACAAAATATGGTTGTACAATAGTTTACCAAGAAAATATTACATACTGTAGGACAATAGAGTTTGGAACAAGCAAAGAGAAGCAATTTCCCACTGAGGATTTTTTTGGGGCAAATATTCACTCAAATTACACTAAAATCAAGATAAGCCATTTTAGATGTTTTTTGTTTCTTTGAATGCTATGTTCGCAAAATTCTTGTTGTGTCCAGTAAATATGTTCTAGTGCAGGGGAGTTTGATTCCATCAGACCAACAACCCTAAAATGCATTTGTATGTCTATCTCAACAGTAAAATGAAATCCATAAGTGCAGTATAAAAGATGAAATTAAATCCAAAATACTATAGTTCTTAAAGCGGTAGCCTTGAGTTAACGTTTTTCTTACAGTTGTGGAGGAGATTGAAGAAAGACGTCAGTTTCTGGAGGACATGGCGTCAATGGGACAAGAGAAGCACTATGTAAACGTTATCAACACTGAAATATCGCAGGTAAAGCACAGCATCCCGTTCACCCTCAGTGTTCAGCATTAGTGATGTGCTTTTGCTGTTGTAGAGAATCAGAGAACTGAAGCTGTTGGACAGAAGTGACCCATCCAGGAACGCTGCAGAGGAATGTGAAGGACAGAAAGAATAGGCCTTTAGTGGTATGCATTTCACTTTGTACTTTTTATGTGATGTTAAATCATGAACTTTTGAATATTTTTTATTTTCTTGTTGCCTTTTGTGAAGTCCAAATGTTGATTATATTTGGTTGTTTTAATGGTGATCACCTGTTATACACATGTTATACCCAGTCAGAGCCTTGGGTCCATCTTGCATTAATGTACAATAATTGGTTCTGAACCTTTGAACGCATTTTGCTGTGCACATTTATGAAAAATCAACATAATCTACATAATCATTAGACAAACATAGGAACAAAGCTTTGCAAATTTATTACATCCGTTATTACCATTTGTTTGACACTGGCAAAGAAAGAGACTCGAGTTTGGGAATACACATTTAGGGACAAAAAAATGCTAAATCCATGAAAGCAGTTTATTTGACTTTGAAGTCTGGATTTTTTTAAGGCAGAATTACATGGAAAAACATAGTCAAATATATAAATAAACAATTGCATCTTTGTTGCGATATACATCTGCTCTTTAGTATTAAATGTTAAGATATGTTTAATATTGTGATGAATGAATAAATACGGTTTGTTTGATATTCCGCAAATATTAAAATAAGGCCTAAGAATGGCGACTATAATGGCAGCTTGAGGAGTCTCTACATGAAATCTGTTTTAAAATGCCTTCACACAAGTACCACAGGGAAACCAACCACAACTTATAACCACTTATAGAACAAGTTTTGGGTCCAGAGCTATATTTCAAACATAACCGTCAAAGTTGCCTTAAATAATAAAACCTTACTTCACAATCCAAATGGTTTTTAGGTCATAATGATTGAAGTGTGTAGTCAGTTATTCAGAAGTTACACCCAGACACAAGATTTTAGGACTTAAAGAAACCCGGCGGGACATGTTTTTGGAGCATTGCATAAAATTATGTCATTTGAAACTGAGGGACATTAGTCAAAGATGTAATCGTTAGGTCGTTCCTCGTTCGTACAGGATTGTTTTGCTTGTTTCAGCTCTTCTCCTTTCGTGGACTCGGGCTCTTGCTTTGCTCTCCTTTGTGGCTCAGTCTTTTGAAAACTTTAGACGGCTTGAACTTTGCACCTTTTTTCTTCTGCTGCTCACAGTCTGCTTCCTTTGAAAAGTCTAATAGCAAAAAGAACAGGACTAAATTTGAGTCCATTACTTACTTTAATTAGTATAACACAATTCTTACCTTTTTTCTTCAACATGGCTTCCATAACTTTATCCTCCTCCTCTTCCCTGAAACAGATATGAGTTTACCATATGAAAACAATAAAAACAAAATAGTTCATTTATTTATTTAGACTTTTAGACTAGATTATGACAAATAATGATGTCAAGATTTAGGATCTTATCATACATTTTAGGATTGAGTAATATTGCTTATATTTTGAAGCAGCTTTAAAGCTGGGGCACCGTTTTTTTCTGAGCAATTGCCCAATTCGGTTTTCCCCTCAAGAAAGTATATTGTGAAGACGTTTGACAACATTTAGACAGCTATAGCTCTTAATGTAACGAGAAATCATTTAAACTTTTCAGTCTTTTCAGCGGTGAATAGTGAATCCATTTATCAATTTCAATTAATACTTATTTTTGGTTCAACATTTCCCGCTTTAGTACATTTCCCTTTGAAATAAGTTATAGTTTCAAAATATATATTGCAAAAGACGCATTTTATAGCCCAGTTTTCACACCAGCCCTACATGGCTCTACTCTACTGTACCCCAATTGAGACTGTTTCCACCAACTCTATTTAACCGACACCAGGTTCTTTTTTACTAAAAAGCCATGGTTATCAATACATTTAGAGTGGGGCTGGTGGAAACGGGGCTTACGTTTCCTGAAAAGTACCTCTGTCGGTCCTGATCCATAGTGTTCACGATTTGGTTTCGCTGTTCGATGATGGTGACGAGCTCGGCCATGAGCTCCTGGTCCCGGCTCTTGTCCTCCTCCGTCCAGTCTTTTTCTGTTCAAAGAAGTGACACGTGAAGCTGACCATTAGAAAAAGTAAATCCTAAACATGAAGGAAACGTATACAAAATGTTATTCATACCTGGTTTATTGAGCAGACACCTCAGCTCATACTCTACATCAGCTTGTCTCTCCTCTAGATTTTGCTGCTTGGCCCTTTAATCACACAATGTTGTAAAATGATAAACTGGTATTGTATTAGACAATTATAAAAAAGGTAGTGCGATGATGAGCTTACGTGTAAACGAGTTCAGCTTCCCTACGAACTAAGAGGTGTTTATCGTGGATCAGAGTGAACCAATCCATCAACAAGTGCTCCTCGTCCTCGTCTGAATAAGTGACAAAAAATAGGATTCATGTTTTGGTTAGTAATTAATTTTGAAAATTGAAAATAGGTATGGTTATAGTTAAAAATAGCATACACACAGGTTCACAGACAGTGTCACAGACAAGATTGGTAGAGTGATAAATAATTCCCACAATAAGACAATATTTATAATGTTTATTATAGTTTAGTAGTTTGCAGGTGCTTTTCAGAACGGCAAGCAACAACAACACCACAACTAAAGGGACTTTTCTGCATTGGGGCAGGTTGCGGATGACCCCACTGTCAGCTTTTAGTCAAAGCTGTTAAAAAACTGCTAGCAATCGTTGTGTCAAAACCCAATGGAGGTTTGTGACTTAAAATGAGCCTCATTGTAAACAACCCACTCAAGCAGACCAGAGCTTTTTGTGTGTGAAAGCAAAAATGTGTGGGATCACTTCCACTTTCTTTATCACAAGATGGGAAAGTCATAAGATGAATAACAATATTCCTATAGACACATGTCTATAGGACCAATGCCTTTATCTTTTAGTAACCCTGTAGTAAACTTACTGACAAAGTTTGAACTTAACCAAAATAATATGAATGAAATGTTGTGCATTAGATAAATGTAGCATATAAACCATGAATCTATTTTGGTTGATTAAAATTATTATTATTCGTGTTCCTCCTCTAATACACGACTTTACCGTTGGGGTTGTCCCGGAGCTTCTTCTCCAGCTCTACGCCCCTCTGCTCCAGATCGTCCAGTTGTTTTTCCAGTCGACTCATCTCTCCATAGATGTCCTCTGCTGGGATGTACTGGTCTGACTGCACCTGGGTTTATGATTGGACAAAAAGCTCTTAAATCTGACAAAAACTGATGTGATTTGAGTCATTCTGGGGATAAAGGGATGTCTTACTTTGCGCTTGATGAGAGGAAAGCCGTGGCCGGGGGCTGGAGGTCTGGCGGGTCGAGGGCCTTTTGGTGGTTTCCCTTTGGATTTTGCTTCAGATGGAGATGCCTTTCTGTTGAAAGGGTTTTCTTTGCAGGTCCGCTAAAAATGGATCAACCATTTAAAAACTATATCTATTTTTGTATTTATTCATTTGTTCCTTTCATGAAAATGCTTTGTTCACGTAATTCACATAATAACAGTTACATACATATTTTAAACATTTACATGAAGGAAAGGAACAGAAAAGAAGAATACAATTCTTATGTTTTTCTGCCCCTTTTCAAAATCATATCTACCCTGGCCTATCACATGGTACCAGTTTCACCAACAAATAATAATAATAATAATAATAAAAATAAAAATGTTTTACATATGTTTTGTTGCAAATGTTTGCATTTCAACAATACATACAATCACTCAAGAAGTTTATATGATTCAATAATTTTTGCAGTATACAACTTTTTAAATTGAAAGATATTTTGACAACGTTTTGATTCATTTTCCTGAGCATTCCACAGTTTTACACCTTTAACAGATAAGCACATTTGTTTTAATGTTGTTTGTGCAAATGTTTAAAGTCAAACCTTCTCCTAGAGTTTTCTTGTGCATAACATATATTAATCAGAATTCAGACATTATATCCATGGGTCTCTGTGTGAAATATTAGGGACAAGAGAACCACAACGGAGAGGTTAACCCCATGGATGGACAGGCTGCAGATGCATTGTCCCATTTGACTTCTTATATACAGTGGTCCCTTGTTAATCGAGGGGGTAACGTTAAAAATAACCTGCAATGAGTGAAATACGCAAAGAAGCCACAAATAAAAGGTAACTGCCATTTTGTACTAGCGGTTATATGATGTTGTCTGTAATGTTGTATAAACGCGGTGAATGAGAAGTACGTTGTGAAAAAGGATGCAAAATCATACACAAAAAAATCGAAAGGTGTATTGCGGTAGAGCCAGGGACTATTGTGCACAATAATACTTCCTTTCAAATCACTGTACTGACACCACCAGCAACAGCAGTGATTCTCTTTATCATTAGTGCCCTGATGCTGTCAAATCAGAGTTTTATTTTATTTATCTATTTTTTTTTACAAAAGTACTACAAGTAAAGAACAGAGGTTCTGCACTAGTGGAGACACACAATTGAGGATTATCATAACAAAGTCTTTAAAGCAAAATAATAGAAAAAACGAATAAGAGCATTTTTTGTCAACCGTAATCTTAAATATTTATTGACCATACAGACGTGCTGCTTCTAGCCCATTCTAAACTCACCTTATTGAAATGTTAGTATATTTATTAAGGCGACTTACCTTGTTGTTTGAGGCCAGTGGACTCGGAGCCGCGGTGCCATTTGAACTGCGGCTCGTTTGCGGCGTGGCTGGTGCTGAACTGGCGTATGAAGGCACATGGAGCGCACTGGGGCTGAGCGGGGCCTGGAGGTCGTTGGAAGGGGCCACCGAGGAGCCGTCTGGAGATGCGATGGAAGGCTCCGAGGTGCTTTTGGTGATGGGGTGTTCGAGGTCACTGCTGGCACCACCGGCCGACCGCTGCTCCGACCCCGAGGAAAGGCTCTCGGTGCTCAGGGCTGGAGACGCGGAGCAGGAGGAGGGCTGCGAGGGAGACAGCGCTGCGGAAATACAAGAACACACAGGTAGGATTATAATTCAGAATGGTTAAGAAACGTCTGACTTTGTAGAAGGTTGGGGTGATGATAAAGTTTCAAAATAAAGTTAGACATTTATGGGTATAAAATTTACTTTCACTTAATCCGACAAAATGCAGCATTTTTCAACATTTCGAAATAGAGGTTGAGGCCTGATATGTTTTTTTTCAAACCTGATACAGACAGCAAGAAGTAAACAAGACCGATAACCGATAAACAGTGCCTCTTTTTGAACATTTTGTCATGTTTAGAACAATGAATAAAGATTATCACTTGATTTTTTTACAGAAAGTTCACACAAAAGTAATAGACTGTGAAGTAAAAACCAAATGATACATGGTTCTGTTTGGTTTTTTTTCTTCAAAAACTGAAAAGAAGGGCATGCACAAATAATCATACAGCATGAGTAAATATCAGCTATCATTGTCGTTTTACCCAGTAGGCTGGATGAGACAAAAAAAACTAAGAAATACTGGCACCAATATTGGTGCAGATTATTGTCGACCCCTTCTCTCACACCTTTAGATCTGGCAATAAAAATACTCAAATAATAAAAACTAGAGCGTTCCAGTGTACTTCTCATTGACAGCAAGCTACCGTAATTTCCCCTTTCTTCAGTCATAATAATATTCGAGTATTCATTACATTTGAATCTCATTTTCAAAATGAGATTCAAATCTAATTTTGAGATTTGAATCAAATCTCTAAATAAATAAAACAAATATTAATTGACTCGAGTTGAGAACAAACCTTGGCTGACGGAGGGTGGAGGTGGAACTCGGGGGGCGGGTCGTTTCTTGCTCTTTTCGGCGGCCGGGCTTTCGGAGCGAGGCGACCGCTCTCTGGAGGGAGAGGGGTCCGCAGCAGGCGAGTCGGCTGCTTTTCTAATGCTGTACCAGGGGTGAGACGCTGGCAATGCGGACGGCGCCTCTTCATCAACGGCCTCCTCCTCGACGGCCTCCTCCTCGTTCTCCGCGTCTTCATTGTCGTCATCGTCAAACGGGTTGGCAGGGACGGGCGGGGTGCTGCTCCTGGAGTCGTCCCCTTTGAGAGACACAGAGGCCGAGGTTGGAGGCGTGGCCAGTCCAGGGACAGGAGGGGGAGGGGCTTTCTTCTTCTTGGACTCTTGTGATTGGACCAGAGCAAGCCAGGGGGGGTCTTTGGGTTTTTGGGAACCACCAGACAGACTACAGACACACGGACACAGATCGGGACGACAGCACCATGAAGATACACATGGAATGGTGAACAGGTTCAAATACAGTGCAAGACAGCAATTTACTTTTGACCTAAGTTTTATATAGTGAGGTAAAGTGGCTCATAATGATTTTTTGTTTTTTAGATCTTCCAAGTAACTAAATCAATACTAGTTAACTAGATGATGCTATAATTTAGTCTTTATGGCGTGGATCAATAGTTTTTACTTGTTTGTTAAAATCTGCACTTTCAGTAGACTAGAATGTGACTTGTACAGTAACAATGGGGAAAAATTGAGGTGAGATGTTACCAGAGAAAGCACAAGACCAACATTAGATTAGAACTAGAACTCTGCTCAGTGTTAAAGTGTGGTGCAGGAAAGACTAAAGGTACCAAAATCCTCTGCAGTTGTAGCATTATTCTACAACTACACTACAAACCAGACACAACTCAAGTTTTTCATTTAAACTGTGTCATGGGATTTTAGCAGCTGCTTCAGTACTGTATCTGGGCCACACAAAGAGTCCTACCTAAACCTGTGCTGCCAGATGGCACATTGCTGAGCTCTGTCATCATGCAGAGGTCGTGTCTACCTCTGAGCAGGACAATGATTCATGTTGGGGATCTGGATTTTAACTCACACGGCGCAGCAATGGGAAAGTGGAGGAGTAGCCGCGGGCAAGGCTCAGAGAAGAAATTCCTTTTTACTACTAGAGCAATAGCCTGACAAGCCAGAATACTCCCTGTCGACAGAAGTTAGTCTGGGCACGCAGCCTGTTTGGGCATTGTGAACCAAACGGCAGCAGTGTGTCAAGAAAAAATGACAGTCAAATAGAAAAAAACCTGGCGACCGATACAGAGCCAATGCAGACACGATTTTAAACGCGTGAGATGACAAACAGTGACTTAAAAGAAACAAACAAAACGTAATTGTTACCTTCCAGGAGACCGTGATCTTTCTCTGGGTTTTGGTGGAAGAAGAGGCTTCTGAGAGACATCTGTAAAACAAGTCAAGCTTAGATTGACCACAATTAAAGTGTCCCAACAAGATATCTGATTCTTGCTCCAACGGTAAATCATGTTTTAGGACAGTCACCCGCTTTTGTACGTTTTTTGTACGGTTATTTAAATAAATAAGTCATATGGAAAACGTGAGAAGACGGGAATATGCTTGGGACTGCTGCAAAATGTTTTAAATAATCATACATACTTTAAAAGTTGACAAAGACATATGAGATGGACATAAACAATGATAATATCTTGGTGAAATTAAATTGAATTGAAACCGAATTGACATGTTTCCACAAAATCAATAATACATAATGACAAGAACAATGCTCAGTGATAGTAGCAGCGTTGCTATACAGCGGCAATGGCCTGCTCTTAATATTCTTCTTTAAGTTTATTTTATTTATTTCCGTTATTGATTGTAGCAAGCCTCTATCTCTTATCAAGTTTAAGGGCTCTACCTTTTGACGGTTTCTCTTATCATTTACAAAAAATTCTGGCCCATAAATTAACATATGATGAAAAGCCTTCAATCAGCGCACACACAAAGGTAAAGCAAATGTAATTATATACATACTGGTATTTGCAGGACTGGCCGTTGGGGGAACCCGGGCTCTGGGGGCAGGTTGTGGGGGTGGAGTGGCATCAGATACCCTCCTGGGAGCGGGGACAGGGCGGCTCACACACTCTGACTGACTGACGGGAGCAGAGGGCATGTCTCCATTCAACAAGACTCCTGTTGGGGCTTCACTCTGCTCTTCTTTTCCCTCCTCCTCCTCTTCTTCTTCATCGCTCTCATCAAATGGATTCGGAGGAGTGGAAGCTTGGGCGTTTTCCTCATTGTCTTTTAAACGTTCGTCTTCTACAGAGTCTTCTTGAATCGTTAAAACTGGAGTGATAATAGCAGTGTCATTGGTCGTCTTTTCATCGTTGCTTAAGTCCTCCTCTGTTTTATGTGATGAAGAGTCAGAGACAGGACTGGGGCAGATCCTGGCAGACTCCACTATAACAGGCTTTTTGCTCAGCTCCGGTTTCTTGCTGAGATCTGGTCGTCCGTTTTGATTGGCCAAACCATGCCGTGCAATGTGATGAGAGCAGACCAAGGAGCCAGAGTTGTTCACGAGTTTGTAAGATCCAGGAAGTAATGTGCTGTGGCATTCAGTGCACCTGAGAGAACAACATATACATGCAACTGTCATTAGGGTTTCATCGTTACTAAAGTAAAAAAAAACAACAGTATTTTAACACCCACACCACAAGCATCACTTATAAATACTGACATACCAGTACATTTTTTTATTCTATTTTTTTTTTCTGATCGACAACTGTAAACCAATTGTTATGGCCTTCTCTAACTCTAAGAACATCTTGGGAAATATACAAGCTTTTCCCCACTGCAGCCAAGCGTTGATCCGGGAGAACAGTGGGAAAGCTTGGCGTGTTGTTTGGAGCTACTTGTCAAATAACAAACATGTCAAAACAACTAATAAAAAAAGTATTCTGGAGTTGCAGAACACAGAGGACCCGATGGAATTATCTTCCACATGGAGCAACATAAACGATTTCAAAACATATGTTAAAAGGACAACTTTAGAAAAGAAAGAGCAGTATGTGCAAAAGCTCAACATTTGATGGTAAGAGCTTCATTCTGGTTACAAAGCTAATTACATCGTCATTATGCAAAAGATTGACCCTCCTGATCCATTTTATTGCAATCCAAATTACTGCTATATTTGGCCGGAGATTACCTTGGCAAAATCTCTGGGTCCAAGCAAGTTTAATGCCCAGATGTTTGGACACTATCACCCGTGTCGCACAGAATTAATATTCTTAGTTTGTCCCACGGGGGGGGCAATTTTCAGTGTTGCATCACAAGTTACAGAACAAAATGAGGCACACACAACACAATATATGTGAATATTAAGCATAACACAACTCTATACTTTAAAAAGAAACTAAAATTGTTATCTTAAAAAAGGCCCAAAGTATAAAATATTGTATACTCTAGTGCAAGAAATATATATTATATTGTATCATCTGTAGATAAGTCTGTAATACATAGTGCAAGAATATTGAGGAAGTGAGTCATTAGCTGTGAGTTCAAATGTTCACAGTGATGAAACTACGGTACGTGTGAGCATCATGAGGTTCGGAGCTAAGAATGACAAAGGGACAGTGGATACATACGGTCCCATATTGCACATCTGAAACAGTTGTTGTTTTGTGCTGTACAATTCTTATTTTTCTTGCTTTTTTCAACCTGAGATGTTGCTGCAGTACAGTGTGCAAAGTTTTGCACTGGTCCAGACTAGAGCAGAGAGGATTCATGGTCCGAATCAAGCCGATCAGCCAAAAATCCACTGGGGGAATGCAAACTTTTTGAAAAATGCATATGAAGCTTTTAGCATTTTACTTTGGACTAGAGCAGAGAAAATGGTCCGAACCAAGCGGCTACTCCACCTTTTGACCTGTCCTGCTCCACCCAGAGGCTACACCATCTCTGCTGCTGTGACCTGAAGGGCTGTTGCTGATTATTACTATTATTGATTATTACTAACTTTTTAGAATTATCAATTTCTACTTTTGCTGCTACTGAACACCTGAATTTCTCCTACGGGGATCAATAAAGCATCTATCTATCTATTGTAACTTTATTTCAAATGATTGCACAGGTGCATCACATGTGAGGTCAGGTCAAAATTTTAAATAAACTAAACTTCACAAAAGGTAAGAAGGTAAAAAACGACTCAATTTAAAACTAAAATACACTTGCATGTTGTTTCTTTGTTTAATAGAAAAGTTAGTTGGTAGCGCAGAGTGTAGCAGCATCATCTCACCTGAAACAGTTGCGGTGGAAGAGCTTTCCGTCCACGAGGAACCTCTGCACCAGGTGGACATGTTTGAGGCAGACTGAGCAGGTACTACTCAGGGTTCTGCCTTTGGCCTCTGCTCCCGTCTGCTCACAGGACGTCCCGGGGAAGAGGGGCGACAGGAAAGAGGGGAAATGGGAAGCAATGTGGGACGGGGAGATCAGACATGGAGTCAGGATTTGAGGATATGGATCAGTCTGTTAGCTAGCTACTCTCCGGCTAACCAAGTCCAGTCAGATTTAAAGGAATGATTAGTTTTTCACAGCAAATGTTTCTTTTTTCAAGTAAAATTGTTCAATTCTGGTCGATTTATGTTACACATTGTTGAGTTATTTTTAAATTGTAAAAAGAATGTTAGAAGGAGCAATAGGTAAAATTTGTCACGCAATATTAGAAAAGTTATCTTGTTAGGTTAGTTATTCTACCAAACTACTAATACTAACTCAATGGCTTCAAGTCCTCAACACCCCACCCCCTCCTACTGCCTAGGCCCAGGACTAGAGAGAGGTGGGTGGGTGAGATGAGAGAGGGGAGAGGATGGAGCGGGACAGTTTTCCATCTGAGAGAAATGGGAGAGTCCGGAAGAAAGGGACAAGCCCGAATATGGGTGACGATGGAGGATAGAGAAGAGAGACAGGATACAGAGGCTATCTTTATAGACTCTACCTCTAGTGCTCTGCTCTCCCCCCACTGTGCAACACAAAGCCCAAACAAGGAAGTAGGCATTAGGAGCCACAAGTGCAGTTATTGTTTTAGCCAAATGACAGGATATGATTTGTATTGTACAGTGCTTAGTGACTTAATACCCCCACAATAGCCCATGCAGCGGGATAGATTATCCTGACAAACATGCTTCAATCCAGACAAGATTACAATAGATTCTCTAGGGAATGTGCAGCTTGTGGACATGCAGCTGCAACAAAGTATCGTGCAAATGTGAAAGTAGGTCAGTTTTACACCAGTAAGAAAGCAGGAAAATATACAGTGTAATGTCATGTTATGCGTGAAGGCACTAACCTCAGATTCAATCGTTTTGTCGTCTAAAGGCAATGCAGGTTTTTTCTGAGCAACTTCACCGATGGGACCAATAGGGCTTGGTCTCTTGATGCAGGGAGGGTTTGCTATTAGGTAAAGACAAATGGAGATTTACATTAACTTAATTCTTGTTTATCTTAAGTGAAAAGACCCAGAACTGCTAAACTAATACAAAAAATTAGACAGATCCAAACTAGACAATTAGGTGGTTTTATATGAGACTTCTGCACAGGACTCAAATATTTAATAATTTCAATAGTGAATTTAATTGAATTACTTTGCAGAACTATCAGATGTTTTGCATATTGATTGAATCGTTTTTGCACCTTGGGATTTATTGTTGAAGAAGTTATAATACTGAGAGACATAGGTGATGACACTGAGGCGGTCCGGGACCCTCATAGACACCATGTCCTCTGGGTCCAACAGCGCTGGGATTCCCAACTGTGTCTCTGCCACTTCAAAGGCCTGAAGTAAACACAAATGGCAGGTTATTTAAGTAATCACATGAGTAAATGACAGTACTTATATTTGGCTACAGAAAATAAGAATCATCCCAAAAAACCATTAATTTCCTCTCACTTAAAAGCACAAAGAAAATGCAGTGCTTTCAAAACCTGAAGGACGGCCTTCCTTAATACAGTTTGTCCTTGAAGAGTCATTAGTCTAATGTAACATTCCAGCGATGCAGGAGCACCTGAGGTTACATAACAACACTGGGTACAAAGAGGAATTCACCAGTTCACTTTCCCACATAAATCATGATTTTACAGAAGTGCTGCAGGATTTGAAGGTAAATGTTTCCTCTGCTGCAGTTTGAAGTGATTACACAGACTGATTTCACAGCTACGTGCTGCGCAGAAAAGCAAACCAACTCAGTTCCACACAGTTATGCTGAAAAGACTAAATATTTCCCATGTACAAGCACTTCACTGTGTCCACAATTTTGACATTTACTTAGTCACAGTTGCCTCAGATGTTAAGCTTATGTATACCTTTTGTATATCATATATTTGTATAATCATGAAACCATTACAATTAACCTAGTAGAAGTTTAAGTATGAAATAGTTTTTTAAATGAATATTAAGTGGAACTTTTGTATTCGATCTGGCAGCTGGAATACATTTTATTACACAGATCCAAGTCACTGGTCATAAACTTAGATCATGCTAAAACAAGAGACACTCCCAATGTTTCCATTTTTCAGCTGCCTCACACAAGGAATCCTTGTAATTGTATGGCATTTTTGCAGAGTTCTGCAATAGCACATTCATGAAGATCTAAATCATAGTTGACTACTCACCAGTCGATTGTTCTCGTAGACATTGTCTTTGGATAAAGATGAAAAGTCTCTGTAAAAGAACAAAAATAGACTTTAAGAACAACCTCAGCTGTTTCCAATGTCTGACCTAAATCCACATCACCCGTGGCCTTTCGGTGTTACAGCAGATAACGTAATGGTGAGGGTGACGTGTGTAATCACAGGCCACACATAAATACTGGCTGAACAATACAAAGAAGCTGCTGGTGCAAATAGTAGTGATAGACTCATAATTACAAGTCTCTGATGAACGGCCCACAGCGAGGAACCTGGCTTTAGCTCCCGCAGTAAACATCCTGCTGTAAAAGTGTGGAGTCTGTGTTTGGACCACAGAAGCTCTGAGTGCAGAAGTTTTTTGTCAGAAGTGTCAAACTGTTATGACAAAGTTAAATCAGCCGTTTTAGAAAGGGCACCGAGTGCGTCTGAAGCTCAGGGTTGATGTTGACCAAAGAAATGTCTGGTTAGTCGACTAAAAAGAGGGAATTATGAAAGTTATATCTGACCCACCAGCTAGATTTTGGTTTCATGCCAAAGAACAATAGCACAAGAAAATAATGTAGCCATATTCAAAATGTAAACTAGTTATTTCTGCCAATATTGAACTTTACTGTAGTATATCTTCTGGTGTCAATTGGTCGATTCATTTACCTTTAACATTGGAACTGCAGTGATTAAGACAGTAATGGCCAAACCACATCACTATGTTTTCAATTGACTTTGGACTGTTCACAACTTTTACTTCCTAGACAAGCACATATTTATATTTATTTTTTATCTAAATCAAGCCCCTTCCCAATGAGCACCTGTCCACTATCACCATGTACCCACACACAATGCTTCTTGTTAGGTTGTTAAGTCATCCACTAGGGCTGCACGATAAAACAAAAACGTGTGATCTATGCAATCTCATAATGTATAGCAATATTTTCCATCCCCAAAGGATTCAGTGGAATTTAGCAACTGCTGCGTTTGCTCATGTCTTCTCTTGTCCTTTCAACTCACTGTAGCAAAAGGCAAAGTTTAAAAACTTGACCAATGGCTCCTTTTGTTTGTTATTTTTGCATTTCCTGTGTTCAGATTGTTTGATTCTTTAATCTGTAGTTGACAAATTGACAACTTTGTAAAGTCCTCCGAGATGACTGCTGTTGTAAATAAAGGCTATACAAAAATAAAATGAATTAAAAACTCATAATTTAGACATAAAATTATTGCACATCCTTGCGTGATCAAGGATGTGCAATGATCGATTATTTGCGATAACAATATTTTCTCACTATATCGTGCAGCTCTATCACATTTCAACGGGAAATCAAATCAGCCTCGTCCCATCTGTGGGAGTCTGCGGCGACCATGCGGAGCTCTCAAGGAGGAAAAAACAACTGAATGAGTCCGGTGTTGTAGAACACAAAGTGGCCTCTGTTTCTCTAATCCCGTCCTCATGCTCCGCAAACACACATACCAGCAGCTTTGATATCAGGGCCATGTCAAAAGAAAGTCTGCTCCACTGTGTTAGATTCTGAACGAAGATAATTGTATGAAAATATTTGAACTTTTGACGACCCAAAGTGAAATCAGGTAGAACAGCCTGTTCTACCTGACATATGAAAGAAAGTCGAGGTCTGCAGTTATTTTGGGAATGGGGACAGCTAAAACTGAACGCACATGAGCTAAGGCTATTTTTAATCCATATGATCACAACCAAACAGGAACCGCAGATCAAGGAGCTGAAACAAACAATTTTCCATGTTATTGTGCAAGATTTGTATTGCCCTAATGCAGATATGTTGAAAATATGGAAAGTAGCAAAGTAGCATAGTGGTAAATCTGATGCAGACATATTTTTTAAATGCACATTGTCCTTAATAAACTAAACTCTAAATAAAAGGTTAGATAGATAAGGTTTCTATAATATTAACAGATTTATTGTCCCAAGAAACCAAAGGAGCTTTTCTGGTCTTATTAGCTTACAGTGACATTCAAACTCACCCTGGTCTCTGGAAAAGTGCTTGTGTAGAATAAGGATTTAAAGATTTTGCAGGAAATGGAGAAATAAACTTACGTTGTTAAATTGGACAGCCATGTTAAGAATTACATCATAATAATCTATTACAAAACTATCAAGATTTCAAATAAATTCTGGTTTAAAATTCCTGGCAATGTATTATGTACTCCACATAACTAAACCACTGTAAAACACTAGAAAGAGCAGCTTAGAAAGACATCAATGGCTTAATGTACTGTGATGAAAATACATTGGCTTGAGAGCTATTAAAGTACAGTCAGTGGCCTCACACAAGCATTAGAGCTAAAGCTATTTGACAGGCCGAGGTCCCAGACACAGATTACATTGACACGCCGTCGGCTTGGATCATCATAGTTTGTCCGATTGCTGGTTGCATGTTCACTGAGCATGAACTGTCATAAGATTTCAAAAGAGACATGAAACACAAATTGAACTAATCAGGCTGCTTGTTGTTCATTACGAGGTCTTGTGACAGAGGTGAAGCGTTGGGGACACCCGTGTCTAATGTGAGAAAAACATGATTTTTGCTAGGCACAAACTTGTTCTGTACAACTTTACACTTCACTGGTGCTACTTCCAGTTCTTTCAATCATTTTTGAGTTGCAGAAGTTTTTTATTCCAGTTTTCAAACTGTATTTATTGATGTTGGATCCTGTTTCATTTTGTTACCCTGAACTATGTACATTTGATTGATTGATTTACATAAAATCTGCAGACGTAGACTTCCCCCATACAATACAATACAATACAATACAATTTATTCTTGTATAGCCCTAGGTCACAACAGAAGTCATCTCAGAGGACTTAACAAAACCATTGAAATCACCAACACAGGTCAGAGAATCAACAGTTAAAACACATGAAGAATACAGTATAAAACACACACAGAAGAAAATGTCCATACATGTTGTAGAATGCTAAAGTGTCCTGATCATACATGATTATACTCCTGTTGTCGTTGTATGGTTGTGTAGTTGTGGTTGTCACTGTCTGATTACAGTGGAGGGTGTGTTGTTGTTATAGACAGGGCATGACATGTCAGTCTGAGTTAGTAACAGCACATTTGACTTTCAACTACATAGTCGTAGTTAACTTGAACAAATGTTCAACAGTGTAATTGTAACATTATATAGCCTGATTACAGAAAGACATTATTTTGATACAGCCAATGATGCCTAATTTCTTACTTTAAACAATATTAAACAGAAATTAAAACATATAATAGAAAACTACTGTTGTGGTGTGCACTGTGCACACAAAAACAAGACGAAGCACTGTGTCTGTGTTTGTCATCTTGTTAATAACTAATAAGTTAGTATGCAGATAACAGACAGTCTGTGTGTCAAGGAGCTGTGTCAGAGAGAGTTACTTACATCAGTTCGGGTCTGAATTTGTGGATAAGGGCACAGAAAGCCATGCCGTCCCGAAAGGACGAAGACATGTCCTTAATGTCAACATCTTGGTAATCTTCACACTGTATCCGACACCACTCTTGGAGAGCTTTCAGAGAACCCATTTTCATCAGAAAACCATAGTATCCAGGTCTCAGTCTGTAGTCCCAATGGTTTAGTCCCAGTGAGACGGAAAAAACCGCTTTCCTCCAGTCAAACCCGAGTCCTCAGCATCAGTCTATGATCAGGCGCAGACAACACCCGCTGAGATACATTAACATAGACTGAGTCACGTACAACTAGCTTGTGTAAACTAGCATGTTAGCTGTTAGCCACGTCTTCAAACATCACTGTACGAAGTTATACCTGCTGTTATCGCTGTAAACGGCACAGACCTTTGTCCATTCACACAGGGTTAACATGGCCGATATGAGCTCACGATAATGAGACTGAACAAACTTCAGGAGGGAACTCTGCAGCTTCTGACCACGTCCTTTCACCACAGGGAAGTTTGCAGCTCTTTCTTCAGCATCGACCGGAGCTTAATCCCGTTGGGTCCAGTTTTGCTGGAGATTATGGATACGGTGATTCCATCCACCTCCTTCTTTAGAGAAAGAACAAGAGGATTGTCAGCCACTGAAAGCACTCCAGTCCCAACACTTATCAAAACTTAAACGCGTTAGTTTGGGATTGACTATGCCCCGAACGTATGTCTGTGCTATGACAGGCTAATGTCGCTGCGTCTGAGCTTCTGCTGGTCATCACGCCTTGCTGTACCCCTACAGCCTCAAGAACCACAGCCCTGCTGCTGCCTATCCTCAAAGTCACGTTGCAGTTCAGTAATTGAACGGAAGATGGCGCTAAATTGAGAACTATCACTCCTGGTAAATAGCATGGATGTTTTGGGAAATGTACGTTTTGTGTGGAATGTCTGTTAAACTATATATATCTAAAATAATGGTCAGTAAAATAGTGTCACATTAAAAAGCAGATGTTTTTATTATGATGATGTTTGTATGAAATCTCACAACCAAAAGTGAAAATCTCGCGCTCTTACGCTTGTTTAGTATTTGGCCAAGATGGCGGCGCCGTCTCAAGAGGAGCCTCAGTGTTTGCAGTCTCGCATCAGTAAGTCACACACACTCTCTTTAAATGTTTCAATGAATATTTACCTGAGGCAACACACTTCCTTACAGAAAGGGCAAGCACGATTTGCGACTCACGGCAACTTCCGGTGACTCGCGTGACTCAGGCGCTGTGAGCCGCGACTCAGCAGCCAGAAGTCGTGACTCACGGTTAAAAATAACACAATTCTTTGCTTCTCAGGGGTATCTGGGAATGATCAATGAGACAATATGGATCTGGAGGCATTGTTTACAAGTAATCAGTATGTTAGACACTCTACATCAGCTAGTATGTGTTTGTATAGCAGTCCATGTCCGTTAACCACTGACTCAGGCGCTGTGAGCCGCGACTCAGCAGCCAGAAGTTGTGGCTCACGGTTATCAATTTAACTTTTTAGGGGTATCTGTGGATTATCAATGACACATTGTGGATCTGGAGGCATATATTTACAAGTAACCAGTATGTTACACACTCTTGATCATCTGGTATGTGTTTATATAGCTCTCCATGTTCGTTAACCACTGACTCAGGAGCTGTGAGTCGCGGCTCATCAGTCAGAAGTCGAGGCTCACAGTTAAAAATACCACAAATCTTTGCTTTTTAGGGGTTTCTGGGAATTTCTATTGAGACAATATGGATCTGGAGGCATAGTTTACATGTAAATCAGTATGTTACACACTCTTCATCAGCTGGTATTTGTTTGTATAGATCTCTATGAACTGTTCACCACTGACTCACAGCTCCTGAGTCGCGGCTCAGGAGCTGTGAGTCGCGGCTCAGCAGTCAGAAGTCATGGCTCACGGTTAAAAATACCACAAATCTGTGCTTTTTAGGGGTATCTGGGAATTATTAGGGGCAACAGTGACTCAATTGGCAGAGCTTTGGTCTTTGGACCTAATGATCGTGGGGTCGTGCCCCCACAACCACCTGCTCCCACTGAAGCAAGACGCCCCATCGTGGTATCTTATATACAGTCATGGGACCTCATGAATGAGTATGAGTACAAGTATGTGATAACGGCACAATACTAATATTGGTATTGGTGCATCCTTAGTAAAATAAACAGACTATAAAAGAAATGTCAGGTTTACAGTCATAGTGCAAGTGGTTGATTAAGTGATACAGGCCTAAATACAGATTATTACATGTATTTGCAGGGCTTATTTCATATTCTAATGAAAAATACTTTTTAGGAGTATTTATGAATTATTAATGTATCTGGATGAACATTTTCCATGTCCTCAGTGCCTCATACATACTTTACCAGCTGATATATGTTTGTATTACTCTATTGTTAACAAGTGACCTACGAGACATAAGTCAGGACTCGTCTGCTGACACCAGGGGGCGCTGTCTAATCTCATGTTGAATCCTGCACGACGTTGGACATCTCGCTTGCAATTTAAATTTCACCAAAATATTGAGGTAAGTTATTTTGTTTCGTTTTTTGGAGTCTGTCTTTTAATCATTTTAAAGGGCATGAAACTTGTGTAAAATTCCTTGGTTGTAATTCTGTGGCTTCAAAGAATACACAAAACTTGCAGATACAGAGCAGAGTGTATACTCCATAGGACAAAAGATGAGGCAAGGTGTATAACACAGGTTTGGTCACATAAGAAATAAATAACTAAAAAACCACTGAGACATTATTATTTGTTATTTATTAATAATGCTAAAGGCATTTGAAAAAATACAAACAATACACAAACAAACACAATTATAAAAGCCACTTGTACCAATTTGTCCTTATAGTAAAATAATGTGGATGACAAAGTGAGCCAAGAACCCAGAGTAGAGATTTCTTTGTCTTTGAACAAACACAAACATCAGGGCATTTCATTTCAGGGCATTTTCATTCTAAAAAAAATGATTATTGTTAACTTTGGAGGATAGTGTGCTGAGGTGGACTTACTATTGTAAATAGAGAATTAAAGAGAAAGACCCTAATGACATAATTTTATATGATCATGTTACCGAACCCAGATGTTCAAAATACAGAATTCAAGTAACTTCTGTTGTGGTGAAATGTTTGAAGATGCTTATTTGAGCCTTTGGTGGCCCAGCGGCTGTATGACTGCTGCACGGCACTTTCCCTCATAACTGCCTCCGTGATCATCCTGAATCAAATGTTTTAGGGTTTCCAAAAGTGTAGCTCCCTTATACCCTTTAAACATCTGATCCTGGAGCATTATACAGGATACAAATGCAGTGGAAATACAGGTGTCATGCTGCAGCCATCAAGACATGTTTTTCTCCTTAATGCCTCTTTTCTCTCATTTCTTTTCTGTGCAAAAATTAAGTGTAGTTAACCGGTTATTCTTGAATTACAGAACTACTGAGACGACACATCAAGATGAGCCACACACAGAAGAGAAGGAAAACAAACTTTATAAAAAAATGCACAACGTAATTCACTTTAATAGACCAATTATAAAGAATAAAGATTTGGTTTAGGTTTGATACATTTCAGTTTTGCACTTGGCTGTAGCTAATACATTTGCACACATTGCACTATAACATGAACATTTGTTTCCCCACAACCACATGAGCTGTTACTTTGTCTCCCAATACAGGAACATATACAGCTCAGTCATGAATAGCAGCAGAGTGGTGCCGCACATCACTGGAAGGACATGTTGAGCTACGTGCTAATGTGTAGAATAAGCCCACACCTGTTCACTGTCAATCAAAAAGGTGTTGCTGCGGGTTCGAAGTAGTCATTCTGCGGCCTGCAGGACAGAGGCGTGTCGTGAACTAGGCGTGTAAACTATGCCTCCAGGTCCATATAGTCTCATTAGAAATTCCCAGATACCCCTAAAAAGCAAAAATATGCTGTATTTTAACTGTGAGCCACAACTCACAGCTCCTGAGCCGCGACTCACAGCTCCTGAGCCACGACTCACAGCTCCTGAGCCGCGACTCACAGCTCCTGAGCCGCGACTCACAGCTCCTGAGCCGCGACTCACAGCTCCTGAGTCAGTGGTTAACGAACATGGAGAGCTATATAAACACATACCAGATGATGAAGAGTGTGTAACATACTGGTTACTTGTAAATATATGCCTCCAGATCCACAATGTGTCATTGATAATCCACAGATACCCCTAAAAAGTTAAATTGATAACCGTGAGCCACGACTTCTGGCTGCTGAGTCGCGGCTCACAGCGCCTGAGTCAGTGGTTAACGGACATGGACTGCTATACAAACACATACTAGCTGATGTAGAGTGTCTAACATACTGATTACTTGTAAACAATGCCTCCAGATCCATATTGTCTCATTGATCATTCCCAGATACCCCTGAGAAGCAAAGAATTGTGTTATTTTTAACCGTGAGTCACGACTTCTGGCTGCTGAGTCGCGGCTCACAGCGCCTGAGTCACGCGAGTCACCGGAAGTTGCCGTGAGTCGCAAATCGTGCTTGCCCTCTCTCCTTCCTTATGGATAATGGTTCGTTATATGTCACAAGCCTAAGTGTGCAATATAACACTTTGTTAGCGCTCATAGCTGAAGCATAATGTCGAGGCAGCTAATGATAAATTCATCAAAAAGTGACAGTGTCTGAACGAGAACTCACTGCTTTTTCTTTTTGTTCATTGGATAGTATCCGACGTGCATACAGTCTATGCCCCACGTAGCGTGAGTTAACGCAAGTATCGCCTTTTACCATCATAAAATCTAGGTCTTCTCAGGTATTTTCCTCAACCAGGAAAAGCGCACAAACCACCTGACTCTGGGTGGAGACATACAGCCACCGAAAACTTGGCTGTTTATTTATTTGTATGTTTTCAGGAATGTTATAATGCTTATTGCTCACAAAGAATTGTCATAGCTGATAACACAACTATTATTTGAAGGGGCAATGTTTAATCTGATTTCACACAGACACTGCTACCTGCCCTCAGAATAAAGAGACAGACTGGGAGTGTATCAAAGCGTTTTGTGAGCAGCTCAACAATGAACCTGAAGGGTAGGTTATGTCGTTGGATTATACACTGTGTTGTAACAGTGGAAATACTATTGATAATGAAACAAATACAAATTTATCTCGCAACAGCCCCCAGCTCGCAACAAGACTCCTTGCCCACAAAATCCAATCTCCCCAGGAATGGGAGGCTCTGCAAGCACTTACAGTAATGGCCTTCACATATGATCATGTTTAAATACCACTGCATCTATCGTCTGTTAATAGACTTTGCTTTCATTTCAGGTTCTTGAGACTTGCATGAAGAACTGTGGAAAGAATTTTCATACTGAAGTTGGCAAGTTCAGATTCCTCAATGAACTCATCAAAGTTGTATCACCCAAGGTAATTACAACTTCTATTTTGGTGAATGAGATTTGGCACTGATTTGACAAAAATGACTCACCAATTAATAAACAACTTGATTGACTCTTTAAAATGTATATGTCATGAGTGAGTTTATTTTCTGTATTTGTGCCGCAGTATTTGGGTTCCAGAGCACCTGAACCAGTCAAGAAGAAAGTCATAGAAATCATGTACTGCTGGACAATAACACTTCCACATGAGGCTAAAGTGTCGGAAGCCTATCACATGCTGAAAAAGCAGGGTCAGTCCATCTATTTTTTATGTAATTTTTTGACTGACAATTTTTATTACACTTATTGATGAGCAAGACGTGTCTGATGATCAACCATGTTCTATAGTTGGAATGCATGTACCCTTGATTTGTACTGAAAACCGTTCAAAACACACGTACCCCTGGCGCTGTATATTCAGGCTAAGGTTGAATGTGGTCCTGTTCTCTTCCAGGTATTGTCAAGCAGGATCCTGTACTCCCAGATGACAAGCCCCTCCCTCCTCCACCACCTCGAGCCAAAAGTGCCATATTTGACGATGAAGAAAAGTCTAAGGTAAAGATTCCTAAGCGTGCTCATGTGCATGTGCAGAGAGCTCTATTTTGTATTGAATCAATATTTTGAGCATAAACTATTTCAGTAATTGTGAACAATGATGTATGTTCAAATCTCAATGATTCAGATAGTCTACGATCATCCGTTTAACTCATTGTGGATTTGCCTTTGACTTTCCATGTAACAAAGCATTTCTATATCAATGTGTCTGACAACACACTGTCTGACATTTATACGCTTGTTATACAACTCCAAAGAACATTTAGAGTTTAATGCAATGTTTAGAAGATATATTAGAGATATTCTTGGGAAAATGCTTTTAAATAAACAGTTTATAAAAACATCTTCCTCTGTTGTACACACGTCTTATCCTGTTTTCGTAGGAACTTTCTCGTTTATTGAAGAGTACACACCCTGATGATCTGAGAGCAGCAAACAAGCTCATTAAGGAAATGGTCCAAGAGGTGGGTGTGATCCAAAATGTTGAAGCGGATTTGTGCTGCCAAAATTTGCTTTGTCAAAAATATCATTCAAGTATCGGGTATTTTGGCGACAATATTATTTTTACTATGCAGGTATATAATACATATATATGTAATGTTTCATATACAATGTTGTTTACTACTAAATGTATTCATAAATGTCAAAAAAAGAAACAAACAAAAATACTTCTATGTTTCACCAACAATTTTGCATGTTGCAATATGTTGCATTTTATTACTACTATTATTATTATTAGCTACTTTTAGAATTATCTATTTATTTGTTTTGTTTGTGTGGATGGATATGTTTCTGCTGCTTCTGGACACCTGAATTTCTCCTACAGATAAATAAAGTATCTGTCCATCTATGTGACACTTCCCTGTGTTATATCAGGACCAGAAGCGAGTGGAAAAGGTATCAAAGCGAGTGAATGCGATCCAGGAGGTGAATGAGAGTGTGAGCCTGCTGAGCCAGCTGCTGGAGGGCTACAGCAGAGAGAGCACTTCTCACAGCAACCAGGAACTCATTAAGGTCTGCACGACTCAGCAGCTTCACCCATCTATGCTTTACACACGCTGTAACGAGTAAACCATACTATCAATGTGATTCTCTTTCCAGGATCTTTACCAGCGCTGTGAGAAAATGAGGCCAACACTTTTCCGGTTAGCAAGTGACACTGAAGATAATGACGATGCTTTAGGTATCTTTGGCACATTGAACGTCTTTCTGCCTGCTTTGCATGTGGCTTTAAAACAGTTTGTCACAGTGTCACTGTTGCTACACTTCACCAGACTTGTTTAACCTGTTTGAGACACACCAAATTACACATTGTTTTGTTGTGACATTTTTAGAACAAAGCTTTACATTGGAACATTTATGCTTCACTGCAATAACATTACGCTTTTGACTTTTATTGAGCCTTCAAAAAGCAAGGCATACTGATGGTGATTGTTCCTTTCCCTGTCCTGATTTAGGCAACATCTTGGAGGCCAATGAACGGTTGACCCAAGCTATAAACAAGTACAGGCAGCTGGTAAAAGGTGAAGTGATCAACAAAGATGACATAAAACAATCGCCAGAAGGTAAAACAAAAATCACTACTGAAATAGCATTCCAAACATTCTGATACAATGGACATTTTTAAGCATTGTAATCTTTCATCTGTTTATCAGTTTCAGGCAATGGTATCTCAGCCCTTTTAGACTTGGCAGGAATAAATCCTGTGACAGACTCCTCACCGTCCAGCACAGAGCCCTCCAGCCTCGAGACCCAGAATATGGGCATCAGCCTTTTGGACGATGAACTCATGTCACTGGGTAAGAACAATTCATTCCCAGCAAATTATCTGACTCGTAAAAGCTCAGTGTGGATTACTGAACTAATGCTTTATAAGCCATTAAAGTTTAGTTAGCAGCGTAAGCACATGTTTGAGCTATGAGAGAGTGTTCTGGCTGTCTCGGGTCTACCCCCCTGCTGTTGCCTTCAGACTTCAAACGCACACACCTTTTGTAGACCACAAGAAACAAGCATTCATGGGCTTGGCCACGGTACAAACCCATTCCCCCATACCTGCTTACATTACTATTTATTTAATAACATCATCCTTTCTTTAAAATATTTAACAATGTCACTCTCATTTTAGATTTAATTTCTACTTGTATGTAATGTGTATTATCTAAATAAATAAAAATTGTTTTTCTCAGGACTGAATGTGACAAACTCCTCCCACACTATTCAGGTAGGCTTTATCATAGTTCTGCACCATCTCTACTTTGTAAGTCAGTCCAATTTGTGCAAATGTGTGTTTTATAGATTCTCAATAGTGCAGACAACTCCAGTCCTATCCCAGCTGCAGTGCTGCTCCCATGTGCTGTCCAGAAAGTACAATCCTCACCCATAGAGGGCGATAATGCACCCATCAAAGCTCTGGATGACTTGGACATTCTGGGGAAGACTCTGTTGCAGCAGTCCTTACCACCGGAAAGTCAGCAGGTTAAATGGTACAATCTGCCTTGATTGTAGTGAAAACATCTAATGTTAATAATTAAACTTACGTTAATGGGCAGGTTTAGATTATTAGTTGATGATTATATATTGTAATTATGCAGAGGAGGCTGGAGAGCATTGATCCATGTTCTTCTGTCATGTAGGGACAAACTTGAAGCCCCCAGTAAGGTTTCATTAAGAGACTTGCAGAGTAAGGCCAACTCCACAACTGGTCCTACTTCATCTACACCTGCACTTTCAGACCAGCCCAACACAACTGTAGCACCTGTGTTCAAGCCAGCTATCGATCTGCATCAAAGCACTTCCCTGTCGGAGGTCACAGTCCCTCTGGAAACAATCAGGCCAAGTAATTCAACTTATCATGATAAATGTTACAATGTTATTTTAGATTTAAGGATTACGTTCATGTTTTTAGGTCCCTTATTACCAGTGACTGTGATTGATAAGCACAGTCTTCGAGTTTTATTTACGTTTGCCCGCGACTGCCCGCCCTCTCGGTCAGATGTGCTGGTTGTAATCATCTCCATGCTGTCGTCAGCCCCTGTTCCCATCACAAACATACGCTTCCAGGCAGCTGTACCCAAGGTGAGAAACATGGAGTGTCTGATTTCCATCAATTATTTAGCAGTCATTTTATTTAGCAGGATTTCTGAGTCAAGTTTGTTTGTGCCAATAGTCAAAACTCTCAAAATGTCTCAACATGTACACCTTTACAAAGAACTTTCATGTATTCAATGTGATTTGGAAGCAGCTTTTTATAATCTGTTCAAATGTGATTCAGATCATGAAGGTCAAGCTGCAGCCGCCCACTGCAACTGAACTTCCAGCTTTCAACCCCGTTCTGTCTCCAGCGGCCATTACACAGATTCTGCTGTTGTCAAATCCTCAGAAGGTACGCTTTGAAATGGAATCCAATAAATTATAGAAAATCCATAATTTATTGCCATAACAATTGGAAAACAGCCACAATGTAAGGATATTCTGAAGATTGCTTTTATAATTTGATTTGGGAATTTGTTTTCCAGGAGAAGGTACGACTACGATACAAACTCACTTTTAACTTGAGTGACAACTTTTATGATGTATCCGGAGACGTGGACCAGTTTCCTCCTCCAAACACCTGGGGCAACCTCTGAGATTAAGAAATGTATGACGAGATTACACTTGTGCAATTTACTGAAGGTCTTGCACTTTGTGCCTTCTTCCATTGACTCCACAAACAGAAATGTGAATCAAAGAGACGTAAATCATGTGCAATGATCTGTTTTATGTTGATGAAGAATTTTTTCATTTTATGTGAATTTACCCAAATGTCTTTTTTTAAACCCACATTTTACTTTGTTTTCTCTATCAAAATAGCCATGCTGGAAATGGAAACAAATCTGACGCTGGAAATTATAGCATTAGAATGAAACCATGTTTAATTGGTGAGAATAATTATATTTTCACACATGAAATTGATAAATAATATTCTGTTACACTGCAGCATGTGGATGACCAGTCTTACTGTCGACGCATCAAATAGTTTACCATGTGGTTTTAGGTTTGAGTTACTCTATTCCAGCGGGGATTTGTGTCAAAAGGTTGAAGTTTTGTATTCAATATTTTTTATTTATGCTCAGGATATTGATTCATAATTGTCTTTTCATTTTTGCATGAATTGTTTCCCATTTTCCTTTGCTGCCTATCATTAACCCAAAGATTTTAAAGTTTATTTTATTTCTACCACGTGTGCCTGAAATGTACATACTGTAATCATGCAAAGTATATAACAAATGGGAAATCTTTTTTGTTGAAACCCTGTATGAATAAATATGGAAGTTAGATCAAAGATATGACCCACACTCTACAAACCTTGGACTTGTTCTTTATGCAACGTAAAAGCACTTTAATGCAATGGTTTAAAAATTCAGAATCTAGTGCTTTTGGGCAACTACACCAAATTCTGTTTGAAAGACGAGATAGTTCCATTTCACACAATTTATTGGGAAAGATTGTTGCCAACAAAGACACTATTAGGAGTAACAAGCAGTATCATTTTACTAAAGCAGAACCAAACACTATTACAAGCAAATTTTATATTTGTAAAAGTTACTGACCCCGATCTTTGACATCAAGTATTCTTCTGATTTTGAAAAGGGACAAGCAACTGGAATGTGAATATCCTTTTGAAAGAACTGTTGCATTCTAGATCCACTACTTTAAGTTAACGTTTCACAGAACATGTATTCCCCATGGATAGTTTAGATTGTGGTGAAAGGCCATTTCTGTTTGCAGTCCTTTTGATAAGTATAGGACTGCTATCACAATCATTTTGGCTAAAAAATATAAATCAATCTTTCTGCCAAGGATTCACAATTCTTTTCAATTGTGACCAACAACAACAGCAATTATTTGACAGGTGCCTGCTCTTATTTAGAGCTTTTGATTTTTCTGTCATGACATCACCACAGCCTGTCCTATCCTTGGAGAACACTTAAACACGGCTTGGCAGTGCAGACACAGTACATAAAGACAAATATATGCCCTTACTACATCATACAAAATAACAGGGCAGAAAAGGTGCAATATAAAACAAAAACTTTACTTTCGAGGAGGTGGGTGTCCTGGCGGGGGTGGCGGAGCAGTGAAAGGGTACGGAGGTTGGGTCATGAAGCCCATCAGAGGAGGCTGCGGCGGGGGGAACTGCTGAGCCATGAGAGGCTGGGGGGCTCCGGGGGGGGGAGGGAGTGGCTGGTTGTACTGACTCTGGGGCGGATTGGGCTGGTCCGCCGACTGCCCGCTGCGGGAGTTGTAGCCACCGCTGTTGTAGCTGCTGTTGTACTGGTCTGAACTGCTGTTCCGGCGGTCGCGGTCCCTGAAGGAAGACGAGCTGTTGGAACGGTCACCGTCGCGGTTACTGCGGCTGTCGCGGTTGAAGCTGCCGCGCCCGTCTTTGCCTGCCCCGCCTGTGCGCATGCGCCGCTCGGTTTCCTCCTGATACATGAGGTTGGGGTTGTTGGAGTTGTTGCCACGGAAGCGCATGCGTCCACCTAAGACAGATGTAACTTTAGGAATCCACAAGAAATACTTTGCTGAAGCTAAGCTTGTACCTCACTTTGAAACCACTGAAAAATATATAAAATGTAGTAAAACCCATCTAACTAGTTCTAGCTGTTTCTAGGACTAGTTTTCACATGTTTGTGTTTTTGAGCCCTGTCCCATCTTAGGACCATCTTAGGACTATCCGTTACTGCTCTCAGTATTTGAACTATGAAATGTTCTCATAAAATATATATACTTAGCTTAACAAGATGGAACATAACATTAAAAAACAATTTGAAAATCTAAATAAGAAAATATAGAATTAAGAAAATATCCTAAATGAAGGGTATTCACTCCCCCCTGGACTGCCAACTTAACGTGGTGGGGGAGTTTGAGTACTCGGATGATCCTGGGAGCTATGCTGTCTGGGGCTTCATGCCCCTGGTAGGGCCTCCCATGGCAGACAGGTCTCAGGTGACGAGTCAGACAAAGAGCAGTCCAGAAGACACCATGGACAGCACTAACACGAAAACAGTGACGTCGCCCGCATGGCGCAGCCGGGGCCCCACCCTGGAGCCAGGCCTGGGGTCGGGGCCCGTATGCGAGCGCCTGGTGGCCGGGCCTTAGCCCACGGGGCCCGGCCGGGCTCAGCCCGAAGGGATGACGTGGGCAGTCCCTCCTGTGGGCCCACCACCTGCAGAGGGGTCCGTGGTGAAGCGGTGCAGAGAGGACTGGGCAGGAGTCGAAGGCGGAGACCTCGGCGACCCAGTCCGCACACACAACAGCTGGCTCTTGGGACGTGGAACGTCACCTCACTGGGGGGGAAGGAGCCCGAGCTCGTGGGGGAGGTTGAGCGATACCGACTAGAGATAGTCGGCCTCACCTCCACACACAGCTTGGGCTCTGGAACCCAACTCCTTGAGAGGGGTTGGACGCTCCACTTTTCTGGAGTTTCCCGCGGGGAGAGGCGGCGAGCTGGGGTGGCCATTCTCATTGCCCCCCATCTCAGCCGCCACGTGTTGGAGTTCTCCCCGGTGAATGAGAGGGTCGCGTCCCTCCGCCTCCGGGTGGGGGACAAGTCTCTCATTGTTGTGACGGCCTACGGGCCTAACAGCAGTGTAGAGTACCCGGCCTTCTTGGAGTCCTTGGGAGGGGTACTGGACGGTGCACCGCCCGGGGACTCCGTTATTCTCCTGGGGGACTTCAACGCCCATGTGGGAAACGCCAGTGACACTTGGAGAGGGGTGATCGGGAAGAACGGCCCCCCTGATCTGAACCCGAGCGGTGCTCAGTTGTTGGACTTCTGTGCCAGTCACGGTTTGTCCATCACGAACACCATGTTCGAGCACAAGGGTGTCCACCAGTGCACGTGGCACCAGGACACCCTAGGCCGGAGGTCGATGATCGACTTTGTTGTCGTATCATCTGACCTTCGACCGCGTGTCTCGGACACTCGGGTAAAGAGAGGGGCGGAGCTGTCAACCGATCATCACCTGGTCGTGAGTTGGATCCGCTGGCAGGGGAAGAAGCCGGTCAGACCTGGCAGACCCAAGCGTATAGTGAGGGTCTGCTGGGAACGTCTCGCTGAGCCCCCTGTCAGACGGACTTTCAACTCACACCTCCGGGAGAGTTTCTCCCAGGTCCCGGCGGAGGAGGGGGACATGGAGTCCGAGTGGACCATGTTCTCTGCCTCAATCGCCGATGCGGCGGCTCGTAGCTGTGGTCGCAAGGTCTCTGGTGCTGGTCCCGGCGGCAACCCCCGAACCCGGTGGTGGACACCGGCAGTAAGGGATGCTGTCAGGCTGAAGAAGGAGTCCTATCGAGCCATGATGGTTCGGGGGACTCCTGAGGCAGCTGTCCAGTACCGGCAGGCCAAGCGTGCCGCGGCCCGGGCTGTTGCAGAGGCAAAAACCCGGGACTGGGAGGAGTTCGGAGAGTCCATGGAGCATGACTATCGGTCGGCCTCGAAGAGATTCTGGCAAACCATCCGGCGCCTCAGGAGGGGGAAGCAGTTCTTTGCCAACACCATGTACGGTGCGGGTGGAGAGCTGCTGACCTCGACTGGGGATATTGTCGGGCGGTGGAAGGAATACTTTGAGGTTCTCCTCAATCCCCCCGTCACGTCCTCTGTTACAGAGGCAGAGGCTGAGGACGTTGGGGCGGGTACATCCATCTCCCTGGCTGAGGTCACCAAGGTGGTTGGTAGCCTCCATGGTGGCAAGGCTCCGGGTGTGGATGAGATCCGCCCTGATTATCTAAAGTCTCTGGATGTTGTAGGACTGTCTTGGCTGACACGTCTCTGCAACATCGCGTGGCGATCGGGGGCAGTGCCAATGGAGTGGCAGACCGGGGTGGTGATCCCTCTCTACAAGAAGGGGGACCGGAGGGTGTGTTCCAATTATCGTGGGATCACACTCCTCAGCCTCCCCGGTAAGGTCTACTCCAAGGTACTGGAGAGGAGGTTACGGCCGATGGTCGAATCTCGGATCCAGGAGGAGCAGTGTGGTTTTCGTCCCGGTCGCGGAACACTGGACCAGCTCTATACTCTCCATCGGATACTCGAGGGTTCATGGGAGTTCGCCCAACCTGTCCACATGTGCTTTGTGGATTTGGAGAAGGCGTTTGACTGTGTTCCCCGGGGTGTCCTTTGGGGGGTTCTCCGGGAGTACCGGGTCGGAGGTCCTCTGCTGAGGGCCATCCGATCCCTGTATGACCGGAGCCAGAGCTGTGTTCGCATTGCCGGCAGTAAGTCAGACCTGTTCCCGGTGAATGTTGGCCTCCGGCAGGGCTGCCCTTTGTCACCGGTTCTGTTCACTGTATTTATGGACAGAATATCTAGGCGCAGCCAGGGGTCGGAGGGGGTCCGGTTCGGAGACCACAGGATTTCATCTCTGCTGTTTGCGGACGATGTTGTCCTGTTGGCTCCAACGAACCAGGACCTGCAGCATGCACTGGGACGGTTTGCAGCCGAGTGTGAAGCGGCTGGGATGAGAATCAGCACCTCCAAATCCGAGGCCATGGTGCTCGACCGGAAAAAGGTGCCTTGCCCTCTGCAGGTGGGTGGAGAGGTCCTTCCTCAAGTGGAGGAGTTCAAGTATCTCGGGGTCTTGTTCACGAGTGAGGGAAGAATGGAGCGTGAGATTGACAGGCGGATCGGTGCAGCATGCGCAGTTATGCGGTCGCTGTATCGGACCGTTGTGGTGAAGAGGGAGCTGAGCCGAAAGGCAAAGCTCTCGATTTACCGGTCAATCTTCGTTCCCTCCCTCACCTATGGTCATGAGCTTTGGGTAATGACCGAAAGAACGAGATCGCGGATACAAGCGGTCGAAATGAGCTTCCTCCGCAGAGTGGCTGGGCGCTCCCTTAGAGATAGGGTGAGGAGCTCAGTCACACGGGAGGAGCTCGGAGTAGAACCGCTGCTTCTCCACGTCGAGAGGAACCAGTTGAGGTGGCTCGGGCATCTGTTCCGGATGCCTCCTGGACGCCTCCCTGGGGAGGTGTTCCGGGCACGTCCCACCGGGAGGAGGCCCCGCGGAAGACCCAGGACACGCTGGAGGGACTATGTCTCTCAGCTGGCCTGGGAACGCCTTGGGGTCCCCCCGGACGAGCTGGAGGAAGTGTGTGTGGATAGGGAAGTCTGGGCGTCTCTGCTTAGACTGCTGCCCCGCGACCCGGCAACGGATAAAGCGGAAGAAAATGGATGGATGGATGGATGGAAGGGTATTCAACATACATAACTCCATATACAGTGGTATGCAAAAGTTTGGGCATCAATTTCAATTAAATAGTTCTTGCACACATTCTGTGAATGACACGAACTTTATTTCACTTATCAAATATCACTGCGTTTGTCTCCTATATGATCTAACTGACATTTCTTATCCACACAACCAATTATTTATAAAAGAAAATCTTAAAAATTGTTCATACAACTGTATGAACACATTATCTTACCTCCTCCGCCACGCCCTGAGTCCAGGAGCTGCAGCAGTTTGGGGTTGATGGCCTGTCGGGCCTCTTCCAGAACTCGGACCAGATCTCGTGCCTGGCGCTGGTTTCCTGGAGTGAAAAAAGTGTAGGCGGTGCCCTTGTTGGTGCTGCGGGCGGTTCGTCCAATACGGTGGACGTAGTCTTCAGAGGAGCTGGGATAGTCATAGTTGATGACGAACTTGACATCCTCCACATCTGTTACATGTAAATATTTGGAGTTTGGAGGGAAAATAAATGTTAAAACCACAGGTAAATGTGCATGATATGAGAAATACTTTAGGAAAATCATTTTTGAAAGTGCACTCTTCAACTGTCCTGGTGGAGGGCCCTCTTTTCGCTTAGGTTCATCGAAATGTGTTTTTGAAATACATTTTGTCATTTGTTCATTTTAATTTTATATTGAAAACAAGCACGTGACTAGGCTAAGTTACAAGTTATATCTGGATAGGCAAGTCTTCAAAATCTGTTGTAAACGTATTCATAATTGAAGAACGTTCAAGCAGTTTTCAGACCACTTCACAAAAACCCACCACCAGTTGAGGACAGTTAGGACAGTTGAGGAATATAGCTTTAAATAAAATTAATCCTTCTGAGCTAACTTACCTGTGAAGACCATCTCAACGACGACATTAATATTTCAAACATTCTATGTTTTAAAAGCTTGATTAAATTACAGAAGGACATGGTCTGTTTCGGCTGGCCTGATTCACTTGCAGATGTGACAGCTGATCAGAAAGTGTGAATCCAGAGTCTGTTTCTCCTTACAGAGGTGTGGGGCTCTGACAGCACTGCGTAAACCAGTCTCCTCAAGTCTCCACCACAATTTTACATTTCATCACTATCTTCTTAAATACAATGTGCTGTGATGAAATTGGACTAGTAGTATACAGCCGTGATGGAAGGGGCTACATGTACGCTGAGGTTGTAGAGGAGATATAGAAAAGGGGCGTTGTGGTACTTACCCCCTTTGTGATGTTTTTACATAGGTAGCCAGTCCCCCCTGATCAGTCCTGGTTGATAGCTGGGGCTGAGGCGGCAGGAGGCTGACGGGAGCAGAACACAGGCTGGTTCTGTTGCCCTCTCGTCGCACTGCGGGATCCGCCTCAGACCCTGGACCAGGACTGGATCCAGACGAGCCCTCTATAACTGTCTGTCTGCTTTTGGGACGGGCCGGTGGGCAGACACACAGGAACCTCAGGCTTCTCCCAAGGAAGGCTCGCTGAATTTACAAACTGAGGGAACTGGGCAAGGGGGTGGGGGGTGGGGGGGCTCAGTTACCCAAGAAGTACAGAAGAGGGGCATTATACCCTCCCCTAAAACAAGCCATGCCCCTACTTAAGCATGACTGAGGGGGCAGAAACAGAAGCTCAGAGTTACAGCTGCAGTGAGCTGCCAAACCCTGAGAGAAGAGGGGAAAAGAGAATATGTGTCAACTTCTTTGTCTCAAGCCATGAACAGTTTACCTGCCCCCTTTCTCAAATGATCTATAACTTGCAACAATAACTGCAAATACGGAAGGCATTTTATTCAAGCAAACATGTAACTATATGCTAAGATATTGTTGGAGTTTGTATCTACAACAGAATGGAGACAAGAGCAGGTGCACTGGAGCTTGTGCCCCATACACCCCTCCTTTGGGCAGCGTGCCAAAGAGCCCCAGGTGAAGGAGGTTTGAACTGCAACAAGAAACAGACTAGAAAACCAGCCAACCGTAAGGTCCTGGCACTGTCACAAACACTGCACTCTCATGGCAGATGGTCACAACCTTCACCCGCAATGTAATTGTGTATTTGACGTTGGGCAGGATTGTAAAGATCTTCTTTGAGTCGTCTTCTTGTTTTTCCCCATTTATACTTACCAAAAGATAGTCTTGAAAATGGAATACAAATTGTTAGGATGAAAATTACTTGTAATTACTGGTATTTACATTAGCAACTGTGAGTCATGTATTTTGCAAGAATTTTGTATTTGTACATAAATAGTATCATTGATCATTGCCAAAGTATCAGATTAAAATGTTATGAAAATGTATGAAGACATACCCAGACCACGTGAAGCTACATCTGTAGCAATCAGAATTGGGGCTTTGCCACTTCTAAATTCTGTGGAATCACAAATTATGTTATTCATGATTCACATTCACAAAAAACATGAATGATATTTGCTGCCTTTTGTACCTGCAAGAACCCAGTCTCTTTCTGGTTGGCTCTTATCTCCATGGATACACATTGCAGGCCAACTATAATAAAAAAGTAAATCAAAAAACTTTTCCAAGTAGCTGAACACAACAGTGCAGGATCCTTACCCGTCTCTCCTCATCCTGCGTGTTAGATCATCACAACGTTTCTTGGTTTCAACAAAGATGATTGTTTTGTTCTCCTTTTCAGCCATAATCTCCTCCATAAGTTGAATTAGTCTTAAATCCAGCAAAGCATTTAAATAGAACACTTTATCTTTAGCATGAGTTAAAAAGCTGACATCTTCTTACTTGTTTTCCTTTTCATTCTCCATACAAACATCCACTATCTGCAGGATATTGTGGTTGGCACTCAGCTCAAGTGCACCTACGTTGATCTGGACATAGTCTCTGAGGAAGTCTTCTGCAAGCTGTCGGACTTCCTTTGGCCAGGTCGCACTCCACATCAAGGTCTGTCTGTCAGGCTGAGGAACACAATGCTCACTTACTACAGTAGTATCAAGATGTGTTACACATGTTACTGAATATAATATACCCTAATTTGTTCCAATATTTTGCGAATTTGAGGCTCAAAGCCCATGTCAAGCATACGGTCAGCCTCATCCAGCACCAAGTATGTGCATCGTCTTAAGTTGGTCTTTCCTGCCTCCAAAAAGTCTATGAGACGACCAGGTGTGGCAATGCAAATCTCCACACCTAAAGAAGAAATGTATAAACTGTGAAGTACATTATAGTAAACCGGCCACTTGTTTTGACATGTCAGTGTGCACGCATACCTCTCTCAAGATCTCTGATCTGAGGTCCTTTGGGTGCTCCGCCATAGACACAAGTGCTTTTGAGCCGTGATGCCTTTCCATAGTCGTATGCCACCTGTTGGACTTGCTGGGCCAGCTCTCTGGTGGGCGCAAGCACCAAGCACTAAGAATGGGATATTCAAGTCAATCCTCTCAAGGAACCAAAGATATATATATATGAATATTATATATGAACTTACAATCGGACCATCGCCCCGCTCTAGATATGGTTGGTGATTGATGTGCACAATGGCAGGGAGAAGATACTTAAAATAGAAATTAGAAGTAAAATTATAGAACACACTTCTAATCAATATTTAATCATCTTACTTACAGAAAGAGTCTTTCCAGAACCAGTTTGAGCAATGCCCACCATGTCTTTGCCACTCAAAGCAACTGGAAAACCCTGGGCCTGGATGGCTGTAGGCTCTTTGAAGTTCTGCTGCATCAAAGTATCCATCACATACTCTATAAATAAATAAAAAACAGAAAGAGTGAAACACATATGTTCTGTTCCATGTATGATTAACATGTTTTTCAGATAAGTGTGGATTACTCACGAGGAAACTGTGCATGGCTGAAAGATGTGACTGGCCGTGGACATCCAGAACCTCGAAGTGTGATCTCCTTCTTTCGGCGAAACTCATCCACATCGTACTGTGTGCGAGGGAAAAAGGAACATATTTAGATCACACACAAAATACTTTATAAGTGAGTATTCAGGGGAAACATGCCTGAGTCATTCGTTGTACTTCTTGATGTTCAGTGTAGAAGTTTTTTTCAAACTTCGGTAGTTCATCTAAATTCCATCTTTTTTTGCGAAGGCGTTCCCCTGGATTCCCAAATTTCATGGGTGGAGGTCCACTGCTCCGACCACCAGGAGGGCCAAACCGGGGTCTGAGGGAGAAAAACAATTTTGGATAATGTTTAGCTATATTCTTTGCAAAATTATAAACAATCCCTCATCTGATACTAATAACTGATGTGAGATATGAAAAGAAGAAAAACATAAAATGAACACCCTATTTGCATGATGATACAGTCTATGATGATGTGCAAGTTGACCATATCTAATGACGAGGCCTTCACATTAATATAATACATGGGCCATAGTGTTACCCCAGGATGAAGGTACAGCAGCAGATCGACAACAAAATCGAGTTATAAGAATATATATCGTGCTTATAGAAAAACAATTATCATGTACATTATCCAAAACCATGCAGACACTGACCTGTCTCGGCCACGGTCCCTGTCCCTGTCTCTGTCTCCATAAGAACCTCGCATAGTGAAGCTTTGGCCTCAACGCGTTTATCTTTTTATCAAAGCCTTTACGTAACGACTGCTTTCACCAACAGATGCACTTTCGAAAAATAGGTTTCTTAGCAGTGGATGAGGTGAAGTATCGAACAACGAACTGCTTGTTTACAAATAGAGCCCGTATCTCACAGCAAAACAGCGAGCGTTGTCTCACAGGTCTGCCCTTTTTTCCTACGTACAGTCATCTGAATGTAACGTAAACGCAATTCACTACAAGGCGACTACGCACAAATATGTACTATCTACAACTGTGAATAGCCCTAGCCTTAACGCTCGCTTTCCTCGCCGCATTGGGGCGGTGTAACAAAAACAAGTGTTTTCATTGGAAGAAAAGAAGTCAGATTTCCTGGAAGCTCTAGAATAGTGTGAAATGTGATTATTTGTGCACTACCTGTTTAATTATTAGGTCCATATATATCGCCTTTTAGACCGCACTGTTGCAGCCATCAGGATATGCCTTTGTTAATTCAGAAGGAAGGATTTAACCGCATAAACTCGACAGTGGAGCTGTTTGAGAAATACCCGCATTTACAGGTTAGTTTCATGACATTGCTTCTCGATCTGTGTGTGATGCGCTCTCATTGAGATTGGCCCAGTATGAAAACACCCTCATACTGGGGCAGGCGTCCTCTCTGCCTGCAGCTTTTTAGACACAGATATGCAAACCAAAGTAATGTAATTGTTTCACTCTCAAGAGATTTTCTGGTATTATGATTATTGTATCAGTAACATAATCACATGTGGATTCATTGATTTGTTTAGATATAAAAAATAAAAAGCTCACATTCTGTCTGTTTAGAATTATGAACTGCTGTGTCGTTTATTTTAAAGGACAATGCAAGACAGTTTCGTTCTAGGCCACTTGTGGAAGTGGACCCAAAGCGTTTTTTGTATGTTCAGCAAAGAGAATATGCTGCAACAACACCAGCAGACAGTAAGTAACAAAAACAAGGATTCCAAAGAAGATCACGATTATGATTCAAATGATGTAAATATTGTTGTTTTCCTCCCATAGAATGTGTCTCCATCATTGGGTCAGATGATGCAACCACCTGCCATTTAGTTGTTCTCCGACACACAGGTAATATTAGCTGCACATGTTCAACGTCCTCTGCTCATAGTTACAGTATGCATTATTTACTTTAAAACTTTATTTTCAATCTGGAAAATAAGGAAATGGAGCAGCTTGTGTTGGTCATTTGGATGGTTCCAGTACTTGGTCAGAAGTTCAGCTTATTATAAAATCTGTACTATCACTCAGTCACCACTGCAAAGACGGCAGGTATGACACTCCTATCTTCAGTCTTTTGCTTAAATTTACATTGTCAATGTCAGCTTTATTTGTATAGCACATTAACAACAACACCAGCTGCACAAAGTGCTTCACAGGCACAAAAGATGAAAATGAAAAGAAAACGGCATGAAAAACAGTGAATGAAGGGCCTTTTTTGTGTCACATGTAGACTGGAGCTTCATCTGGTGGGGGGATTCAATGACGACTCCAAGACATCTGATAATTTAAGCCTTAACATTTTAGGTAAGTTACAATGCCTTAATAAATTACAAATTATCATTATTTTTTATCTTGCATTACATTTACAGCCGCCTTTCATAAACAAAAAGAACATGTTCATCTTGAGACTTGTTGCATAACAGGTAACAATTTAAAATTTAAATATATTTTCTAAGATCCAAGATGGAGAACTGACAAAGAATTTGTTTGCAGAAATGAATGACACTGTTGTTAATGGGACTCATAGACCTCTAGTGTATGGAATAGGTAAGACAGGAGCGCACAAAACATCTGGGCTCATCACACATGAAATACAGTATGTCAGGACTAGAACCTCCCGCCACAAGAACAGTTTCTTCCCCTCTGCTGTTGGACTCTTGAACACTTCATAACCTGTTCCCCCGCCCTCTAGAAGTCCCCTACTGCCCTTTATAATGTCACTTTACTGCCCACCATACGTCACTTTACCTCACTGTACTGCTGTCACCTTACATTGTGTGCACCATGTGCACTTCTATATTGTATATAGTAATTCTAACTCCATTTTAAATTTATTCCTTAGAAGTGCTTTTTATTCTTATTTTTCATTATGCCTTCTCTACCCTTACCTCTCTTTCTGACTGTTTCACTGAGCCAAAGCAATTTCCAAGTCTGTGACTTCCTGTTACTTACATGGCAATAAAAATGATTCTGATTCTGATGTATTTTTCACAGGCGTAAATGTGAAAACAGGTGAAGTTTTTCCCTCTTTGTTCACCTGTAAAGGACCGGCAGAACAGCTGCGCTCAGCTCGAACCTTCACTGGAGGAGAGGTAGTGAAACATAGCATCTAGCCGGTATATATTATGTTTTTATTTAAAACTTGTGTAATATCTCTCAGATGGCAGAGATATATGATTCTGTCCGTGGGTTGGTCAAAATTGGCCCTTGCAAGTGGTCTCCAAATTCAGAAATTGCTTTCTGGTTGGATCAAAGTGATGCCACAATTCTAAAGGTAATGGTTTTCTGGATATTATTATCATTATTATCATTGCACATATTTATTGAATTTTATTTTTTATGTAGTACTTGTCAACCTCTCCCAATGCTGAGCCACCTCACTTTGTTCAGCACATGAAGTCTACCATCCAATTTATTTTAGAGCATCCCAGTGCAGATGGCCTCTTTCCATCAGGACAGCCGCAGCTCTACCACAGAACAGAACAAGGAGACTGGGAAAGGACTGTCCAGTCATAGAAGTGGAACCTTCTGTATCATCACAAACCTTATTGAGCCTATATTGCCTCTCAGCTCCTGGTGCATGGGTACTTCATTGCCTGCTCTTTTTATTATGTTTCCATTGTGTCTTATTCTAGTTGTACTAAAGTACTGAAGATGACATAGTCTGGGATCGCGTCTTAAATTCAGACAGAAGACATGTTTTATTGTCGATGGTAGAGACAGCACGAACAAAGCACACGATCACAGATACAACAGAATGCAAGTGTATTATACAGAGCGGAGGCATGGAGACCTCCAATCAGCAGCTTCCACGGTGCCATGTAGCTTGGCCTTCAGATAGACAAAACATGAAGTGGAAAAGTACAGGCTTCTGCACATTGATAGAATGATGAGTTTAACTTTAACAAAAGTTGCTTCAAAGTGTTATGAAATCTCACATTCCCCCCTCTGGTCATACATTCACGTGTGACCATCAGGATCGATAAACAGCAACATAACATCATAACTCAATACTTCAAAAACTCATAAACTCGGTACTTCACTCGGTACTTCAAAAAACTCAGAACTCGGAATACTTCAAAAACTCATAAAACATGTTCAGATCTTTCATAAAACTTGTCAACAATCTTCAGTAAAATACCAAACTTCATCAGTCGATGGTGGTTCCAGATATTGCTTTGAAAACAGTCTCTCCCACTTCTCTGTGTTGGTTTCTTCAGGCTGCATTTGTGTCGAGCCATGAACTCTTCTGTGACGTGTCTTTCAATCACACGTTTCAGCTTCAGTGTCCAGATTCAGAAATCCAATTCAGTCCAAATTATGTCCAAATTCAGAAATCCAATTGTTCCAAATTATGTCCATGCAAAAGAGGACGATGGTGTTGTCCATGTCTCAGCAGCTCACAGCCTGACTGGAATCAGGGGCTGTGCAGATTGTCCAAGTGTGCTGGTCCAGATGCATTCTCTTGAGGTTTCTCAGTTTTGGCTTAAAAAAAAAACACTTTTTGTGTAAAAAAAAAAGTAGTCTTCTGTTCACTAGATGTTACAGACAAGGCCCGCATCCTTCCACCACCTGAAGAAGATGACATAGTCTCGGATCGCGTCTTAAATTCAGACAGAAGACATGTTTTATTGTCGATGGTAGAGACAGCACGAACAAAGCACACGATCACAGATACAACAGAATGCAAGTGTATTATACAGAGCGGAGGCATGGAGACCTCCAATCAGCAGCTTCCACGGTGCCATGTAGCTTGGCCTTCAGATAGACAAAACATGAAGTGGAAAAGTACAGGCTTCTGCACATTGATAGAATGATGAGTTTAACTTTAACAAAAGTTGCTTCAAAGTGTTATGAAATCTCACAGTACTCCCAAATAGAAATATTTCTTGTTATTACACTGCAACAAGTACAGGGATTTCATGTTTTTCTTCTCTACTTGGCTGGCCCAGGGGAGACAGTGCTATGATGTGTGGGATATTGGTTATGTTTGCAAATGCTTAAACGTTGTTATGCACAACTGCTCACATACACAATTATATCTGTGTGATTGTGTGGTTTGAATTGGATAAGCCATGTCAGGGAAGTCCGGGGTCCTCTGTCCGGTCCCTTGTGTGACTGGATTCAGAAATTCAGAGCTGCGTTCACATCACCAGCAGTAAGTCAGAACTGTTCCAAGTGCATGTTGGCCTCCGCCAAGGCTGCCCTGTGTCACCGGTTCTGTTCACTGTCTTCATGAACAGAACTTTTAAAGCCGGGTACCGGAGGGGATTCAGTTTGGGGACCACAGGATTTCATCTTTGCTCTTTGCAGACAATGTAATCCTGTTGGTTCCAATGACCCTGGACCTGATAAGATAAGAGTTCCTTTATTCGTCCCACAGTGGGTAAATTTCAAGAGGGAATGCCTCAGGATTACCTGGGATGAGCTGGAGCAAGGGTTTGTGAATAGGGAAGTCTGGACGTCTCTGCTTAGATTGCTGCCCCTGCGATCCGGCAACGGATGAAGTGGAAGAAAAACGAAGGATGGACGAATGTCAGGGGAGAGAACTTAAAGTAAATTGTCATATTCAGTTGACATTTAATTTCAGTGATGTGATCCACTGTTATTTTAATAAAACTGACAATTTTATTCTTTATAAGAAATAAAGTTTTACATAAATCGATTTGGTCTTTTTATTAAGTACAGATTTAAAAACTGCTATTTCGTTTAGCGTGAGCTCGCTACTATAATAGACCCGTGCTTGGGCTGCAAATAGCTTACACGTTGTGCTGGTCCGTTCAAAGGTGAAAGCTCCAGGATAAGCCCCGCCCACTCAGCCTTTCACTGGGCCATAGCACCATCAACATCGGGACAGCAGCTACAGCAGGCCCACAGCAGGACCACAGGACATGCCGGCCTGTTGTATATTCTCCGCGGACTTCTATCTCCATGTTTCACGGGATGGTCTTCATACGTGATCAGCGGGAGGCGAACGGCGCAGACACCACTGACAGTGCGGCTGTGGGACCTTTAGAAGGACGTCACACTGGTGCGCGATGATCGGGAATAAAAATAACGGATCGACTTGACTTTATACACACATTATCAATACACTGGTGTCATAATGTTTCGGACTATTCGTCGTTTCCCGTGGGTCACTAACGTGGGCCTGTACGGGTGCCTGTTTGCGGGAGGAGACCTGGTGCACCAGTGCTTTTCGAGCTCAGAACAAGTCAACTGGACTCAGACCCGGAACGTCGCAATCGTAGCGTTCAGTTTCCATGGCAACTTGAGCTTCTTCTGGATGCGGTTTTTGGAGCGTACGTTCCCCGGAAACTCCTTCAGGATTGTCCTGCGTAAACTCGTCCTGGACCAAACCATAGCAGCGCCACTGGCCACCAGCGTCTTCTACACAGGTCAGAGAGAGAGAGAGTCCTCTACACAGGTCAGAGAGAGAGAGTCCTCTACACAGGTCAGAGAGAGAGAGAGAGAGTGTGTCCTCTACACAGGTCAGAGAGAGAGAGAGTCCTCTACACAGGTCAGAGAGAGAGAGAGTCCTCTACACAGGTCAGAGAGAGAGAGAGAGTCCTCTACACAGGTCAGAGAGAGAGAGAGAGAGAGTCCTCTACACAGGTCAGAGAGAGAGAGTCCTCTACACAGGTCAGAGAGAGAGAGAGAGTCCTCTACACAGGTCAGAGAGAGAGAGAGAGTCCTCTACACAGGTCAGAGAGAGAGAGAGAGTCCTCTACACAGGTCAGAGAGAGAGAGTCCTCTACACAGGTCAGAGAGAGAGAGAGAGTCCTCTACACAGGTCAGAGAGAGAGAGAGAGTCCTCTACACAGGTCAGAGAGAGAGAGAGAGTCCTCTACACAGGTCAGAGAGAGAGAGAGAGAGAGTCCTCTACACAGGTCAGAGAGAGAGAGTCCTCTACACAGGTCAGAGAGAGAGAGAGAGTCCTCTACACAGGTCAGAGAGAGAGAGAGAGAGAGAGTCCTCTACACAGGTCAGAGAGAGAGAGTCCTCTACACAGGTCAGAGAGAGAGAGCGAGTCCTCTACACAGGTCAGAGAGAGAGAGTCCTCTACACAGGTAAGAGAGAGAGAGAGAGTCCTCTACACAGGTCAGAGAGAGAGAGTCCTCTACACAGGTAAGAGAGAGAGAGAGAGTCCTCTACACAGGTCAGAGAGAGAGAGAGAGTCCTCTACACAGGTCAGAGAGAGAGAGAGTCCTCTACACAGGTCAGAGAGAGAGAGAGAGTCCTCTACACAGGTCAGAGAGAGAGAGAGTCCTCTACACAGGTCAGAGAGAGAGAGAGAGAGAGTGCTCTACACAGGTCAGAGAGAGAGAGAGAGAGAGTTCTCTACACAGGTCAGAGAGAGAGAGAGTCCTCTACACAGGTCAGAGAGAGAGAGAGTCCTCTACACAGGTCAGAGAGAGAGAGTCCTCTACACAGGTCAGAGAGAGAGAGAGAGAGTGTGTCCTCTACACAGGTCAGAGAGAGAGAGAGAGTCCTCTACACAGGTCAGAGAGAGAGAGAGTCCTCTACACAGGTCAGAGAGAGAGAGAGAGTCCTCTACACAGGTCAGAGAGAGAGAGAGAGAGAGTCCTCTACACAGGTCAGAGAGAGAGAGTCCTCTACACAGGTCAGAGAGAGAGAGAGAGTCCTCTACACAGGTCAGAGAGAGAGAGAGAGTCCTCTACACAGGTCAGAGAGAGAGAGAGAGTCCTCTACACAGGTCAGAGAGAGAGAGTCCTCTACACAGGTCAGAGAGAGAGAGAGAGTCCTCTACACAGGTCAGAGAGAGAGAGAGAGTCCTCTACACAGGTCAGAGAGAGAGAGAGAGTCCTCTACACAGGTCAGAGAGAGAGAGAGAGAGAGAGTCCTCTACACAGGTCAGAGAGAGAGAGTCCTCTACACAGGTCAGAGAGAGAGAGAGAGTCCTCTACACAGGTCAGAGAGAGAGAGAGAGAGAGAGTCCTCTACACAGGTCAGAGAGAGAGAGTCCTCTACACAGGTCAGAGAGAGAGAGCGAGTCCTCTACACAGGTCAGAGAGAGAGAGAGTCCTCTACACAGGTAAGAGAGAGAGAGAGAGTCCTCTACACAGGTCAGAGAGAGAGAGTCCTCTACACAGGTAAGAGAGAGAGAGAGAGTCCTCTACACAGGTCAGAGAGAGAGAGAGAGTCCTCTACACAGGTCAGAGAGAGAGAGAGTCCTCTACACAGGTCAGAGAGAGAGAGAGAGTCCTCTACACAGGTCAGAGAGAGAGAGAGTCCTCTACACAGGTCAGAGAGAGAGAGAGAGAGAGAGTGCTCTACACAGGTCAGAGAGAGAGAGAGAGAGTTCTCTACACAGGTCAGAGAGAGAGAGAGTCCTCTACACAGGTCAGAGAGAGAGAGAGTCCTCTACACAGGTCAGAGAGAGAGAGAGAGAGAGAGAGAGTTCTCTACACAAGTCAGAGAGAGAGAGAGAGAGTCCTCTACACAGGTCAGAGAGAGAGAGAGAGAGTCCTCTACACAGGTCAGAGAGAAAGAGAGAGTCCTCTACACAGGTCAGAGAGAGAGAGAGAGTCCTCTACACAAGTCAGAGAGAGAGAGAGAGAGAGTCCTCTACACAAGTCAGAGAGAGAGAGAGAGAGAGTCCTCTACACAGGTCAGAGAGAGAGAGAGAGTCCTCTACTCAGGTCAGAGAGAGAGAGAGTCCTCTACACAGGTCAGAGAGAGAGAGAGAGTCCTCTACACAGGTCAGAGAGAGAGAGAGAGTCCTCTACACAGGTCAGAGAGAGAGAGAGAGTCCTCTACACAAGTCAGAGAGAGAGAGAGAGTCCTCTACACAAGTCAGAGAGAGAGAGAGAGAGAGAGTCCTCTACACAGGTCAGAGAGAGAGAGAGAGTCCTCTACACAAGTCAGAGAGAGAGAGAGAGAGTCCTCTACACAGGTCAGAGAGAGAGAGAGAGTCCTCTACTCAGGTCAGAGAGAGAGAGAGTCCTCTACACAGGTCAGAGAGAGAGAGAGAGTCCTCTACACAAGTCAGAGAGAGAGAGAGAGAGAGAGTCCTCTACACAGGTCAGAGAGAGAGAGAGTCCTCTACACAGGTCAGAGAGAGAGAGAGTCCTCTACACAGGTCAGAGAGAGAGAGAGAGAGAGAGTCCTCTACACAGGTCAGAGAGAGAGAGAGAGAGAGTCCTCTACACAGGTCAGAGAGAGAGAGAGAGTCCTCTACACAAGTCAGAGAGAGAGAGAGAGAGTCCTCTACACAGGTCAGAGAGAGAGAGAGTCCTCTACACAGGTCAGAGAGAGAGAGAGTCCTCTACACAGGTCAGAGAGAGAGAGAGAGAGAGAGTCCTCTACACAGGTCAGAGAGAGAGAGAGAGAGAGTCCTCTACACAGGTCAGAGAGAGAGAGAGTCCTCTACACAGGTCAGAGAGAGAGAGAGAGTCCTCTACACAGGTCAGAGAGAGAGAGAGAGAGAGAGTCCTCTACACAGGTCAGAGAGAGAGAGAGAGAGAGAGTCCTCTACACAGGTCAGAGAGAGAGAGAGTCCTCTACACAGGTCAGAGAGAGAGAGAGAGTCCTCTACACAGGTCAGAGAGAGAGAGAGTCCTCTACACAGGTCAGAGAGAAAGAGAGAGAGAGTGCTCTACACAGGTCAGAGAGAGAGAGAGAGAGAGAGTTCTCTACACAAGTCAGAGAGAGAGAGAGAGTCCTCTACACAGGTCAGAGAGAGAGAGAGTCCTCTACACAGGTCAGAGAGAGAGAGAGAGAGAGTGCTCTACACAGGTCAGAGAGAGAGAGAGAGAGTTCTCTACACAGGTCAGAGAGAGAGAGAGAGTCCTCTACACAGGTCAGAGAGAGAGAGAGTCCTCTACACAGGTCAGAGAGAGAGAGAGAGAGAGAGAGAGTTCTCTACACAAGTCAGAGAGAGAGAGAGAGAGTCCTCTACACAGGTCAGAGAGAGAGAGAGAGAGAGTCCTCTACACAGGTCAGAGAGAAAGAGAGAGTCCTCTACACAGGTCAGAGAGAGAGAGAGAGTCCTCTACACAAGTCAGAGAGAGAGAGAGAGAGAGTCCTCTACACAGGTCAGAGAGAGAGAGAGAGTCCTCTACTCAGGTCAGAGAGAGAGAGAGTCCTCTACACAGGTCAGAGAGAGAGAGAGAGTCCTCTACACAGGTCAGAGAGAGAGAGAGAGTCCTCTACACAGGTCAGAGAGAGAGAGAGAGTCCTCTACACAAGTCAGAGAGAGAGAGAGAGTCCTCTACACAAGTCAGAGAGAGAGAGAGAGAGAGTCCTCTACACAGGTCAGAGAGAGAGAGAGAGTCCTCTACACAAGTCAGAGAGAGAGAGAGAGAGTCCTCTACACAGGTCAGAGAGAGAGAGAGAGTCCTCTACACAGGTCAGAGAGAGAGAGAGAGTCCTCTACACAGGTCAGAGAGAGAGAGAGAGTCCTCTACACAAGTCAGAGAGAGAGAGAGAGAGTCCTCTACACAGGTCAGAGAGAGAGAGAGTCCTCTACACAGGTCAGAGAGAGAGAGAGTCCTCTACACAGGTCAGAGAGAGAGAGAGAGAGAGAGAGTCCTCTACACAGGTCAGAGAGAGAGAGAGAGAGAGAGTCCTCTACACAGGTCAGAGAGAGAGAGAGTCCTCTACACAGGTCAGAGAGAGAGAGAGAGTCCTCTACACAGGTCAGAGAGAGAGAGAGTCCTCTACACAGGTCAGAGAGAAAGAGAGAGAGAGTGCTCTACACAGGTCAGAGAGAGAGAGAGAGAGAGTTCTCTACACAAGTCAGAGAGAGAGAGAGAGTCCTCTACACAGGTCAGAGAGAGAGAGAGTCCTCTACACAGGTCAGAGAGAGAGAGAGAGAGAGAGTGCTCTACACAGGTCAGAGAGAGAGAGAGAGAGTGCTCTACACAGGTCAGAGAGAGAGAGAGAGAGTCCTCTACACAGGTCAGCGAGAGAGAGAGAGAGAGTGCTCTACACAGGTCAGAGAGAGAGAGAGTCCTCTACACAGGTCAGAGAGAGAGAGAGTCCTCTACACAGGTCAGAGAGAGAGAGAGAGAGAGAGAGTTCTCTACACAAGTCAGAGAGAGAGAGAGTCCTCTACACAGGTCAGAGAGAGAGAGAGAGAGTCCTCTACACAGGTCAGAGAGAGAGAGAGAGTCCTCTACACAGGTCAGAGAGAGAGAGAGAGAGTCCTCTACACAAGTCAGAGAGAGAGAGAGAGAGTCCTCTACACAGGTCAGAGAGAGAGAGAGAGTCCTCTACTCAGGTCAGAGAGAGAGAGAGAGTCCTCTACACAGGTCAGAGAGAGAGAGAGAGTCCTCTACACAGGTCAGAGAGAGAGAGAGAGTCCTCTACACAAGTCAGAGAGAGAGAGAGAGTCCTCTACACAAGTCAGAGAGAGAGAGAGAGAGAGAGTCCTCTACACAGGTCAGAGAGAGAGAGAGAGAGTCCTCTACACAAGTCAGAGAGAGAGAGAGAGAGTCCTCTACACAGGTCAGAGAGAGAGAGAGAGAGTCCTCTACTCAGGTCAGAGAGAGAGAGAGTCCTCTACACAGGTCAGAGAGAGAGAGAGAGTCCTCTACACAGGTCAGAGAGAGAGAGAGAGTCCTCTACACAGGTCAGAGAGAGAGAGAGTCCTCTACACAGGTCAGAGAGAGAGAGAGTCCTCTACACAGGTCAGAGAGAGAGAGAGAGAGTCCTCTACACAGGTCAGAGAGAGAGAGAGAGTCCTCTACACAGGTCAGAGAGAGAGAGAGAGTCCTCTACACAGGTCAGAGAGAGAGAGAGAGAGAGAGAGTCCTCTACACAGGTCAGAGAGAGAGAGAGAGAGTCCTCTACACAGGTCAGAGAGAGAGAGAGAGAAGTCCTCTACACAGGTCAGAGAGAGAGAGAGAGAGTCCTCTACACAGGTCAGAGAGAGAGAGAGAGAGTCCTCTACACAAGTCAGAGAGAGAGAGAGAGTCCTCTACACAGGTCAGAGAGAGAGAGAGAGTCCTCTACACAGGTCAGAGAGAGAGAGAGAGAGAGGTCCTCTACACAGGTCAGAGAGAGAGAGAGTCCTCTACACAGGTCAGAGAGAGAGAGAGAGTCCTCTACACAGGTCAGAGAGAGAGAGAGAGAGAGAGTCCTCTACACAGGTCAGAGAGAGAGAGAGAGAGAGTCCTCTACACAGGTCAGAGAGAGAGAGAGAGTCCTCTACACAGGTCAGAGAGAGAGAGAGAGTCCTCTACACAGGTCAGAGAGAGAGAGAGAGTCCTCTACACAGGTCAGAGAGAGAGAGAGAGTCCTCTACACAGGTCAGAGAGAGAGAGAGAGAGTCCTCTACACAGGTCAGAGAGAGAGAGAGAGAGTCCTCTACACAGGTCAGAGAGAGAGAGAGTCCTCTACACAGGTCAGAGAGAGAGAGAGAGGAGTCCTCTACACAGGTCAGAGAGAGAGAGAGAGAGTCCTCTACACAGGTCAGAGAGAGAGAGAGAGTCCTCTACACAGGTCAGAGAGAGAGAGAGAGTCCTCTACACAGGTCAGAGAGAGAGAGAGAGTCCTCTACACAGGTCAGAGAGAGAGAGAGAGTCCTCTACACAGGTCAGAGAGAGAGAGAGAGAGAGTCCTCTACACAGGTCAGAGAGAGAGAGAGAGTCCTCTACACAGGTCAGAGAGAGAGAGAGAGTCCTCTACACAGGTCAGAGAGAGAGAGAGAGAGTCCTCTACACAGGTCAGAGAGAGAGAGAGAGGTCCTCTACACAGGTCAGAGAGAGAGAGAGAGTCCTCTACACAGGTCAGAGAGAGAGAGAGAGTCCTCTACACAGGTCAGAGAGAGAGAGAGAGAGTCCTCTACACAGGTCAGAGAGAGAGAGAGAGTCCTCTACACAGGTCAGAGAGAGAGAGAGTCCTCTACACAGGTCAGAGAGAGAGAGAGAGTCCTCTACACAGGTCAGAGAGAGAGAGAGAGTCCTCTACACAGGTCAGAGAGAGAGAGAGAGAGTCCTCTACACAGGTCAGAGAGAGAGAGAGAGTCCTCTACACAGGTCAGAGAGAGAGAGAGAGAGTCTCTACACAGGTCAGAGAGAGAGAGAGAGTCCTCTACACAGGTCAGAGAGAGAGAGAGAGAGAGTCCTCTACACAGGTCAGAGAGAGAGAGAGAGAGAGTCCTCTACACAGGTCAGAGAGAGAGAGAGAGAGTCCTCTACACAGGTCAGAGAGAGAGAGAGAGTCCTCTACACAGGTCAGAGAGAGAGAGAGAGTCCTCTACACAGGTCAGAGAGAGAGAGAGAGTCCTCTACACAGGTCAGAGAGAGAGAGAGAGTCCTCTACACAGGTCAGAGAGAGAGAGAGAGTCCTCTACACAGGTCAGAGAGAGAGAGAGAGAGTCCTCTACACAGGTCAGAGAGAGAGAGAGAGTCCTCTACACAGGTCAGAGAGAGAGAGAGAGTCCTCTACACAGGTCAGAGAGAGAGAGAGAGTCCTCTACACAGGTCAGAGAGAGAGAGAGAGTCCTCTACACAGTCAGAGAGAGAGAGAGAGAGTCCTCTACACAGGTCAGAGAGAGAGAGAGAGTCCTCTACACAGGTCAGAGAGAGAGAGAGAGAGTCCTCTACACAGGTCAGAGAGAGAGAGAGAGAGTCCTCTACACAGGTCAGAGAGAGAGAGAGAGAGTCTACACAGGTCAGAGAGAGAGAGAGAGAGAGTCCTCTACACAGGTCAGAGAGAGAGAGAGAGAGAGAGTCCTCTACACAGGTCAGGAGAGAGAGAGAGAGAGTCCTCTACACAGGTCAGAGAGAGAGAGAGAGAGTCCTCTACACAGTCAGAGAGAGAGAGAGAGTCCTCTACACAGGTCAGAGAGAGAGAGAGAGTCCTCTACACAGGTCAGAGAGAGAGAGAGAGAGTCCTCTACACAGGTCAGAGAGAGAGAGAGAGAGAGAGTCCTCTACACAGGTCAGAGAGAGAGAGAGAGAGTCCTCTACACAGGTCAGAGAGAGAGAGAGAGTCCTCTACACAGGTCAGAGAGAGAGAGAGAGAGTCCTCTACACAGGTCAGAGAGAGAGAGAGAGAGTCCTCTACACAGGTCAGAGAGAGAGAGAGAGAGTCCTCTACACAGGTCAGAGAGAGAGAGAGAGAGTCCTCTACACAGGTCAGAGAGAGAGAGAGAGAGTCCTCTACACAGGTCAGAGAGAGAGAGAGAGAGTCCTCTACACAGGTCAGAGAGAGAGAGAGAGAGTCCTCTACACAGGTCAGAGAGAGAGAGAGAGAGAGTCCTCTACACAGGTCAGAGAGAGAGAGAGAGAGAGTCCTCTACACAGGTCAGAGAGAGAGAGAGAGAGAGAGTCCTCTACACAGGTCAGAGAGAGAGAGAGAGAGTCCTCTACACAGGTCAGAGAGAGAGAGAGAGAGTCCTCTACACAGGTCAGAGAGAGAGAGAGAGAGTCCTCTACACAGGTCAGAGAGAGAGAGAGAGTCCTCTACACAGGTCAGAGAGAGAGAGAGAGTCCTCTACACAGGTCAGAGAGAGAGAGAGAGTCCTCTACACAGGTCAGAGAGAGAGAGAGAGAGTCCTCTACACAGGTCAGAGAGAGAGAGAGAGTCCTCTACACAGGTCAGAGAGAGAGAGAGAGTCCTCTACACAGGTCAGAGAGAGAGAGAGAGAGTCCTCTACACAGGTCAGAGAGAGAGAGAGAGTCCTCTACACAGGTCAGAGAGAGAGAGAGAGAGTCCTCTACACAGGTCAGAGAGAGAGAGAGAGAGTCCTCTACACAGGTCAGAGAGAGAGAGAGAGAGTCCTCTACACAGGTCAGAGAGAGAGAGAGAGAGTCCTCTACACAGGTCAGAGAGAGAGAGAGAGAGAGTCCTCTACACAGGTCAGAGAGAGAGAGAGAGAGAGTCCTCTACACAGGTCAGAGAGAGAGAGAGAGAGAGAGTCCTCTACACAGGTCAGAGAGAGAGAGAGAGAGTCCTCTACACAGGTCAGAGAGAGAGAGAGAGAGTCTTCTACACAGGTCAGAGAGAGAGAGAGAGAGAGAGTCCTCTACACAGGTCAGAGAGAGAGAGAGAGTCTTCTACACAGGTCAGAGAGAGAGAGAGAGTCCTCTACACAGGTCAGAGAGAGAGAGAGAGTCTTCTACACAGGTCAGAGAGAGAGAGAGAGAGTCCTCTACACAGGTCAGAGAGAGAGAGAGAGTCTTCTACACAGGTCAGAGAGAGAGAGAGAGTCTTCTACACAGGTCAGAGAGAGAGAGAGAGTCTTCTACACAGGTCAGAGAGAGACTGAGAGAGAGTGTCTTATCAGAAAAATAAACTTTTGAACAATGTTGTTTTTTTCTGAGCTGTATGTGGGAGACATAGAGCTCAAATTAACATCTGAGTTTATTAACAGTTAATAAATAACTTATTGTGACCTGATCGTCTCAACACAGAGCTCATTCACTGTCCTATGGGGTCAGAGGTCATTCACTGTCCTATATTCAGGGGTCAGGGGTCAGAGGTCATTCAGCAGTATGTACAAGTTCAACCATGTGACGATAAAGGAGGTCCAATGTGTTTTGATTTTGTGGTTGTTTTAACTTTTTTTTAAGTAAGGCTTGGTTATTTAAAAATCAAACTTTTCACAGACTAGGTCACACAAAACCGTTTACAGCAGATTTGCCATAGATACGGTGATCAAGGTCAACATTTCATTGATGACATCCTTTTGCCCCTTTTTAAGTCTGAATAATAATTATTCATGTTTTGCAGGTTTGAGTTTTCTAGAGGGAAAAGAAGACATAACACAGGACTGGAGAGAAAAGTTCTTAAATACATACAAGGTAAAGAGACTTTCACTGTGGGAAGTTAATAAGTGCATTCAAGATATCATTCTATAAATCTTTATCTTTTAGACTGGATTGATGTACTGGCCTTTTGTGCAGGTAATGTCATGTTTTACTTCATACTCAAATGAACTGTTTTAAGCAAAATAGATCAAATGGACTTGAACAAATTGCAAGTTTTTCCTTGTTTCCAGTTCCTGAACTTTGCCATGGTGCCCCTCTACATGCGGACCCCCTTCACCGGCTGCTGTGCATTTGTTTGGGCGACGTTTCTGTGTTTCTCGCGGCAAAATGGAGACGGCACAGCGGCTGCAGCTATTTCGTGGCTGTTCCCAAACAGAGATAACCAGGACCAGACAAACATGGCATCCAAAGATGGACAAGAAGCTGCCAAAGCCACTGGCAAATGAACAGCCAACTACGCAACAGGAGCTGAAACATATTCTGATTATTCCTAGGTCCACATCCTCTACTTGAACCCATACAGATATCTTTCCCCATGTGAAATATAAACTTTTGATAGGTGAAACATATCCCACTAACGGTGTAGGTGACATATTCAAAATATTCTTTGTTTTTATACCTTTGTCAATCAATCTTAGTCTTCAGGTTAAGACTGGACTCACTTGATGAAAGGGGTGGGGTCTGCTGTGCTCCTGCTTGATTCAAAATAGATAGATAGACCTTTATTGTCCCCAGAGTGAAGTTAATTTCTACAGACACATAGAAGAAGGAAAGCACAACAATACAACACATATAATCCCACAAATGAACTCCTGCAGCCACACCGGCCCTTTGAGGACTGGATTAGATTCAGAAATGAGAAAAGGTGCAACAGAGTTGCAGGGCCTTTCTGAGTGGAGTTTGCATGTTCTCCCTGTGTCTGCGTAGGTTTCCTCCGGGTACTCCGGTTTCCCCTACCACTAAAAATATGTCCAATAGTTCTGGCATGCGCTTCCTGTACTGGCGACCCCGCTCCCATCTCTGTGTGGAGTGAGAGACAAATGCCCAAAATTGACAATTGTAAACCGCCTTGAGACTCAGATCTGCAGTGAAAAGGCGGTATATAAATAAATACTTACTTACTAATTACTTACAGAGTCCTGAGAAGGTGCAGTGGTTGGATACTCTTATGTAGTAACTGTTCAAAAGTGGTTACATAAACTGTTAATAAATAACAAGACAAACTATGGCAGCTAACACAAATAAAATGGTGCGTTACAAAGTGAACTCTGGAGGAGACATGCACATTTGGTTGTTCAGTCTGACAACAAAGCATTTGGGCTAATAATGATAACAATGATATAGTCATAATAATAGGTTTTCTGTTTTCAACGCAGTGAAGGTTAGCGCTGCTCAGTAATGACACCAGCTGCTGATTCTCAACAGTGAATTATTTTATTTCTGTTGATATGGACTTTTACAAATTGATAATATAAAGTGTAAATAATGTTTTTTGATTGTAGATTGTATTGTGCAATAACACTGTTCTGCTTGGTTGATATGATTGCACCTTTAGACTGTATATATATATATATATATATATATATATATATATATATAAAATATATATATATATATTGCACCCCAAAGGCTGATTGCACATTTTTGTGAAATATTTGAAATGGTAATTTATATGTGTTGATTATATAAATTATAAAATGTTATCTGTGAGTTTGTGTGTGTGTGTGTTTGTGTGTGTATGAAGTGCATTTACTACTTACAAGTACTGTAGTGAAGGCCATGTTTTTTTTTTTTCAATATTTTATTTCCATTTTAGATTTTTGTATAGCCCTAAATAACAACAGCAGGACTTAACAAAGCTGTCAATTCCTCAGCAACAGATCAGAGAATCAAACAGTTCCAACACCAAAAACCCTGTGGGAGGTGTACTGTGCCTGTGCCATGCATGTTTGTTTGTTTTCATAAGACAAAAAAACAAAAAGAGTTCTCCTATCTGTAGATCCATGCATCTGTGTGACATTTATCCACACCTTGACAGGAGAAGCAGATTTAGATTCTTGTTGATGCATTTTGCAGGAATAGTGACTGAATGTACCCAAAGATAGTAAGTCCTTTGGGTTTAACAGCTTAATACCAGTAAAATATCTCTGACCAGAAACCATTCAATGAGGAGCGGGACCAAAAAGCATCAAAGTGTTTTCTGTCGAAGACATTTTTGTCATCTTTTTATTTGACATAACAATTGTTTTGAACTTAAACTGGTGTCTTCTCTATAGGCCCAAAACAGTGGCAGGCTATGCAATTTCTTAAAATTTGCTTCCATGTTTCTCTTCTGGAATAACTGAACTGTTGCTGTCCTCTTCACGTCATGTTCATGTCAGAGGGAGACTCCCCTCACATCTGTGCTCTCACGGCGCATGCGCACAGCATCCTCCACCACCGCGTCCACAGACTTCAAAGCTCCGATGAAGATGCGCAGCGTCGCGGGTCGCTGCAGCTTTGTCACCGCGTGAGACGGACTTTTCCTGAAGCAGCACATCACACTCATACTGACAGGATTCACTCTAGAAACACCAGAATGGAACTGAAGAAATCTATCTCAGACACGGAGCGCGCTCTGAGGAGCTACGGAGCGGTGTCGGAAACGGCGTGGACCACTGACAAAGGTGAGTGTCCTGTCCAGCCCGCGGTGACTCACAGCTGGGATTATGTTCTCACGTGGAGCTGCTCCTGAGCCATCCTCAACATCTGCATTCAACCTAAAGCAGGGGATTGTCCAATGAAGCAGACACAGAATGATAATACACACATTTAACAAACATCAGTAACACGAGAGCAGCCTTTTGTTTGTTTTACACCCTGAAATAGATTATGAAGCATTTTGAAATACATGCTGCTTATATAGAGCTTTATATACCCGCAGTTATCTGAGACATGTTTCCCTATTTTTATTATATTAATGACATTTTCTAATTATTGAAACAAATGAAACTTAAGTGAATGCTTTAACTGGATTTTAAATACTGTTCCATACATATTTACAGGTAACGTTATAGCCACACAGAGGTATCAAAATAACTGCATCTTTTGAAAGCTTGTAAAAGTGTAAATAAAGGTGTGAAGAAATAAAAGCGTTGGATATGAATAGAAACACAAGTCTCTCTCTGAGCCACAAAACACAAAAACAGACAAAACAAAAAAACAAGCAACTGAAGTCATCTCATTTCTTTCATATATCCCCAGCGGTGTTTGCAATTTCCTTCCTTTGCCGAGAGGTGTGCGGAGAGGGGTTTTTCCATGTTTACTGTCTGTACCTGCAGCATGTCCCTCAATTTGAATGGACTTTCATACATGCTGATGTCTCCAGTTGTCAATCAGTACTTTAGCAGCCTGTACAGCCGAATCACACTCATGATGTAAATCTCTTTTAATGGCCGATGTGTCAACTCCCAGGTGGATGCTGAGCTTTAAGTGTTTTAAGCAATTTGCTCTTGTACTTTAGACACAGGAGATAAGAGAGCCGTCCAGACATTTCCGAGCTTTGGGTCTGTGCCATGTTAAACAGCCAGTTGAGAATTAATGCAGCTTGTCCTGATTGATGGGGTAGAAAGTGAGAAGCAAGTTCAAAGAAAAAAGGGAGAGAAAAAGAGAAGCTGGGGAAAAAGTGCCACTCTTATGCATATATTCCTCTGCCACTGTTTACAATTATCTCACCAGCTTTTTTGGGACGATGATACAATATGGGATGCACACAAAACAATTGCCCCCCCACCCTCCTGCGCAGTTTTTACTCTGCTGTGGTGAGTCAGCTGTCCTCATATGTAAAGGTCCACTGCAGCTGAAGTGACTGCAAAACCACCAATACTCCTCTAATGTTACCGGACACTGCAGAGAAGACTTATGCTATAAACATGACAGCGAGGGACTGCAGTATGATGCTCCCGTCCGTGTAAGCAGATTGAATTATAGCGATATCTGCATTTGTTTACCATTGTGTCTTGATGGCAACATTTCTGTGGATAAATAATGAATAATTGATATCGTAAAGTGGAGAAAAAAGTCAGTGATTGGGGTCAGGGATGAGAAATTTGACACCTAAATGGCAAAAATGTATGCTGTGAAAATGCATGTTCCCAAAGAGACTTATGGATAGTCTTTGTAACATATTGTAAGACTAATCTAGAACATATCTGGCATCCAATCAGGTTTAGGGATGGGCAATACTGTAAGACAATCAGGAAAAACTAGACAGTGCTTTTCCATTTAATGCAACTGTGTAAACCAATGATTCAGTTTCTCATAAATATTATTGCTCTATTTTGCTTATTATATACTGTACTGTTTCCACGGTTTCCTAAGAGGCATAGATCTTCTTGAGTGTTGTTTTTCTTTCCCAGAGAATTTGCAGAGGTTGTGCCCACAGCAATTAGTGTTTCCCTTCGTTCCCTGCAGCAGCAATGGTAACACTGTCAGTATAATGAATTACTCCCTCTTGTTAAATGATCACATATATAGGTTCATAAATGCGACTGTCTGAAATCAGTGAGAGAAGCGCTCACATGGCAACAGCACGTGCCCAGACGCTGTGCCTTCAAAACTTCAAAACACAACTTTGCCCATTCCTTTTTATTTTTTCATTTCGCAGCATTTGGATTATTTTTAAAACAGAAAATTATTGGTTGTCAGGGCTAAAGATTCGGTGTACCGGTGCTGTCGTTGGGCAGAAGTGCTCTCTTTATTCACGAGTTTTATAACTTGAAGTGGCTGGCTCTTAGTGGTATTCAATATCATTCAATTAGGTTTTGGATTCATTAATTTACTAAAAATGAGACGTGGCTTGGTTAAGGTAACGCTGACTGCAGGAGTGAGAGTGAAAGTTTAGGGAAAAGACACTTATTGTAGATGTTGTGTATATTGCTGTTTATAAATATCCTTTTTTGGGGGAAAAGAGTTCAAACAAAATGGTTCATAATAACAACAATATAATTATATGACATCATGTATGCTGCAACTTCACATTAAAACTGGGGTACCCACATTCTTTCTTTCATAAAAGTCTTTCACAAATGTCATGCCGTCTTCATCTTATTAGAAATCTTTGCGAGTCACTATTTGATGCTTTGGGCAGACGGCTGAGCGAGGGTGGTCTCGTCTTTTTCACTTTTCTGTCGGAAAAGGTGATCTAAAGATGTGATGGAGGCAAAACATACACACATGTGAGGACTAGTAACCGATGTTGAGAGCGTGGAACTAGTTTATCATCAATTCAACAACATTTATGGACATTTATTGACACTTATGGACATTGGTCGTCTGCCCCATATGGACTAATACCATGTGTTTTCTGCTTTATTGTTTGAACGGTTTGATTCTCTCTGATCTGTGTTGGCGAATTCAACGGTTGTGTAAAGTCCTTGGAGGGGATACACCACTGGGGATATCTGAAAGAAATGAGATGACTTCAGTTGCTGTTTTTTGCTGTTTTTGTGGCTCAGAGAGAGATGTGTTTCTATCCAACGCTTTCATTTCATCACACCTTTATTTACACTTTGACAAACTTTAAAAAGATGTAGTTACCTGCATATAAAAATACCTGTAAATATGAAATAGTAACAGTAAGATCTCCCAACCTTATTCAACTTGACTCAACTCTCCTAATTTGGAAGGTTTCCATATGGACTTTTAACCAGTGCCAGGTTTGCCAGTGTGCAATAAATTATGTGGACAATATAGTTTGTCAAGGCTGCTTATAAATTGTCCATTTTCATTTTTGACATCATGATAATCTCTCAAAATCTAACTTTTTGACAATGCTGTAACCCAGTAGAAATGCCAGTGTCACTCAATTCTTCTTAATCTCTACATCAACGTCAACTTTTCCTCCCGCTGCTATAGAAATACACAATCTAACAAGTGAGACTGGAGAGATTAGACACTTTTACACCCATGCTGCAGCCTTCCTCCGTCAGCGGTCATCATCACATATCACGCATGGCTTGTGTCTTTTCCTCACACAGGCCACTCCGATGTGTCGATGGCCGAGAGCACAATGTCTCCGGAAGAAATCGAAGTGGAGATGGCTCGTATCCAGCGCCTGAGGGAGGTCCTGGTGCGACGGGAGTCTGAGCTGCGCTTCATGTAAGTCTAATCGGAGTAATCAGCTCTAATTATCGGTGTTTCCTAATGACGGCGCTCACTGTCAAAGACTTCTCTGCTGTGACGCATTTGACGACACGCACGCTCAAACTCCGCACAAAATGTCACTATTTACAGATTATTCAGAAGTTATAAATAGAAGCGGAGTGAGTCACCGCTCAGCTGAACTTGTTTACTCCCCGCCGCAATGATGACGGCCAAATGTCCCACAGATAATAGCAAAAAAGGGACTTGATTTCACTTAGTTTCTTGTGTGTCATCAGTGAAGACGGTCCTATTTGAATGACACCTTCCGCTCAAGTATTTTGTTCAAAGACATTCGGGAACATGGTTCTGCGTTACACTGTAAAGCCAAATTATTTCCTCCTTCCTTGTGCTTTAAATCAGGGGTGTCCAAACCTTTTAGTAATAGGGCCACAGCAGTTGACCTGACTTGTCCAGGGGCCGACAACACAGATAAAAGCTTTGACTGGAGCAGGCTGTTCTAAGCTTTAAAATGATGAATGATAAGTCCAAATAGATTCACATTTGACATACATTTACTAGCATACTATCACACCACAGCTACGTTAGCGTCATATATGAGATTTTGGAAGTCAAAAACTAATTAGCATATACAATTAAAATTAACGGCTGGGATAGAAAAGGGGTTGGATGACACAGTCAACTTGTTTTTACAATCTTAATGGCTAGTTTGGGTTAGCGTGAGTGGACTTTGTTCTCCCCGTGTCTGCGTAGGTTTCTCCTACCACTAAAAACATGTATAATAGGTAAAATCCTCCAGCTCCGGTCCTGACCAGAGTACCAACATCTAGAGATGGGTTCCCGGGCGCTGTACTACGGCAACCACAGCTGGGTAGTTATTATAATATACTGTAATATAATATAATATAATAATAATTAATAATTAATAATATTACACATACAAATTTTTAATGCCACTTTTCTCAAATGTTATAGTGTATTTTACATAGTTATTGGGGCATCAAAAATGAGATCAGCCAGGAGCTTTGAAAGGTGCATGTTGCAACTTATTGTATAAAGTATCTTGATGCATCAACTTGTTTTCGAGATGATGCATTTATGTGAAAAAGAGTAGATATTTTTGCAAATTTGAACCAGTGGTCAGCATTATGCCGAAGCTTTTGGTTGTGTCTACAGAGCTCCAGGATTCATTGTTTTGTAGGTTTTCTGGTGAGAGGGTCCCACAGCAGAGAAAACCTTCCAAACATTTGATCCTTTAGTATCCTTCAGACCACCCTGATGGAAGGTTCAGGCCCCATGCTGAAAGTCATGCAGCCACTGGTTCACTAAATGCAAAATTATCAAAAAAGTTAAAACCTAAATAAAAACAAAAGTAGATTATATACAGTTGTGCTTGAAAGTGAACACATCCAGCCTCAGCTTTCGTTGTTTTGACAATACTTTGAAGATTGTAAATGATGAGACAAAAATCAAACACCCGGGCAGGCAACATTTCTGCCTGGGTGTAAACATTGCACACCTGTAACTGGTAGCATAAGCATTTACACTGGACAAAATGCTAATTTAGTCTAAATAGTCAAACACATTTTAACCATTTAGACCTGCTCTATACTAGACTAAATACTTTTATATTCATTTTTCATTACTTGACTTGAACTATGACTGTGGGCCAAGCAAATAAATGGGACAAAAAGCCCATATTATCTGTTGACACTGTGAAAAGTTTGAGCAGCACACACATACTTTCACAAACAGCGTGTGATCCAGAGTTGATAATGTCAGTTCACAAGCCTCCGAAGCATCATTACGTCCCGCTGGCTCCGTTACATTAAAGCTGCTTTAACGAGCTCAGGGTGTCAGGGCGCTGGAGCGAGTGCAGACGCCGAGGAGAAAAAGTGTAGTGTGAACGAGGAGTGGGCTGTGGATGAGTCATCCGCTCTGATCTATCACCAACTACATCTGAGCCTCTCTGCAGAAGAAGAACGGAGACAGAGACAGACAGATAAACTACATGCTACAAAACTACAATGTTTTGATATGTGTACATTATGTTTTCTTTGAGGGGATTTTCATTTTCTTAGCACAATTTTAAGATTTGAGGTAAAGATGTCGTCTAAAACTAATTCTAGATACTTATTAACAATTCATTTGGTAGCTGTAGTGTACCATGAGAATTTAGTCAAGTTTTAATCTGAAGATTTGAGGAAATGAGAGGAGTCTGGTGTGCTCCTGCTCAGGTTGGAACAAAAACCTGCAGCCAACAAACAAAAGCCAAGCCACTTCTGGAACCGGTTTGACACGACACTCCTGGGATAAAGTTGCACTTTTTTGGACACTCAAAGACGCTTCACTTGTCATCATTCATTTACTCCATGATAAACTGCTACTATAGCTAGAGCTGCCCTGAGGCACACTGACAGAAGTGTGGCAACTAGTATGTTCCATCGGCCCCTCTGTCCACCACCAACCATTCACACACACACACACGCGCACACACCACTCATTCTAGGCAATGTGGGTGAAGTGTCTTGCCTGAGGACACAACGGCAGTTTGGCACTTTACAGCCGCAGCCGCCCCACTGTGGCAACTGATTTTCTCAGGAGGTCTCTCATCACAGTACTAGCCAAGCTGTACGTACAGCTTCAGAGATCCAAGGGCATATACAGTAGCTTACACATGCAGGATCCAAGTCCCTTGTGAGGAGCTTGGAATGAAGCCGCTACTCCTCCACATCAAGTGTCTTTGTGAGTTAAATCCTTAGTTAACTAAACGGTCTCATCACTTTTACACATCTGGACCAAAGCACATTCACTGAGAAAACAGTTATTTTATTTTATTTTGTATCAATAAATTTGGCATCGCTGTCCAGATGAAGAAGAGGAGATGAAGGGGAGGGGAGGGGAGGTGAAGGGAGGAGAGGGGGGGTGAAGGGTGTAATGGAGCAGGAGGTTACATGTCAGGGCTGTGGGCAATCGGAGCGAGCGTGACGGACTGATTTAAAGTGTGTTTTTCATCTCCGGGGTTTCGTGCTCATGCCATTCCCTCTGCACCTATGAGACTGAAGAAAGGCTGATGTGATGAAGTATCGATCCATCTTTGAAGACCAAACTCTAATGCTTGATTGTTAGCTTTGTCTACGAGGTCGATTTTGTATTGTATTCAAAACATAAGTAATTGGGCTATAATAAAAAGATGAAAAGGAGTGATATGATTGGTTGGAAATGTCGATATGAGGTGGGATTTTAGCTTTCTATGGCATAATAACATTGTAAAAAACTAAACACTATCACCAAAGTGAATTGCTGATTTAAATATCAATACTGTAAATCACCCAAACAACCCATATTTATAGAACCAGTTACAAAGCGCAAAGTGCGAAAACACAAATGTCTAAACAAGGATTCTTCGGTTTGAAACACATCAAGAGCTCATTTTTGAAGGCCAGTCTTAGTCCTGTGAATGGTCAAATACAAGTGAATTAAAAACACACATCAAAATGCATAAACTAAAGTTTTCCACATTTATTTTTTGACATGAACTTCCTCAACGGCTAAAATTGTCTTAACAGCCTTTTTTAATAACAATTCTTTCAGATCACTTTGAGAATGCCAGTGCTGCTTCATGTGGAGTTGTCAGACATAATATTTACTGTATAAGACCAAACAAAGCCACCAGTGTCATGTAGTTTGTGCCTACTTTTTGACATGTGACATTTTCCAAAAGCGATGAATTCAAATTACAATATTCAGAAATTTGAATTGTGTCACAAGCGTTTTCTACTGAGTCTTCCGAGGTCAATTGTGTGGGATAGCCTCCAATCTTTGCTAATCAGATAACATGGATGAGAACTGGCATACGCTAATAGCATTATATGTTCTTTAATTCAATTTGGGCTTTTGTTTTGTTCATCTTTGTTTTATGTTTCCAGGATAGACGACATACAGCTTTGCAAAGACATTATGAGTTTGAAGCAGGACCTGAGGCAGATTGTGGCTGTATCAGGTAAGAACAGGTGCAATTTAAGCCAAGGAAATGTCCTTCAAACTCTGTGGCGGGACTATAAATAGACGTGTCTCACTGGAGTCCCATAAACCCGGCTGCTGTAGTAAAGATTTATACAGACTGTTGCTCTAAACCACACACCATTGATCTCAACACTCTTGGTTTTGTCTCGATTTATGTGCAGGATAGTTTTCCACAGCTCCAGGTGTATTAGTTGGCTTTGAAAACATGTTCTTAGGATATGTTCATGTGACATCACACCATTCCAAAGAGCCTATAGTTTAAACGTTGGCTAAAGTCTGGATAAATCTTTTCTGATAACTATATAAAGTTGTATTTATAGTTATATAAAATTTGTCAAATGTGTCTTCTGTGCAGGTTTTGAAATAAAGAAATAAATGAAAATAAATGATATATTATCCCTTATTGGCGACAGTGGCTCAGTCGGTAGAGCCTTGGCCTTTGAGCCCCATGGACGTGGGTTTGAGCCCACCACGAGACCTTCTCCATTGTCGTTGTGTTCTTGGGCAAGACACTTAACCCACTTTGCCTATAAGAAGCGCGGAAGTGATGTTAGCTGCTTGCCTTGATGTGTGTATGTGTATGCATCAAACTGAAATTTCCTCATTGTGGGACCGTCTTAATGAAGGACCTTCTTCTTAATTCTGCGGCTATCCAAGTGAAGCAAAATCTTTGTCAGAACATATCAACTATGGTTCATTTTGTGTCAAGAAGTGGAGATGATATTCATGGTGTTGGCCAATAGAAAAGTCAGGCAGAAAAAGAAAAGTAAACATTTCAAAGCTACAAAATTAGTGGCAAGAAGCAGGTATCGGACAAGTACGTAAAAAGGGACCCACCAGGACAGTTGGGATGGGGCTTTAATGAATATTCAAATCAACCTAATCTTACTTTGCTTTTTGCTGTGCGTGATTAAAGATGCAAACATGTAACCACTCTAGTTACAAACATACAAGGCAGTTTTATTATTGTGTGCTTTTGCAGCACTGTGGTTGTTGTCACCAGTCACATATATCACATTGTAACGCGCTCTCACCCGCCCCCTGTCACTGGTGCATGAATGTTTGTACTGTACAGGACGGCAGGAGTCGAGGGCAAGGACGTTTGAGCTATATCTGGATTTTAACTATGAACGTTAACAACTTCGAAGATAAATGTCTCTACATGTTATCTATGTCCTAGTTAAGAAACAAGGCAACAAAAACCCCAGCCTTACATCTATAAAGGTCAAATGCAAAGAAAAACTCAACTATAAAAGAGGAAAATATTACTTTAACAGATGTCCCTTAAAATACGTCAATCCATCCATTTTCTTCCCCTTAATCCATTTCTGGGTTGGGGGGGTGGCAGTCAGAGCTGCACCCAGTTCACAGAGCACCAGACCCTCCCTGATCCTCCTGCAAGTGATGAGTCCACAGGAGCCTTGATCTTTCAGCGGGGGCTTCAGGCAAAGTGGGGTTAAGTGTCTTGCCCAAGGACACAACGACAGTAGTCATCAGTGGAAGTCGTGAATTAGGTCTAATGGTGGGCTTGAACCCACGACCTTCAGGCCCAAAGGCCAGTGCTCTACCAACTGAGCCAACCCCCCATTAAGTTCATAGAACAAGCATATTAAAATGACAAACCATACTTTAGCAATTGTAAGACATTGCCCAGTAAAAAATGAAACAAAACAAATACTGCAATCCCCTTAAAGTACACCGCAGGGTAAATTGTCAAACGCCAAAGCTTTTGTAGCTCCAAAGTTAGCCAAACTCGTGCCCGTGAAGAGCTGTGCTGTGTTCCACAGCCACTTCAAAAACCATACGGCTCTTGAATCCGAGATTCGACTGTCGGTCAGAATCTCCTCTAGATTCTTGATTAGACCTGAGCAATGTGATCCCAATGAACTCACATCATCATCATCTAGAGACAGAAGATTATTGTTTTTGTCTTAATGGAGTGGCTTTCAAACAAGATTAGTTTTTTACTCAACTGATCTATTATTCTTCACTTTTTATGATATGTAACTAATCATTTGCTTTCATTACTTCTTCATCCCACATCTCTCAGAGAAAGACAAGACTAAGATGCATCGGCAGCGAGAAGAGGAGCTGATCCTTAAGATTCACCAACTGGTCCAGAAGAGAGACTTCCTGGTGGACGACGCAGAGGTGGAGCGGCTAAGGTTTGATAAACAACAAGCAGCAGTTATTTGGAAAAGAAAACAGTCCCTCATTAGAGCAGAGATTGTGATGGAGGCAAGGATGTGTGACTGAAACTGGCTTGGTTCCCCGCTGCTCCTGCTGATAAACATACAGTGTGACTCAGATAAACCACACGATAGATCTGATAAAAGACCAAGATGCAGGCTGAAGAGAAAACTTTGTTTCTAAGCAACAGTTTTCCTCCTCTGAGTCTAGTTGTCAGGGTAAATTTCCACTGACATTAAATGTAGTCATGGCAGTTTTTTATTATCATCTGCATAATTTAATTTAGCTATAATTGTCCAATCAGTGGACATGTCGAACATGCAGGAGCATAAACGAACATAAAACATACAGATGCTCAGCTGCACATCTCCAGGTCTTTCAGAAGAGCATCAAAATGTGCCAAATACGTGCCAGATGTTAGTGTTTAATGGTATGGATCTTTTTACACCATTATGGTAAAAGTGAGTTCGATATTACATCATAAGTAGATGTCAGTGATTTTCCACTTTATAAGTGAACATGAAATTGGAATAACTTCTAGAGATCTATTGAATACATCTTTTTTTCCAAAGTATAGATCATGTGAATGCTGTGACAACTGATCCGAGACATTTTTCTGTATGAAGTTCCAATCTGGGTTGGTTTATGTTTATTCATTGCAGTTAGGCCAATTGTGTTGACAAACATGTACCACACTGCACTCTGCAATAGCTAGTACTAAAGTACTCACAGCTGAACTTGGGTCCTGTCTCCCCAGAGAGCAAGAGGAGGACAAGGAAATGGCAGACTTTCTGAGACTGAAGCTGATGCCACTAGAGAACACACTCAAAGCAGCACAGAGTAAGTGAACTTAGATAACAAATCAAATGCGTTTACATGAGCTCACTTTTGATTATTGTCAGAGGATTCCACAAAGCCGAAGAGAATCATCCCAGAACCGCCACCAAACAAACCGTCCATCACCAAGTCAGGAGCAGCCATCATCAAGGACTGCTGCGGAGCGACGCAGTGTGCCATCATGTAACGGGACCTGTACCCAAGACTACAGCCCTCTACAGAACACCTTCAGTATCAGTGCTCAGCCACATGCAGGGGTAACTTTGCACATGTGGTACAAACACCCTGGATGCACGTGGATACAAGCACAAGCCTAATTTGACCAATTTATAAACTTTCAATACATCAGAATATTCTACATTATTGTATCCATTATACAGATGAATTACTGTACAGTATATGATAGTAGCCAACTCCCACCATAAACCAAACGGGCTGCAAGATTTAGGCAACACATGAACAGATCTACTTGTTTTGTACAGAATATAATGAAAGTTATGTGCGATGAATAGCACACATCGCCCTGCCTTCCTAGAAACAAATTATCTACAAGTCGTTTAAAAAATATCTTCACAACCAACAACAGACTGGTCCAAACAATTACATTGAAATTATATTTATCTGCATTTTTATTGATATACTGAATTGATTGCACCTCTTGTAAATGCCTACAGTGTTTGAGTGTATTTGAGACCAGTAGCTAATGTGGAGGCAGTCGTTTCTTCTAAAGTAGCTTTCTGTAGTAGTAGTGACTTTGAGCGTGATTGTTTAACTATATGCAGAGAATAAGCTGAAATACCTGTACATACATGTTTAAATAAAGAGCATATTTCAAGAAGGCATCAAGTTATTGTGTATCACAAGTAAAACAGACAATGAATGCTTTAGAAGTTTATTAAATTACTCTTCTTGGTCCCCTTTAACACTGTTCAACTGTTACAGTAGCCAGGAGGATTTGCACATCAGTAATACTTAACATAAGGGGGTATAAGCTTTTAGGTATTTAAGAAGTTTTCACATTAATAGCACAAAAAAACAACAGTGCAGTTGTGAAATGTTTAAAATAGTAAACATGATGTGACAGCGAATCAAGTGGAGACCTTCAATCCTCTACAATAAACATAGAATTTTATAGAAATATGCAGAGTGCATATTTAAATCAATGCATTAATGTATCACTGATATGCCCGGAAAGAATCAAATTAAGTCAGTTGTCACCGTTTTTCAAATTTTTGTTCCACTAAATGTTTAATAAATGAACTTTTGAGCAAGATCTTTAGAATGAGATGTGACAAAATAGCAAAATTAAAAAAGGTTTCCATACCGTCAGTAAAGCACCTGCAGACCATTTGAAAACCTTGATTACACCTAAGTGAATCAGACCTAAAGCGCCCTAAACTTACAAACGGGTCTCACAAAAAGAAACAACAGATGTCTACATAGAAACCGGCTAAATGGACTTCATGCCATTGTCTAAAAACATGATTGTGCCAATGTGTGGTGCCAGGGTCCAGCTCAATCTCAACAGCCAACAGTGTTACAATAAAGACAAAGTAATGCGGAGGTAAAATCTACATGTGAGGGACAGGGAGGTACAGGGCATCTCCTTCAGTGCCATGGCAGATACAAGCCATTGTAAACGCCAGGCAGAGCCCAGAGCACCACAGCAGTAAAACTGGGGCATAACCATCAGTCCTCACAGACTCACACGGCCAGCCTTCCTCCCTGCTGCTCCCCTCCGAAAACCAACACCTATTCACCCTTTTGATAAGTAAAAACTGGACCAGGAGCATCCTCCGCTGCCATCAACCCATCATCTGAAGGATGAGTCTCCTAGTGACAAGGTTCACTTAAACCTTGAAGTGACAAAGCAACAGCGAGAGCATCATCTCCTGGAGCAAAAACACCACGTCCCTGTCAGGGTGAACACTCTGGATAAGCTCTGATATGCAGTCACAGCATATTTCACACCATATTCTCCAGTGTCTCCCCTAGACCAGACCACAAAGGCTAAAAGAAGTTTCTGTTGGCTGTTGCTGAAGACTGCAAGACTTCACTTGAGAGATCTTTGTAGCAGAGTTTTGAAACTGCTTATGACCATTATGTTTCAATACTAAGAATTCTCATGAGTTTTGAGTATTTGGCACCAGTGTTTGACTGTTCAGGAAATATCAAGTAAAACCTTTTATAAACTATAGTTACTCCTTAATAGAACACACATCTTGGGGCTTTAACAGATGAAAGAATGAAGCAGAGAAAAGTCAACTAACACACAATCACTTATTAGATATTAGCTTAGCTTCAAAAGACTAACAGATTTAAACAGATCCTTTTCCCCTTGTCTTAGTAAGTTTACCTCACAAATGAAATAAACAGAACAGATCGAATCAACTAAGTTGTCAGGTCCAGACTCCATTTGTTAAATATATTTAACTTGAAATCGTCTCAAACTATTTTAAACTGATGATTTTGGAAACCATTCCTTGCTCTTGAAAACCAATTAAATGACTGTCTAATTACAGTGACAACTTACTGAATATGACACCTTTGTCATTGTAATGCAAAATGGTTCAATCCACATTGAAAGGTTGAGGCCAATTTAACAATTGCAGAAAATCTGCAAAAAATAAAACACCTGAAAATCATTGGGAAAGGAGCTTGATAAAAATAGACCAAACCTGTTCTGAACACTTTGCCAATACTTTAGGGCATTATTTGAGTATAGTGTTTGACACAGAACTAGGTTTTACCTGCGTCTCTTTAACAGATCTGCTGGTGTGAGGACTCAGAGTCCTGTAGTGAAGCTGAAATTAGCTGCGAGCTTGAACCTGCTACGAGACGCTCTCCTGGGGCTGTTCGCTCCCATTGAAGAGCGCTGCTGTGGTGCGGGGTCTGGGTCCGTTGTGGATTCTCGCCTAGTTTGAGTAGAGGTCCTCTCACCTGAAGTTTCAGCTGATACCTCTATAAAAAAGGGGGAAAAAAGCCAATTTATTAGTGTTTTATTAATGTTAACAACAATTTAGACTTTGTACCAGTGGTGTGTTGCTTCTCAAAATTAATCAGGTCCAACCGAAGCACAGGGTCAGGGTGCAGTTGAGGGGAGGGGAGGCAGGAGGGGGCCGGCCCACATAGGAGGTCCACAGGAGAGACCCCAGACAGCAGCTCAGCAACACCTGTCACATCAGGAATACGGTAAGGGTTCAGGAATATTATTCTTTGATAAATACATTCTGCTGGATTCAACAGTCAAAAAACAGAACAGCTAATGTTTAAAAACAAGAAAATCGAAATCAGCTTTGAGTGCCCATATCTTTCTGGCAACAAAAAACAAAAAAAAGACACTTTCCAAACCAATTACTATGACGCTGATCAAAAAGTGTGGGCGACAATACCTGAACCATAAGAGTCTGAAATCTCACTGCTGACTGGACTCTCCCTTGGACTTTCTGTGCAGTTGCTGGGCTGTGGACTGCTGGGGCCGGATGCGCCCACTCTCGCTGCACAGAGTTCAGTTCAATTCATTTCATGCTTTTCGTCACGTTGTACACTACTGTCATTACTACCTTTCATATCGTTTTTCAAAACGATAATCCGCTTGTGACCGTGCCCTTTGATCCAGACCACCTAAAGAATCATAAAATAAATGTTTTCAGGCAACACATGATTTAAAACAATTTTTTTGTATTGGTTTTGAATATTTTTTTCTACCTGTGGGATTGCATTGAGCAGCTCATCAATGTTATTGAATCCGAATGAGCGTGGCTCAATGCTGGAGCCAGTGAATTTCTGATAGGCTCCAGGAAACTCTGACTGGAAGATCTGGTTGTAATGGTAGGTTTGGAGCAGTGCGCGGACATTACGGGCAGTCTGGTAAAGCCTGGTGAGCCTCAGTCTCATTGAGCTGCTGTCCTCACCTTCAGAGTACAACTGATGTGCCAACAGAATTAAGCAGATTACTATGTTGAATCTCAAATCAGTATATACAAAATGTAAGAAACTGACCTCAACCAGATAAGGGAGGCTCTTTAGGAGCTCATTAAGAGAGAGGAATCCATATTCACATGGGTTCAGAGGTGCTGCGAACATGCTCATGTATAGAGTGCCGACTTGATCCACTTCCAAACCCCTGGAGACCTCCTCTTCTTCTTGAGACATCAGCAGAACAAGGATCTGGGAAGTTAGTGACCGCAGGGACTTCCTGTTGATCAGCTGGACCTCATGGCCTCCACTCCCATCCACCACCTAAAAATGATAGCCATTAAAAAGAAATACTTAATCATATTGAGATCTATCTATATAAAAATGTGCGTTACCTTGACAACATGGCAGAGCTTTGCAAGCAGTGCAGGCAGGGAGCTCACATCATAGTCCAGCAGACGGAGCCCATAGCCAAATGTCTTGCTATATTCAGTCTGCAGCTGACTCACAGGGAGACTGGAGTCCTTTTGGGCTCTGAGTAGTTTGACGAGTTGTGCTGCCAGAGCCTTGATCTGCTCCACTTCTGTTAGAGACAGCACTTTTTCCTCTCCACACTCCAGCACCTGATCAACAATCAGATTAGGTTAAAAAGTAATACGATTAGGAAAGTGAATGTATAAAAATTACTGACTATGAGTATATCAGGAATGGCTTCAAAAAGCTCCAAGAGTTTTGTAAAGCCGTAGTAGCTGAGCTTGCACTGACGCCCAAAATGATGGTGGTAAGTCGGAATGAATTTACTGAAGAGCATCCTGCAGTGAGGCTGATGGCGAAGCAGATCCACCACCTCCTTCCCAAACTGTTTGGTGCGGTCCATCTCATCAGATGTACGTTCTACAGAAATAGTAAAAAACGTGATTGAAAGAAAAGTACAATACTTTCTTAATTGGGGTTTGTAATTTGTACCTCTCTTGGGGACAGAGATGATTGTGTCGTGGTCCTGGTGTGTGATGGTGATTGTTGTGTCCGGAATCTCATTTAGAAGATCCATCAAATCACACACACCATAGTCAATCACCCGCCAGTCTCTGGAGAAGCACCTAGAACACCCCAATATACCATTAGCCGCACTAATCCCAAGAAAAGTCAAAAAGCTCTATCATTGTAGAGTCAAACCAGTGGTATGCTTGCATGAAGTCCTGTATTGTAACTTGTTTACTGGCTTGGAATTTGAGAAGTTTGAGCAAATCTTGGGTGAAGCGTTTCACTTGAGCCCGATGTGTTAATGTCAGCAGCCTTTTTGTTCCCATGCCCAAAATCTAAGAACCATTACAATCATAAACATGTAGTGATGGTTGATATTTGCATAAGAAATTCAGCAGGAAATGTACCTGAAGCACATGTGGCACAGCCTCAAGCAGCTCCAACAGTTTGGAGTAGCCATAGTCTGAGACCCGACATTGTTTGGCAAAGTGATGATGGTACAAGGGGATGAATTTGCTCATTGGCATAATGCAGGACGCCTGGCTCTTTAATAGGTCAATTATTTCACGACTGAATTGAATGAGCTGAGGGTTACCCACTGGACTCTTACAGCGCTGTATCCACGGCTCTGCAGGGACAGTGGATTACAAAAAAGCAGAGTTTTGAAGTTACAATTAAAAAAAAAAAAAAAACGACTATTCATACCACTGTTTGGGGCTGGAGGCTTATTGTGAATCCACTTGATGATCTTGAAGCCATTTTGAGCTGTGACGATTGTGATACTGGGAACACAGGATATGAGATGCTCCAGAGGAACACCGCCCTCTAGTGTCTCATTTCCCAACTGCAGAGGGCTGAATTGGTTGGCGTAGCAGTCTGGAAAGCTACAATACAAACCAATCAAGATGTGTTTGTTTTGTAGCTCCTCAACTTCACACATAAAATATACATTCACTGTTCCTCTAATCTATTTAAGAACAAGCACAATAAATGTTGAACTTTTCAACCAACACGATAAAAGCCACGAGCTGACATGACATTACCTGAGCAGTGGAAGAGTTCCCTCATGTGAATGCAACAAAGTGTGGACATCAGAGGTCAAAGCGCTCACAGACATCCCCACAAATGGCAATGTGTAGGTGTCAGGATCAAAATCAGCCTCACTATAGAAAGTTAAACACCAAGTTAAATACTCAACATATTATACAATGATTTAACACCAAGTGATTAGGGGTGGGAACCTAAGGGTACCTCACGATACGATATACAGCTCACGATAACGATATCACAATAACAATTATCGATATATTGGTCAGAAATATACAATATGCCAATTTATGGCATAAATAAAAGAAATACACTTCATTTCATGATAAATGGAAGGGAGATGCGTAATGTAGCCATATATTGGGTATTGATAAAAAAATAAAAAAAATAATTGTAACAAATATATATATATTTTTCTAAATCGATATCAATACTTGGCGAATGCATATTGATAATCGAATCGCGGGAGAAAGTATCGCGATATATCGATATAACGTCACACCCCTACAAGTGATATTAGCCTAACCTGAAGTCTTGCTGTGAAAAGTGTTGTCTGCACACAGGGTCATGATACTCCAGTTCTTCAAACACAACAGGGCTTCCACTCGCCGAGGATGACCCTTCCTGAGACAGAGAGGACCCCAGTGGACTCTGACGGACTTGGCTGCATGGTAAAAGACAAACGAGTCGCGTTCCTCCCTGTTCTCGCACAGCAACCACTTCAGGCAGTCTGTACAGATCCCCAACCATGAGCTTTCGGGAATATCTGAAGAGGACAACAATTAAAAACACACAGGAAGAACAGGGAACATGCCAACAGGTAATAAAACCCTTTACTTTTTTTCATAGATCTCCGTAAATTTGAAAAGTGGAAGGCAGTTGGCAGGTGCGTCCTGGAGGATACTAACTATCTCACTGCTGCACAAAAGGGATGATGAGGTTGAATTTTCCCAAAGAAAAATGTAATACTGTGAGCATCAGTATTCAGTGCCCTTACCTCAGCATGGACACAGATTTGTTGCTACCTCCAGTGACCAAAGACACTTGTATACGTTTGCCCCCAATTTTATTGCGGTGCAGACCACCAACTGCACTGATAGCCTCCTGTAAAGATACCATTTGGACTGTTGCCTTCAGCTGGTAGTCTGTGTGAGGGCTCAACTCTACAGACTTCACCTGAAATGGAAAGTAAGGCATTGATAGACAAGAGATTAAAAATCTCTATAGTAATGTAAACATATACACAAACCTGTCCGTATCTTGAGAATGTGTTGTGAAGAATTTGCAGGAGATCTTTGCGGGACATTCTGTAATCCAGGTTTGCCGCTTGGACCTCGGCGCCATCAGAGAATGGCTCAGGAGAAGATTCAGGACTACGAGGAGGAGCACGCACGGGTGAAGAGCGGCTGGACAAACAGGGAGATGCACTCCTTTCAAAAAGAAGACCGGGGGTAAGAATCACCACTTTTATTGTTACTAAACTTTCTTATGCCTCACCTTGAAGAGCCCTGTGAAGGCACAAGGGGAGTGAAGCTTCTCTGTAGGTTTAGTTTGCTGAAGGCAGAGGGTGTACTGATCTGAAACTCTCCCAAAGTCCTCTCTCCTTCAATAGGGAACTCCTTTGTGCTTCGAGGACTTGAGCCATCTCTTCTGCACAACAACATTTATTGGTACATTTTCAAAAGCACACTCTTGTGTAACATTTTGATCAATACCTCCTTCTGAACATAGATTCCCCAGCGAGGGGGGACTTGGGCACTTGATCCAGGAGTACTGTCTGATCGCGGCGAGGTGAAGAGGACAGGGCACGTGTTCGTTTGTCCGGAAAGACATGAGGCTTTGCATCTACATAGCTACCCTCCTGAAATTAAAAACACAACATATTAATATGCTTGTTAAGATAGTGGTGGTTAAAGTTTCATGAAACAATGGCACATGCAGCATGCAATAGCTCTCTGCAGGTCACACCACAGCAGAATGAGGGAAAGTATCGCCTGGCAACCACATCCAGCCTGATAAACGTTTAAATCAGGCAGAAGCTCTTCACTTCTGATCAAACACCACACCATGCAGCAGTCAAAAACATAATAATTCAGTGCTGACAAATGCAAAGGCAGACTTTGGGTCCGATAAGGTCACTTGGAGACTGGTCAAGCACAAGACTGCAAATGAGCAAAAACTATCTGGTCAAAACCTCATTTACCCACTGCTGAATAAATGAAGATAGAAAAAATAAATGTGATTGACCTAATTTTACATCAACTGTTTTTGAAAAACAACAATTGACATACATACAATCTTAATTTGTTGATTAAATTATTTTTAAATTACAATTGATTCAAACAATCCTATAAGAAGTACTTTATGGTAACATTACCAGTCACTGCATGAAAAAAGAAAACTGGTATTGGGCCTCATTTGACGTCATGTGTTAATTGATGATTACATTTTTTATTTTTATTTATTTACTGACAATATGCGTCCTTAATAAACCTGGAGCTCAATATCATGACAATGAATACACACAAGGGGCATTGAGATACAACTACTAAACACTGACACTACATGCAAGCACAGGCAAAGAGGACATGCAGGCGATGAAGTTAGTTAAGCAGGATTTAGTCAGACAGGACAACAGCACCCTAGCGAAGCACAATGAAGCTGAAGGAGGAGCCGGCACGAGCGGGTGTCCTGACCTGAAAAGCTTTGAATGGAGCACCATGGGGAGGCCCACTGCGCCCTCTTCTAGGGCGCCAGGGCCGCTCTGGTTGGGCAGCACGGAAGCGCGACCTCCTGGATAACCTGGCTTTATCCATGGGTAGAAAAGGTAAAGAGGGAAATTGTGGGGCAAACGTCGAGTTGGAGATTGGGAAGGGCTGGGGCAGAGCATGAAAAACTTGCTGGAGGTAAGTCTGAAAACTGGGCCTGGGCTCCTCTGCGGACCAGGGTGAGAAGGAAACACTGATGCGACAACCAAACACATCTTCATTCTCCATTCGTTTACGCGCACGAGCAGCTACGGCAGGACTGCAAAAACGCAGTATAGCTGTACCGTAGGACACCCCTAGCACCTTGCCACCACAGTTAGAGGACAACCGGCGAAGCCTCTGTTTCACATCTCTGAGTTGACTCTTGTCACGGGCGATGGGAAGGTTGCGCACATAGAGGAGGCTGGAAGTGGGCTGAAGGAGGGAAAACTCTGTCTGGTTTGTATGATTTTAATTTCAAAACAATCAAAACTGCAGTTTTCTTTAAAAATAAATCAACAGCTCATTTGTTGATTTTTTCCCCTTGTTGAAATACTGATTTGAAATTCAGTACTACATACCTTTTCATTCACCATTCGTGCGGGCAAATTAGCAGTAATCTCCTGAAAGGACACGTGGCAGTTGGCGTGCTGCAGAAGAGCTGGCGAGGCGTGGTTATGGGCGAGGATCACCTGAAAGCCATGGCGATGCCGCAGGTCGCTAAGCTCACTAGCAAAGTTCACATCAGCTAAAGAAAAGAAAATGTCAGCAAAAGAAAATGCCATGTACTGATAATAGTCTACAGGCGACTCACAGGAAATCAACACAACTGTAGCAGGAGCAGTGTGGGTCTCGGCAAAACGACGCAAACTTTGACGGAGCTTGTCGTCTGCAGCATTTTTGGCTGTGGCATTGATATGTGCAACTGTGACCTGCAAAGTTAAATGATAAAAACAATAACAAATCATATTTTCATTTATGAACTGTATTCACAGTACCTGGCAGTTGTTGAGCTCTTGGATGACAGATTTACTCTCTTTGCTAATGTCACACACACAGATGAATTCTGCTTCGCGATGACCCTTGAAAAAGCGGCTGCGAATTCGCTCGACCACAGCAGCAGCAGAGCGTCCACTGGGAACACTACAGTTTTCAATATCCCAGAAAACCCCGACAGGAGGAATATTCTCAGGACCACTAATTTCAGGAGATACTACAAGAACAAGATGAGAAACATGAGCCCACAGAAGTGCTTAACAAATATTATAAACAACAAAACTGACCATATTTTTGTACATATTTTCCGTCAGATGTACTACAGCCATTACAAATGGGAATGGGAGCGGTCTGGGGAGGAGGGACATTGGGCCACATTCTGTCAGGTTGACACCCTATGTGAGGCTATAATGAAAAAAGAAAACGGCATCAGACATGAACTGCACACCTTTAATTTTTATGACTAAATCATTTTTAATTACAGCTCAACACATGACCTCTACCGTTTAAATTGATGAGTCAACTGTCATTTCCGCCTTATTTTAAATGACAAATTGATGATCGAAAATATACATTAGTGTTTAGAATATCATCTTGATCACGGGTGTGAAGCTCAGTTCAGCCAAGGGGCAAAGACATCATGAGTCAAAGGGGTTTTTTCAACTACTACTTTTAAACAACGATCTTGATTGTTTTCTTAGTGGAACAAATATGTAATGTTTATATTGAACCAAATGTACAGAATATTTGTTATTGCAGATTCATAAACTACTAATTAACTACTTAAATGCCTTTTTGGTTCAGAAATCATTAATGTAGATGATTGTAATGTATATGGCTTTAGAATGCCATGGTGTCCCATGTTAACAAACTATGTCAATATATTATTAATAGAAAAAACCACTGTACAAGAAACATTATGCGATTACTGTTAACCGAGAGAATAAATTGTTCATTATTACTTTCGAGAAACATATGGAAATGTACAAACCTTTAACAAACACTCTTGGCAGTGGTGTGCACCCGTCACACCAACCGTGCGTTCTACATTAAGGTGCATAGGGAGAGAGCGAAAGTGTGAGGAGGTAGTGGTAGTGGATACAGTGGTGGTGGTTTGTTCTCTCAGATTTGTGCTTCTTTGGGCTCTTCTGGTCAAAGGGTTACAGTCGACACCACAGGAGTAGTAGCCAGAAGAAGCCAAACAAGAGCCATGCAAAGGTGCACATGAACAGGGAAGAGGGGAGTTCGGAGGAGCCAAAGAGGAAACTTTGTTTTCTTGGTTGCCCGACAGAGGAGATATTTGGTGAGAGAGGAGCATTGTTGAACAGTCAGACATGTAGGGATACGATGATACAGGCTGTGAGGTAGCAACAGAGGAGGGAAGCTGAGAAGAGTAACTATGACCACTCCATGAAGCTAAAGAGTCATTAAGAATTTCACAGGATGAGTTTGGTTTATACTGAACAGATGCCATTGAACGAGGTCCAGAGCTGTGAAAACTGCTGGTTGCACTGGGTGTACTCAAAGAGCTTGAAGCCATGTAAAAGGAGAGGGAATCGTCGATGCTACTGCCAACACCAGCCACAGCTTCACCTAAAGTGTTATAGCCACCAGAGTTGCAGTGTTCGCAATAGAAGCAAGAGCTTACTTTGGCCTTAGACCCCCGTTTCTGCTGGGACAGTGGTGGATGTATCTGATGAGGTGAAGACATGATAGGTGTTGGAATGGGGAGAGGGGCGAGAGAGAAACGCTGGGAAGGCGGTGAAGATGTATTGTGATGCAGAGGAACAGGAGGAGGGGGGACATCATTCAGGCCCAGCACAGGCTTTCTGTCCTCCATGAAACCCTGTAAAAGATAAGACTTCAGCCTTGAATTTAAACTGAAAACAAAGCCCTTTCCAAGAAACACCAAGATAATGTTTATCTTAAGTGATGGCCTTCATACCAATGTTTTGACTTACATTAACAAAATGTAAAACGCTAAAACACATTTCAATCCCTAACCTATCCACTAAACACATATTTGTCACAAAAACCGAATTAAGTTCTCACTCACTTCTTTATAGGAGTTGGCAGAGGATGTTACATTGTCGGAAAAACAATCTTTGAGTTTCCACAGCAAAGTTGAGGCCTCCTTTTTGTTTGGACCGACCCATGGGAAGGGTCTAGAGCTGAACTTCACTTCCTCTTCGCCCAGTCCTTCCATTCTTCATCCCAAAACTGTCCTTCTCATCATATGCGTTCCTCTTCTCTCATGCTGTAATTGAACACGCAAATATAAAAAGGCACAGGCACAGCTGATAAATCAATAGGAATTTCACACGGGTTGCCCTCAGGGGACTTTCACTGCAGCTACGAGCCAATGTAGTCTTTACGTAAACAATGCAAGATTTCCAAGCAAAACACACAGTATAGTTAACCATCAAAGGGTGACGATAGTTCGAACAGATGCATAATTATCTTTCTAGAGTTGGCGTTGGTAACGTTAAATACTTGCTATAACTTAAGTCGCTGTGCTTTTAACAACATATGGTAAGGAACATATGCTAACAAGAAGCATCGACCATACATTGACGCCAAATTTCAGGATAACTCAATTATGTATTTGCTCATAAGTGAGTAAATTGGCAGTCGCAGAAATCTAAATGACTTAAATACTGTTGTTTTCTACCTGGTGTCGTTACATTAGCCCCTCTGGTCCCTTTCCCTCCGTGTTTCCCTCACGAGCTGGATCCATCCATGCTCACGAGCCGTGTGTTCTTCTTGTAATCTGCACACTGCCGTAAATGAGACGCAGCTGCCGAAAATGCATTCCACCATTTCACCAGAAGCTTCAAAAACTGTTTAAACCAGTGTCTCCCAAAGTGGGGTCCGCGGCCCCCTGGTGGGCCGCGAGGGTACTGCAGGGGGGCCGCGGGAGGTCATAAAAAAATAATATAATTATTTAATGTTAAATTTATAATGTTTTGTTTGTAATATTAAAATATTTGTGTTCATTATTTGACTTGAATAATCCACTGTAATCATTTTTGTATTACAATGTTTGTAGCAGAGGCTATTTCCCCAAAATAAAATAACCAGAAGAGCCTATTCTTAATGTTGTCTTCTTGTTTATTATTTTGGGGGGCCACGCAGACCCGTCAGATTTTTAAGGGGGCCTCGGTGTTACTGAGTTTGGGAACGGCTGGTTTAAACTATAAATAAATACATTAAAGAAATATGTAAAAAATGAGGTGCAATTATTTACTTTGATACCATTTATAATAGTCTTATTATATGGTCTTGGAAAATATGTAATAAACCATACTTTACTTTATCTATCCCAGTGACGTGGGGATTTTTCTATAATCATTATGCATATGCAAAAAATAAATAGAAAAATACAGTAACAATAAATGTAGCTGCTAAGTGCCAGAACACATAATAAAACACAAATTTATCAACACATTTTGGTTAAATGTACGTGTAAATTGCGTTTTGTGGGCTAGAGCAACGCATAATAGTTACCACACAGTGAATTAGCCTCCGCCGTGTCTTTAAACTCTATTTTTTAATCATCATTTAATGTCAATGTAAATTTGATGTCGCCAATAGCGCCCCCTAGTGTTCGGACGAGCCCGCTGACACGGCTCTGACTGACGGGACAGCGCAGCAGGTTCACCATCATCCTCTTTGTGGCGATTGATTTCTTTCTACTCTTAGTTTTAACTGAAGCCTTTCCATTTCCCTAACACCGTGCACATGACAGTGTGAAGATGGCAAATTGAAGAGCACGCGCTGAAAGTTAATCCTTTACACACAAAACCCGGCTTTTGTTCAGGTTTATCATGGCGATCGCGCACGTCGCCACTGAATATGTCTTCAGTGACTTCTTACTGAAAGATCCGACAGAGGGACAGAGTAATAAATACAAAGGTGTGCGCCTGGAGCTCGCTGTGGATAAAATAGTCACGTTTCTGTCCGTGGGGCTGCCTTTGTTTCTGATCTCCCTCGCCTTTGCTCAGGAGGTGTCCGTGGGTGAGTTGTGTTTATATATGGTTTATACAGAAATACTAGAAATATTTAATTCATTCAATTCGATTCAAGTGTCGAGCGTGGAATTTCATATTGCGTGGACGTTTTTGACAAATGTGAGTGCATGGGGTGTGTAGCGACTCCACTCGTCTCAGTATCACACCCTGACAGACTGTAACTGATAAACTAAATTCCAATGGCTTCTGTTGTTGAAAGTAAATGGTGACATATAGACAATGGGGGTTTGTTTAATTGGAGATCTATAATCCTCTTAAAACGTCAGGCACTCTGTCTATTTATCAAAGTCACTGGTCCTTTGAACTATAATATATACACACCATATGAGGGGAGAACAACTTTTACACTGAACAGAAAACATGCTTTAGACTTAGGGCATTCCCATATTCAACTAGAAATAGTTGAATATGGGAAAGTAGAAATAAGCACAACAAGTGAACAACAACTATGAAAGTGCAACTCTGTCACTTCAAATTCTCTTCGCCTCAGAAATAGACTGCTATACAACATTGACTATCTATAAGTGGGTCATGTTGTTACCATGGAACAGGGTTGGTATGTACAGTGAGTGTGGTCATATGATAGAGGTTATTTGTTACTGCCAAAATCTCATCACATGTATCATTATTGAATTATGCAAGCACGGATGAGCCTCTTGTATAGAAAAAAAACAGGAAGAATAATAACCTATTCAATGCAAATGAATTGTAGATTGATAGACATTGAAAGTGTGAATTCTATTTTATATATTTTGTGTTTGATAGGTACACAAATCAGTTGCTTTGCTCCAACAAATTTCTCCTGGAGACAAGCGTACTATGTGGATTCATTTTGCTGGGCAGCAGTTCAGGAGCAATCAGAGAACACCCCACTATGGCTACATAAGGTACAGTCATGAATGAAACAATGAAACAAAAATGATGACTGCATGTCTTCAAATAAATTATTCCCAGTTTCTATTCTATTCTTTGTAGTTCTTCCCGTACATCCTGCTCCTCTTTGCCGTCCTACTGTACATCCCTGCTCTGTTTTGGAGGTTCACAGCTGCTCCACACCTTTCTTCAGACCTCACTTTCATCATGGAGGAGCTGGACCGTTTTTATAACCGTTCAATTCGTCTGGCCAAGAATCTGGCTTCTTTAGACAGCAAGGATGGGAATGAGGACTCACAAAGGTAGGCTGTAGTCATTTTGATACATGTATGTAATCTACATAAACATGTCTTTTGTATAGATCAAATAATAAATAAAAAATAGAAAATAGAATGCTGTATGAAAAAACTCTTATAGATGCATTTATACTTGAGCATCAGAGCCAGGAATCAATCAGGACTACGTAAGGTCTAAATCAAATACCTAAAATAAAAGGTATTTTTCAAACTTTGACATTAACCGCTTCAAATCCCACATTTAAACTGGTACAAGATCAAACACACTAAAGGTCTTTACTTCTTTCATAAATCTTATTGAAATATTTATCACTTTCAATGTACAGTGAAATATATATCACTTTTAAGTATGCCTGCGTGCGAAAGCCAGATCATGTCAGACCTCTGAAGCTGTGCAGGGCAGGGCCTGGATAGAACTGTGATGGGAGACCTCTGGGAACACGGTGGGGCGGCTGCAGCTGTAAAGTACCAACCTGCTGTTGTGTCCTTGGGCAAGATACTTCTCCTACATTACCTATAAGGAGTCTGATGTGTGCATGAATGGATGGTGGTGGTCAGAGGGGCCAATGGCACATTCAGGTCACCTCGCTTGTGCCAGTGTGCCCCAGGGCAGTTGTGCCTACAATAGTAGTTTATCACCACCGCATATGGAGTGAGAGAATAATGACATGTTGAGCATCTTTGAGTGTCCAAAAAAGCGCTATATTAAACCGATGCATTATCATTACTCAGGAGTTTCAACCGTTTTTGTGTAACGCAACAATTGCAAAATTATGCTATCACCCCCAAATTCTCTTGCATAGAATTAGGGGGTGATAGCATAATTTTGCAAGGATGCAAAATTACTCTAAAGTACACATTTTTCTTCCCTGTTTAAGCTAGTTCATTCTACAGTTTACCAGGTTAGATTTTTACTTGTGACACAATGAGAAAGTTTCGCAGCAGCAGGCAAATCTTCTGGCGCTGCTGTTGTGAGACTACTGCTGCTCTGTCCCATTGTGACAGGCTATTTATTTAACGACAAAAAAACACACCCATTATGGTCAAATGATTGTCTCTCCAAAGATCCCAGATGTTCATCCCATTACCTGACACTTTGTTTAAACATGCTGCTAAAGGCTTTTCTACTGGTTTATTAGGCACACATATAGCTGACGACAGAAATATCCACTTACTAAAGCATACTTTCCATTATGGTAACCCAAACCAGTGACATACATTCACCTATGACACCCTTAACCACAGGGAACTTTGACATCTATGACAACACAGTTAGCTTAAAGACAATGCATTAAATATTCATAATAATGATAAAATAACTAACAATTCTAATGTCATTGCCCTAATTGGGAATCACGGCCTTAAAATGCTACTGTTATACCAAAGTGAAAAGCCTGAAATGTGGATCTGGTGTGATGTTAATTCATACAACCTAATCTAATTTGTGATTTCACTCTGCATTTCTCCAGCTGATGTAACCTCTTGAGAATGACTTGTTTTCTTTATTTGATCACAGTGCTTTGGACCTGGCAGAGGGCTGCTTCAAATACCCATTAGTTGAGCATTACCTCAAGACCAAGCGCCTCTCTCGCAGCCTCGTGGTCAGATACTTGGCCTGCCGCGGTCTCACTCTGCTGATCCTGCTGTTCGCCTGCGTGTACCTCGGCTACTACATCCTGCTGGCCTCCCTCACAGACGAGTTCCCCTGCGACCTGAGAAAAGGCGTGCTTCAGAACGACAGCTCCGTGCCAGTGGCGGTGCAGTGCAAGCTGGTGGCAGTGGGGGTGTTCAGGCTCCTCAGCTACATCAACCTGGTGGTCTACGTTCTCCTGGTTCCTCTGGTGGTCTACGCCTCCGTCGGACCAGCGCGGCAGAGTTCGAGCTTCCTGCGGCCTTACGACATGCTCCCGGGGTTTGGCTCTTTGGGAGAGGTCACCCCGGTTTACAATGACCTCAGCATGTATCTTCTGTTTCTACAGGAGAATCTGAGCCAACTGAAGTCGTACAAGTGCCTGCAGGTGGGTTTGGCTTAATCCACAGGGAAATACTTGAACCTGATTCAAGGGATGACATCTGCACAAGCGAATGATGTAACTTTGTAGCACTTGTTTAGTACATTAAGTGACAAAATAATGAGGGTGATGCATTATTGCGGAACATATAACAATAAACTTAAACCTAACTAATGTTAATCTCATATATAGGGCAGGATAATAAGTAGATAAAGTGACATTCAGTGGACATTCTGAAATTGCAGTATTGCACATTGCACATGATTACAGTATGAGCTTTATATGAGCTGCTATAAAGCCAGAAAGAAGACTAGGTATTTTAATTCCTGGTAAGTAATTATAGAGTTGATGATGTTGCCACCTATGCATCACATCTATAGTTGTGTACAACAGAATCCCCCACTAGGACCAACCACCCCTCCGTAAATAATAGCATGATGAAACACATATGAAGAAAGTTACTATCTAAAATCCTTAAGGCATATTATTTTATAGCTCAACTGTTATTCTACAAATGTGGTAGTTCTAAAATGTTATTACTTCACTTTTAGATGACACTTGTAATGTTACTTGGAGAACCTACAGTAGTTTAGTTTGAGGTGCTTGAGTAGCCTCTGCTGAACATTTGAGTGATTTTGTGCCATATGGAGATGGATAGACTTGGTCAGAGCAGATCGATGACCTCTATGTGGTCAGGATCTACAGTAAACTGCTCCTGACTCAGATGGATGTGTTTTATTCATGAAAGCACTAACTCTCTCTGTAAACTTGTTGTAAATTTTGTTACAGGTTCTAGAGTTGTTACAAGACTCGAGTGAGGAGGGTTTTGACGCCATGTGCCTTTTGCAAACTCTGGGTCAAGTGAAGACAGATGTGGTGGACTGCAAAAAGGGGACGTGTGTCGTAAAGAATGAAGTGAAAGATGAAAAGACAGTAGAAGAACAATAAATGTGAGTGGATATGTAGATACAATTCTTTATTTGCAGTCTATAGAACTGTTAATTACTAATATATCTGTTTTTTCAGATGACGATGAGATGCTGAAACAAGAATGATCCATGATTGTGCATAAATGGAGGCCTGTTATAACAAATATTTTTTGTATTTTCTATTTTTTTTCTATCTATGTAAAATATGTTTTCTCATTTTAATGAAGATGAGTTTCATAACCTTCAAATATTCAAACACCTGAAAGAAAAATGTGATGGTTCATTTATTGAACTCAACATCATATAATACTGTTTTTGAAAAGGCCATATTTCAAAGAGGACAGAAGCATGGCTGTTCATTGCATAGTTTAAAATGTACACTGCCTCAGTCCTATTAAGTGTCAATGCAATGTTCCAGTAACTAACCCAACAATTCCTTTCATGTCTAACTACCTCAAATATGATATATTATTACTAATAAAGGCGAATAAAATAAATAGTCGTCACTGGGTTGTTTGAGTTTTACTACCGGTAAAAAACACATGAACAAACCTCTTGTATAATATGAATAATTATAATAACATTACTGCATGTGATTGCGCACTGGAGGCGGGACTATAGACACACCTGGCACGGATTGGCTGAACCTGACCAGCCATGTTATACGTGATTGGATAATCCGCGATAATCGCAGGGTTGAGGGACCAATAATACGTGAGCTCTGCTGCTCGTTTGTATTTGTACGAAACACTTCGGTGGATCAGCGACTTTAGCTCAAGGATACTTTTATTTTTCTGGATTAAACACGTTTATTTTATGCAAGTATACGGTGGCTCTTTGCTATGTTATTCTGAATAACCATTGACCATAATATTTTAATCTAAAACTCCGTAGACGCCAGATGCTAAATAGCTGGTTGTTAGCTTCAGGTTAGCTAAAGTTAATGTGCAACTAAACAATGATTTTATATGAGACTATTACGTGTGTTTGTTGGTGTGCCTCTTATTTTGACTTGGATTAGATATTGGCCGAATTTAGCAAAATATTAATATTTATTGTACATTTATCCATGCATTTTTAAAATATCATTGTTGGTGTATTCGTTTAGCTAGCATCGTGTACATCTGGATTGGGTTTGAAACTTTGCCTGAAAAGTATAATTCATGAATATTCCAGGCATAGAGATGGTGGAGCCAACGCACAAGTTTGCGTCGATGGAAGATGAGCTTTGCTTCTGGAAGGAGCAGGCAGAGAAACAACATCAAAGGTACAAGGCTTCTGAAGCGTCATTTGCATAACTCCTTATTGATATGTATTGCAAATGTGGTGTTAGGGCTGAAGAGGTGCAAGAGGAGCTGCAGGAGTTTCAGCAGATGAGTCGAGACTATGAGGCTGAGCTGGAGTCCGAGCTGAAGCAGTGTGAAGGGAGAAACAAAGATCTCCTCCTGGACAACAACAGACTGCGCATGGAGCTGGACAATGTGAAGGTGCTGCTCTAAAACTAGACTAGATCCCCCTCGCCCTGTGGAATGTGCTCCACTGCTCCTGGAGTTGCTAACTTGTTTATCAGACTGCAGATGTCTTATAAAGGTCTCTATTCATAGTCTTACCACAAATATTGTTTTTAAACTCTTGAGTCTTCATTTTAAAATAACAAGACAAGATAAGAGGTCTTTTATTTGTCCTAGGGTGGGAAAGTTTCAGTGTCATCGTTGCGCATTCATTACAGGACTGTAGGTCTGAAGGGCTGTAACAAGTTAATCAATTGATCGTCACTAATCTATTTTACTTAAATGGTTGTCAACTAATTTAGTGTTTGATTAATCACTTAACACAGCCTTAAACATGCTGAGAAGAGGTTTTATGACTGCAGAATGAAATGAAAATGCGTTAAAGTATTTCCAATCAACTCAATTAGTAACACATTATCTCTTTTAGCTTTGTTTTGGTCAAAGATATAAAAACAAATACCATATTCAGCTACCTCTTGGATTATTTAAAATGATAAAAACTCTCAAAGTCTCTCAATCTTAAAATGCAGAGATTTTAAGATTTTTCCCCAAAATAGTATTTGGGAGATGGTAGCCCATATATTGCCTTAAAATTAAGTTAATTTATAAAAAAAAAAAAAACGCAACAACTGCATTGATTTTACTGGGATGAACGATTATGCTGTGTTTAATTCCACAATGCTTAAAGGCTGTTCAGTACAGTGCATACATAACATAAACAACATATCATTCTCATACCCTTTAGTAAGACACCAGTTCACATTTACAGTTGTCTGAACTTTCTGTTTTTGTATTAACAGGAGAAATTTGAGAACCACCACTCTGAAGCTTCGAGGCACATTTCTACACTGGAAGAGAATCTGCTGGAAACTACAACTATGAGAGATCATCTACAGAAATACATCAGGGAACTTGAGCAGTCCAATGATGATCTAGAAAGGACCAAAAGGTTTGTGATTAGAAAAAACCATAATAGGTCTACTTTTATAACAAAAACATTTATTGTTTTTACTTTTCCACTTCAGGGCAACTATTATGTCGCTTGAGGACTTTGAGCAGAGAATGAACCAAGTAATAGAGCGCAATGCCTTCCTTGAAAGTGAGCTGGACGAGAAAGAAAACCTGCTGGAGTCAGTTCAGAGACTTAAGGATGAAGCTCGAGGTACAAACAGGGCAGTCATTTTCATGTACATTTGAATCTATTGTGTGTTTATATTAATGACATTACTCTCCTGTCACAGACCTTCGTCAGGAGTTAGCAGTTCGACAGGTAGAGAGACGGCCGTCGAGCAGCTTAGGCAAAGACTCAGACCTGCAGGGCCCCTCTACTATTAACCCTTCCCTCCCCACAACACCAGCTAAACCGATTAGCACATTCGACACGCCCCCTATCTCCAGCATCCGCCGAGGTGAGCATGAGCTGCTGCTGTGGTAATCATAATCCAAGGAACCCTGTAATGTAATGCGTGGGGGTAATCTTACAGTGGGCTACATGTACTTTTGTGGTTGTAACTTGTAACTTTTGAAGGTGATGGACTTACGGGCACTCCCCTGACAACTTCTACTCGAATATCTGCACTAAATATTGTTGGCGAACTATTGAGAAAAGTTGGGGTAAGAAAGTTTGTGGCAAGATTGTGAACATTACCCTTCTTTGATTTAAAACAAATGCGTTCTGCATGAACAGAATTTGGAGTCTAAGTTGGCATCTTGTCGAGACTTTGTGTATGACACGTCGGTCAGCCGACCAGCTCTCCTCGCTTCCAGCCCTGGTTTTGGAGTAGGCTCTGATGTCCAAGTGAGCAGCTCCCCTCCGCAGTATGACAGGTATGTGCTGTGTTCCTTGTGAAGCATGCTCATTTGGATTTGCTTTAACTTCATGGCTGTTTTCTCTCTGATTTTAGTGTAGTGAAGCACCTAGAGTTTGGTCCAGCTCCTCCTCGAGGACTCTCCCATGGCACTCAGTCTCCACAGGGAGGAGTGAAGATCTTGCTATGAGACAACTACCTCTACAATAAACTGTCCTCCTGATCTTCTGACCTACTCTACAAAAATGTGCAGTTATTAGATGGCTTATTTCTGTCGACACTGTGTGTCCCCTTGGACTGATCTGCTCCACATAATCAGTGCTGCTGCCTGTGGCTCATTTCACAAAGACTGCAGCTTTGGTTTGGCTTCATGGTAAGTTCTGTTGAGTGCCCTGCTATGTGGGGCTTTTGAATTTTCTAAGAACAAAACCATGTATTTTTAAAATGTTTCCTAAACACATTATACTTAAACCAAATCAAAGTTTACCAGTAAATCTACATTGAACTGCTGAAACATGGGAGCATTTGTCCTAGTATTCTGTGGCAAATGTAAAGGTAGTTAAATATTCCCTCACATCATTCATTAAAATGCATCTCTGCAGTTTCTATTATACCAGTAAATTATAGTATAGTTATTATAGTTGACCTAATATCATTAAAAAAACATTTCACTCCCTTTTTTATTAATCATAGTTTAACCAAAGTCATAGTTGTCCCAAAATATAGTACCTATCATTCCACCCACTTAAGGTTTATGGCCTACGTCTGGATAACTGCCTAACAAACGGCTGACTGAAGAGGAGTCATGTCTGTGTTGTGTGTAATATTTTTGTTTTTACTGTGTCTAGATCAATACAAAACTGAATGTGTGTCTATACCAAGCAATAACTGATTTGATTGATAAGCACAGCTGTTTGTTTACAATGTTATGTACTGTTTTTCTTTTTTTTCTTTTTTTGAGAGAGAGAGAACACTTTTTCATCTAAATGTGAAATGGTGAAACGTTGTCTCCATTACTGCCAGTGCTCTATCTTTCCTGAAGCTTTTAATTTCTGCCTGAGGGACTTGAAAGTATCATGTCCCTGCTCTTTGCTGTTCTTAAATGGAACTGGGCTCACTGTAAATGTAATCTCTGACCACTGTGTACTGGCGGCTTTCTAAAGTGCCGTTGCAACTGCTTTATCAGACTATGTGCCTCAGCCCAACGTTTCACCTGCAACCTCTTACTTTTGGAATAGTTACTGAACAAATAAAGACAAATTGAATCTGTAACAAACTGATATCTTTATTTTCAGTGCAGGTGCTTCAAAAGTAATAAAGTGTCATGTAAACATCATTTGAATATAGAAAATACATTGTTTGAGGAGGGGAGCTCGTTTACCTGTACAGTTACCTGACAAGGAGACAATGAGGCAAGCTGTGAATATTCAGTGGAAAGTGGCATGATCGATCTATTTTAGGCATCCCCATACCTTGTCTGGCTTAAAATATGTGGAAATATCTAAAGTGACAAATGGCTAAATATGTCCTTGAACACAGTCGGCAGCACAAGAGGGACAACCCTCGACAGTGCTGCGCAGATACAGTAACAGCAGTCACAGGCAACAGGACGATCAAATAAATCAGATTTACTTAAGTGTGTTTTCTAACATTAATAGTGACGTAATAGTGACGCTCTGGAGGAGCCTTCTGCGCTGGGAGCGGTGGTTGGCTGTGGCTGTGGGGGTCGGACTCTTGGACCTGGTGGGGGCCCGGGGCCTCGGTTTTGGGTCTCCTCTGGGTCCTGTGTCGTCCCCTTTGGCTATGGGCGGCTCTCTGCTCCTGGCGCTGACGGCTCCTTGGATGGCGTTTCTTCAGCCGGTTGCATCTGAACCCTGCCAAGTCTCTTATCGTCGTTTTATTGTTTTATCGGTGCGTGTGTGTGTGCGCGTGTGTGTGTGTGTGTGTGTGTGTGGGGGGGGGGTGTTTGCTTGTGGTCTGGGGAGGGTCTGTTGGGCGGTCGGGGGGAGGGCATGGGCAGGATTGTTTTTTAGCCAAACTGTAAAGCACTTTGTGTTGCATCTGTTGTATGAAAAAGCGCTTTATAAATAAACTTTGATTGATTGATTGATTGAAAAATAATTTTTAAGGCAAATCAGTGAAAATTAGACTTCTGGGGGAGCTTACACAGCTGATATTAAGGATTTTAGATAGTGGTGGGAAAAGGTGCAACATACACAACTGTAAATTGTATATTTAAAAAATGATTTCAGGCAATGATGCTCAGTGATGGGCATGAAGTCCATTATTCTGTGGACTTTCCATTGAAATCGCTTTGGGAGTCTGTCTCCTCCTCTGAGGCGTCATCGATCACCCGCCGCCCACCTCCAATCCGACGAGGAGCGCTGCCATAGGAAGGCTCAATTCCACGCCTAGAACACCACAAATACAAAAACGCACATAGACAAACATGGAGAGAAAAAGTGAGAGTGAAGAAAGCATGAGTGAGATGTTTGTTTGCTGAAAACCACTGAGTTTATACTGAAAGAAGAATCCAGTGGAAAATGTGCCTTGGTTGAGGTTAAGCACGTGGTTATCGTTATAACTCATTAGTATCCTGGTTTAGGGCAATGAGTTTGGTTTATGGCAGTTAAACCAAGCACTGAGATAAAGATGGCCCCTGCTGACAATTAGAGAATTTTTTTTATGAGTGAGCCATTTTTGTCTCAGTTAATGTGATAGAAATGGGAAATGATGATGAGCAGCTCTGGGTTGGCTTATTCTAGTAGTACCTGCGGTGTTACTCCTTGGGTTCAGGGTTGCCTCTGTAATACACACGAACATGAATGTTTTCTATGCGGACAACAAGGCAAATGTAGTATCAACATGACTCAAGCCTCCGACTGGGCCTTTTAGTCATGTGTGTGCTCGCTCAACATTTGCCTTTTGTAATTGGACGATTGTGGTCAATGGTAGCTTCTCACCTGAGTTTGTTCTTGAGAGTGGTGACCTCACGGCTCATGCTGTCGTTGGCTTCAGTCGCCTCGTCCAGCTCTCGCTGCAGTTTTCTGCGTGAAGCCGTTGCACGCTGAGACTCCTCTTCTGACTCCTCGAGCTGACGCTTCAGCTGCTTCATCCGCACATTCGCCTTATCAGCCTGATGACAAAAGACAAAAGTATTACTCTCAGCACTTTGAGGTTATACAAACACAACAATACTCTGAATTACCTGGTCTTTGTACTGCTCTGCCTGTTTCCTCTCATCTTCCACCTGCATTATCAGGTCCTTCATCTTCTTGTCCTTCTGACGTATGCTCTTTGCATTGGCCTGCTTGTCTCTGATGAAAACACACAATTCAAATTAAATAAGCTAAAAAGCAGACATTTGTGCCTTGGTCTGCAATATAGTTTATAATAAATATAACACCCATGCATCATGTTTATGTAATTTCCCTTTCAACATAGACAGATTTTGTAATTGATGTCACCAAATCAGATTTGCATGGACCTCATAGTAGATGAATGTATTTGATGATTCTGCTGCTCACCTGCTCTCCTGCTCCAGCTGCTCCTCCAGCTGAACCACTTTCGCTTCCAAAGCCGTGATGGAAGACTTGAACTTGGACTTGACCTGGTTTTCCATCTCTTGCAGTTTGGCCTTCAGCTCCTTGTTCTGTCGCTCCATCAGCTGCCTGGCGCTCTCGTTCTTCTGAGACGTGCTGCGCTCCGTCTGCAGCTCAATGTTCAGCTGATCCACCTGTAGGCAGCATTACAGCATTAGTCTTTTAGGTTTTAGAATCGTCTAAAAATCACTTTGAAGTAAAGTTTGATTGACCTGTTGAGTGCTCTTGCGCAGCCTGTCATTGAGGAGTTCCATGTTGCCCTGCTCCTCCTCCAACTCCTCCTCCAACTGAGAAATCTTGGCCTCAAGACGTCGCTTCTCATCCGCCAAGGCCGACCTGGAAAAAGTAAACCGACCAAACAAGTTATTTTTGTATTGCCAAAAATCATGACAGCTGTCGTCTCAGAGGATGTTAGAGAATTGCCAAACAGATTAGAGAATATTCATATAAATCCTATGTTGTCAACATAAAATAGGTACTGATCTGGTTGAACTCACTTTCCAGAAGAATTGCTGGCCAGTTCATCTGACAACTCGTCTCTTTCTGCCTCTGCTTGTTTACGAGCTCTTTCTGCGGCGGCCAGATCCTAACATATGATAAAAATGTCACACAAAAAAAGACACAATGTTTAATCACAGTATTTTCTTTAACATTTATTACATGTTCATATATTATCTTTTTTTGGGCAAGTGATTTATGAAATATGTCTTTATGGTAAAAAGTAAATTTCTCCATATAATATATTTTTTATGAATTGAAACCCCAAAGGTGGGTGATTTATAAGACAGAACCTTGTACTTGATAGACAACATTTATTTCTATTTACTTATTTGAATTATTTCTCCAGTATAACGCTCACCTCCTGCATTTGGAAGAGCTCGGCCTCCAGACCTTTGGCCTTTTTCTCGCTCTCCTTAGCTGTGATCAGCACCTCCTCGCGGGCGGCACGGGCATCCTCCAGCTCCCTCTGATAATCTTTCATCTGCGCCTGGAGTCCACACATTTCATTTCAATTTAATTTGCCTGTTATGTTATGTTATATTTTACAAATTACTGTAATTATAAAGCTTTTGAAAATAATTTTACAAAATGTGCTAGTTACTTACTTAAGTACTTAAATCTAACTCATACAGTTTAAACAAACAGTGTATATAAATTAGTATAATTCTGAATAAAAATGCATTCTCTGTGATATTTTAATGTGATTAATTTCCTTCAGTTGTGAAGCCTTGTTTCTCCTGATGTGCATGATCTCGAGTCTCAAGTTAGTTTCAAAATGAGTTGACCTTGAATGCTTGCAAAAAGGATGAGTTGTGGTTATTGAAGAGCATGCAGCCTTAGTGTTTGCACCTGGAGCTTGCGGAGCTGCTTGATGGCCTCGTCGCGGCCCTTGTTGGAGGTCTCGATCTGAGCCTCCAGGTCCTTCATGTCGGTCTCCAGCTTCTTCTTGGCAGCCGCGGCGCTCGTTCTCTGTTTGCGCTCGTCCTCCAGCTCCGTCTCCAGCTCCCGCACCTGCGCTCAACAAATGCAACATTAAATACATCAATAATACATCAACAAATGTGTTCATTCCTCTAATGGAGCTGTGGTAAACAATGTGACATTTATCTAACCAGGATATACCCACTGGGATTTCAGAATCTCTTCTTCTTCAGACGTAATGATACAGGGGTGATCGTACATATTTTTAATGGAAGAGAAAACCGATGCAGACATGGGGAGAGCATGCAAATTCCACACAGATTGGGATTCAAAACCCAGGACCTTTTTGTTAACCACTCAGCTGTGTTTGTATTTGGGGATATGACAGGTTACTTTGATATTACACTTACTCTCTCAAATAAGATACAATAAAAAAAGTTAACAATTGCTTGAAACAAAATTTATTTATCTAAGTTTTTGCGTAATGTCTGTAGTAGTTTAAGTCAGGTGCCTTTTTGACTTATAACAAATACATTTCACTTAAGGTTCTATTGCATTTGACTCAACGTAAAAATATAACAAAATCAAGATGAATACTACTGATTAACCACTCGGTGTGTGTCATATAAAGTCGTCTGGGTGCTTTATGCTGTATTCACCTGTTTGATGAGCTGCCTCTTCTTCTCTTCTCCCATCTCGTCACGTCCCTGGAGGTCCCTCTCGAACTGTGCCTTGAGCGCCTGCATGTTCACCTCCAGCCGCAGCTTGGCATCCTCTGCTGCCTGCAGCTCGTCCTCCAGCTCCTCCAGCTGAGTCTTCATCTCCTCCACCTGAGCGTCCAGGCCACGCTTCGACTTCTCCAGCTCGTGCACCTGGTTCAGACCAGAGAAGGCACATAAGGCTGAGTCTCCAGTGACTAATAACAAACAGGAAAGTTGTCTGAAGCTGTGGGCGACTACCCCCAGAGCCTGCGTTTGCGGAGGACCCGTCTTAAGGATTGTTGGTGTTGTTTCTAACAGATGGCCTGTCTTCACCCACACAAACACGTGTACCCTTATACTGGGTACATAGACCTCTGCATGTATTTGAAGGGTTGATTCACTTGTCTCCCTCAGGTAATTATTGACAAATGAGATGCATTTCAAATAATTATGGAGATTCTAAATAACTAAAGACATATTTTATATTCAGCGGTGGCAATTGAAGTATTAAGTATTTTTACTTAAAGACCTTATGACGGGTTTTTAAAAAAAAAATAGTGGATATCAAAATTGCATGACAATGTCAATTTGAAAGAGATTCCGGCAACAAAAATCCTATATTTTATAAAAAGAACGTGTTTTTCATGAATTTAAGTTGTCTATGCTCTAACCTGTGTGTGACGTCACAGCGGGTTACGCCCATGCATTGAAAACCATGGATCTATGCCACAGGACTGCCTTTTCTCTCTTCTCTCCCCTGATGCCCAACACAATACTGCACTCTACAGGTGACAATTGCTCACTACACATAAATTGCCGTTTTGAGTGTGAAAAAGTGTCCGAGGTGGGATTTAAACCGACACAACCACTGGACTATCTCAGTGACAATGAAATGATACATTCTAGTATTTATCTTAGACTTGCTGTACACGGCCTTGTCATCTTGAATATTCGCGAAAAAAGAACGAATACCAAATTGTAAACAACTTACAGCATTGAAACGTACCCGTTCTGACGTCACCAAGGGCTGTGAAGTTTTTTCGTCTCTAAGGGCGTTGCTATGCTATTTCGATGGGGGGATCAGACAAAAAAAACAACAACTGATTTTGAAACCTTTCGAATATAAAATGGTATTAAAAACTGTATTTCTAACATAAAAAAACCCGTCATACAGGTCTGATTACTGGTCTGGTAAGAAACCTTATAAATACTTAAACTACATGTTCTTACTTCTCAATTTTGATAAAATGGTACTTTCTTTATTTTACAATTTGAAAATAATTGCAGATGGCAACATAAATAAAGCATGCTTTTAAATCAATCCATTGTGGTTAGCATGATAACCTTTTAGCAGTCTTACATTTACATGTTTATTTGCTGGAGGTCATTTTCTCTCATTATCTCACTTACGCTCTTGCCCACGTGTCCTTGTATCAGATCCTCCATCTCCATCCTCAGGGCCTTGTTGACGCGCTCCAGCTCCTCGCGTGAGTCCTGCGCCTCCTCCAGGGCGCGGCCCAGAGACAGTGCTTTGGTCTCCTTCTCCCGCGCCTCGGCCTCTGCACGGTCTCTCTCCTCCGCAAACTTACTGGAGATGCTCTTCTCCTCAGCCAGCATCTGCAAATCAAGGTTTATACAATCAATCGACCAAAATATTTGTTTCAAAACCTGTACAAACACAATATCACAGAACAAAATAACTAACACAGAACGTTTTTTGAGAAAAGGTTGGATGAAGGTTGAATGGTTTTGTAAAGCACTTTGAGTTGCCTTGTGTATGAACTGTGCTATACAAATAAACTTGTCATAACTTTCTAAAAGAAAATCTTAATGTATTCTAATGTTTTAAGTATGTCTGTATACAACTAGTGTATGCTGGTGTTCATGTAGATTTATTTTGTTTATTTGCTTTTGCTTTTCATTTTTATTTTCCACTGTGAAAATAAGTGCATCTGTAGATATCATAAGAAACAAACTACTCCTTGTAAACTCACCTGATCAAATTTCTTCTGCTTCTTCTCGAGGTTGGACACAATCTGTCTCTGATTGTCCAGGTCCATGAGCGTGTCCTCCAGCTCCTGTTGCAGCCGGTTTTTGGTTTTCTCCATTTTGTCATAGGCTGAGGCCTTTTCTTCAAACTGAGTGTTCGCCGCCTCCAGGTCTCTCTGCAGACGCTTCTTTCCCTCCTCCAAGAACTCGATGTTACCGCACATTTCATCAAGCTTCTTCTTTGCATCCGACAACTGGACACAAACAAAGGAATTAGGCAAGACATTCAGCCACATTACTCATAATGAGTCTGGTGTGTGAGTGAAAGGTTGGTGCTGGTAGGAGCGGGTGATGGCACATATGGGTTGCCTCACTTAGTATGCCCCAGGGCAGCTGTGGCAGTAGTAGTTTAACCACCACTGTGTACGTAGTGAATAGATAATGCAAAGTGTCTCATGAAAAGCACTAATTAAAACAAAAGCACTAATGTTATTATCATTATCTGTTTGTGTGCTGTGACTAAATATAGAAAACAGAATGTATGCTAATCTGTATGTTGTGGCTTTCTTGTGATGGTGAAACTCTCTCTGGGCTCTGAAAGATGAGAGACCTGCTGATATGAGGAATGATTGACAAAGTGAGGAACGATGCTGAACAAATGCAAACTATTTAAAAAGAACAGACTCTTGTTATTCTTAAGCAAAAATCCTTAACAAAAAGTTTGTGTTTAATTGCAAAACTATACATCTCTCAATTACACGGACTGATGAGGTGTGGATAGGCGAAAATATTATAATTTCTGAACAGTCAAGTCTAAAAAAAGTTACGTAAGTTTTATTATGAGAGAAACCCAGGATAATATGTTTAAAACCTAATTTTAGCTCATTTTGAAATATTGCTTCTTGAGTGATACTTTTTTTGCTGACAGCGTACAATAAAAACATGGTTTCTGTTGTGGCTGACAGACCTGAATATTGAGTGTGGACACGTGTCTTTCTCACGTTCCTCTTTGCCTCTATCTCCTCCTCCAGTGCCTCCTTGTAAAAATGGGTCTTGTCGTCCTCCACTTGCCGTAACTTTGTTGACAACTGAAGCTTCTGTCTCGTTTCTCTTCAGCCAGAAGCTCCTACGGGAATGAAGGGGGGAGCAAATTCAAAGATTAATATGGGAGGTTAAATAAAGGTTGCTTTTTGCCCCTGAAGCTATTTGAAAACATGAACACCGACAATTTTGTCGGCTCTTGATACAACTCATTTAAAACATACAAATAAAAAAAAAACGTTTAAATCTACTCAATGCATGAATGAGTGAAAATGATGATGGATATGTACAACTCAGATCCAGTACAGTACAGTGGTGTAAACTCTGGCAGCAATTAGGATTCTGATCCCTTAGTTGAGGAATTGTTAATTTGATTAATCAGTTAGTTATTCCATCCATCCATCCATTTTCTGCCCTTTAATCCATTTCTGGGTCAGGGGGGTGGCAGTCAGAGATGCCACCCAAGTCTCATAGCACCAGCCCCTCACTGACCCTCTGCAGGTGGTGAGTCCACAGGAGGAAAGTTAGTTAGTTATTTGGATATCAAAATGCCTGTGAATATGAGATTTTTAAATAGATTTGACCAAAACAAAGCTAAAGCTATCTGCAACATCTCGATTGTATTTAATCTTTATAGCAACACATTGTTTTGACCATTAGACCCTATAGTATCATCTAAGTTATTAGTATTTTCAATAACGATATATCAAAACCAGTTACTCCCCTTGGCATCACCACCACCAGTACTATCTGCTGATGGAGAATAGTTAGACCAATGGTGAGGAGCCTCAGCTGTCAATCAAGTATTTCACTCAGGAAGCTGAGGGGGCGGGTCTAATCGCTTGCCTTCGTCTTTCCATCTTCACATTTTGAAAAGTAACTGACCTTGACTTTAATATATATTTCAATACAAAACGGAGTTAACAACTATTTCAATAATGTATTAGTTGTGGTAGTTACATCCGTAAAGTGAACATTGGAAGATTTTAAACTGCAAGATACAGGATATTTACGCATGTGTGGTTGTGATAGATCTATGAGTTCAGTGAGTTGTGACATGAATGATAGATAAGATAAGAGGTAAAGATCATTGAGGACGATCAAAGGTCCCATTTGGGGAGAATCCGCTGCTGGTACCTGTGTGTCTTGGAGCTGGGAGGAAACGCTAGTGACATCTTTGCTTAGTTTAATGTTCTTGCTCTCTGCTTCATTCAGTAGGCTGGTCACGCTCTCCAGTTCAGCCTAAAACATAAACAATTACAATACAAGCCCGACTTATATCATTTCAAGACACATTTGAACTTGAATTACTGTTGTTTTGGCACATCTGTCCCCCAGCTCTGCCTTCTGCTTCTCGCTGTCGCTGAAGCGTGTCTGCAAATCTACCACTTGGTTTTCAAGCTTCTTCCGTTTGTTTTCTCCGTCCTGCTTGGCCTGGCACAGTGAGCGCACCTCCATCGTCAACTCCGAGGTTTCCTTTTCCAAAGCCTGCTTCGCCTTCTCTAGGTTTGACTTCACCTGAGCAAAGAGGCAACCATATCTAAGATTTATATTTATCAGTAGTTAAAAGCAAACCGCGCTGCCTTTGTGAAGGAAGTGTGTAAATGAGGGCAATGTACCCATGGAGATAATCATATCACAAAACTAACTTTCAAACTCAATACACAATACCAATTTCAATACCACAGCAATTATCTATAATAATTATCTATTATTATGATTATTCATAATAGTTTTAGTATTGATTAAAATTAGATTTTTCATACTTTGGACAACACTAAGACACATAGATTTGCTCACTCGTTTGGCCTGCTCGAACTGGTCCGTGAGCTCCTCCACCACCTGCGTGTGCTTCTGTCTCATCTCCTGGACCTGGGCCTCATGGGTGCGGTTCTCCTCCTCAATGGCTCTCTTGAGCAGAGTCACCTCCTGCTCTCGCTTCGCTCTGATCCCAAAGGCAGATATTTGACAACCCCCCACAAAGGGGGGGGGGGGGGGGTGGAGGGGGGGGGGGAACTACATGCATCCATATGTACTGACTGACCTGAGCTCCTGCTGCGTGGCCGTGGTGTCCAGGGTGTCCTCCAGCTCAGACTTCAGGGCCTCCAGCTCCTCCCCCAGGTCTCTCTTGATCTTTTCGGCTTTGTTCCTCGCAGCTCGCTCTGAGTCCAGGTCCTCCTGAAGGTCCGAGATGTGTCCCTCCAGCTCACGGATCTTCTTCAGAGCATTGTTCTTTTGCGCCGTTTCATCCTCTAGCCTAGCAGGAAGGTAATGCAAAATACAACAATAAAATGAATGGAAGTCCCATCTAAGCAGAAGATGTTGGTGCCTGTACATTTGGTTCTAGTGTAGGGTTTAAGGCTGAATATGTGAAAGCACCAAACTATTGAATCCTGGTCTACTAGCCACTTAGTTAAATCACCAATTCAGCTTGCAGAACATTAGTAATGTCGATGGTAAAATAATAATACAAAAAATAGGACATTCAAAACACAGAGCTTTAATGGTAAAAATAATAATATGTATTTATCTGCACTAATATAATGGCAGAAGGATTACATAAGTTTGGACTGCAGTTTTGGAACATCCTGAGGACTATTGCATTTGATTCCTAATGACCAGTAAGTCTGAAAGTGCCCTGGAGTTTTTCCACATATCCAGAATAAAACGTGTTGTAGAATAAGGTTAGTAGACACTAGTGCGGCTTGTGAACAAATGTGGTGTTTACCGGGCCAGGGCGTTTCTGTAGCTCCTCCTCCTTCTTGGCGAGTTGGGCTTTGAGATCGGCGATCTGAGCCTGCAGTTCTGCGATCTGCTCCTGCATTATCGTTAGATTCAGCCTCCAGCTTCCTCTTGGCTTTGTCCAACTCCTGACGACCTTTCTCCTCCTTCTTCAAGCGAACTAAAAGCAAACAAAAGCACTTGAAACAATATCGCAGAGATTTCATTCATGTATTTGGGAAGGGGAAAAGACACAATTTCCCACAAGACATAAGATAGATAACAGAAGAGGAGAACATTTTGACATTTTATTCCAGCTCAAATTATGTCACAATTACAGCAGCAGAAGAACCTAATATGGGCGTTTTGATATAGTTGATAATTTGAAAAGTGGCTTAAAGATCGGACTAACTAAAGAAAAGCAACAAAAATCCCCCTGACGCTGTGATTTAAATGGCTAGAAGGTTTTTTTCTTATCTCCAAAACCTGATCTTGTTCCATCCGTGTTATTTAGTGTACTGGTGGTAGCTGTATGTTTCTCCAACACCTTACCTTCCAGTTCTGAGATCATTGACTCGTGTTTGTTCTTGAGTTTCGTGAGGTTCTTTGACTTTTCTTCTTCCTCTGCCAGGTTTGCACTGAAATCTGCGATCCGTTCTTCCATTAACTTTCTCTCCTACCAAACATCAACAACAATGTTATGTAACTATTACATTTATACAATTACATATTTGGTTTTAAAAAGACTTCATGGGGTTATTTTACCTTCTGAAGCTTGTTATTCTGGTCTTCCATGACTAAAACATCGTCCTCAAGTTTCTTAATCTTTCCTTCACACGTGACTTTTTCCAATTGTAGTTTTTGTCGAGCGTCTTCCTCCTCTTCTAAATGCTCCTCCAACTCCTACAATTAAGATTAATCACATGAGAGGTAAGTCTTGTAACTGACGCTTTGGTTGCCATGGCAACTCAGATCATTTTTTCCACCGTTTAAGTTTGCTTCTCAAAGAAGAAATGGAGAAGTATTTTAAAGTATGCTGTTATAAAGAGATGTTTTTGCAGCTTGGAAAGAGATTATTAAATGTTTTCAACTGCACATGCGCAGTTGAAAACTCATAATTTTGACTTTTAAAGTCGAAATTTTGACTTTTAAAGTCGTAATTTTTGACTTTTAAAGTCGAAATTTTGAGGTTGAAAACTCCTTTTAAAAGTCGAAATTTTGACTTTTAAAGTCGAAATTTTGACTTTTAAAGTCAAAATTTTGACTTTCTGTAGGCTTTTTTTTTTTTTTTACATGGCGGAAACGGGCTTCCATACAAATGTGATATGCGCTGCGGACCAATTGTCATAGTAACGGTCCGAGATGGGAAAATATCAGACTTCAAGTCAGCCAATCAGAGCGCACGTACGATCCAAGTCATTTAATAATACTCTTTCCAAGCTGCAAAAACATCTCTTTATAACAGCATACTTTAAAATACTTCTCCATTTCTTCTTTGAGAAGCAAACTTAAACGGTGGAAAAAATGATCTGAGTTGCCATGGCAACCAAAGCGTCAGTTACAAGACTTACCTCTCATGTGATTAATCTTAATTGTAGGAGTTGGAGGAGCATTTAGAAGAGGAGGAAGACGCTCGACAAAAACTACAATTGGAAAAAGTCACGTGTGAAGGAAAGATTAAGAAACTTGAGGACGATGTTTTAGTCATGGAAGACCAGAATAACAAGCTTCAGAAGGTAAAATAACCCCATGAAGTCTTTTTAAAACCAAATATGTAATTGTATAAATGTAATAGTTACATAACATTGTTGTTGATGTTTGGTAGGAGAGAAAGTTAATGGAAGAACGGATCGCAGATTTCAGTGCAAACCTGGCAGAGGAAGAAGAAAAGTCAAAGAACCTCACGAAACTCAAGAACAAACACGAGTCAATGATCTCAGAACTGGAAGGTAAGGTGTTGGAGAAACATACAGCTACCACCAGTACACTAAATAACACGGATGGAACAAGATCAGGTTTTGGAGATAAGAAAAAAACCTTCTAGCCATTTAAATCACAGCGTCAGGGGGATTTTTGTTGCTTTTCTTTAGTTAGTCCGATCTTTAAGCCACTTTTCAAATTATCAACTATATCAAAACGCCCATATTAGGTTCTTCTGCTGCTGTAATTGTGACTATAATTTGAGCTGGAATAAAATGTCAAAATGTTCTCCTCTTCTGTTATCTATCTTATGTCTTGTGGGAAATTGTGTCTTTTCCCCTTCCCAAATACATGAATGAAATCTCTGCGATATTGTTTCAAGTGCTTTTGTTTGCTTTTAGTTCGCTTGAAGAAGGAGGAGAAAGGTCGTCAGGAGTTGGACAAAGCCAAGAGGAAGCTGGAGGCTGAATCTAACGATATGCAGGAGCAGATCGCAGAACTGCAGGCTCAGATCGCCGATCTCAAAGCCCAACTCGCCAAGAAGGAGGAGGAGCTACAGAACGCCCTGGCCCGGTAAACACCACATTTGTTCACAAGCCGCACTAGTGTCTACTAACCTTATTCTACAACACGTTTTATTCTGGATATGTGGAAAAACTCCAGGGCACTTTCAGACTTACTGGTCATTAGGAATCAAATGCAATAGTCCTCAGGATGTTCCAAAACTGCAGTCCAAACTTATGTAATCCTTCTGCCATTATATTAGTGCAGATAAATACATATTATTATTTTTACCATTAAAGCTCTGTGTTTTGAATGTCCTATTTTTTGTATTATTATTTTACCATCGACATTACTAATGTTCTGCAAGCTGAATTGGTGAGTTAACTAAGTGGCTAGTAGACCAGGATTCAATAGTTTGGTGCTTTCACATATTCAGCCTTAAACCCTACACTAGAACCAAATGTACAGGCACCAACATCTTCTGCTTAGATGGGACTTCCATTCATTTTATTGTTGTATTTTGCATTACCTTCCTGCTAGGCTAGAGGATGAAACGGCGCAAAAGAACAATGCTCTGAAGAAGATCCGTGAGCTGGAGGGACACATCTCGGACCTTCAGGAGGACCTGGACTCAGAGCGAGCTGCGAGGAACAAAGCCGAAAAGATCAAGAGAGGACCTGGGGGAGGAGCTGGAGCCCTGGGGAGGAGCTGGAGGCCCTGAAGTCTGAGCTGGAGGACACCCTGGACACCACGGCCACGCAGCAGGAGCTCAGGTCAGTACAATTTTAATCAAATACTAAACTATTTATGATAATCATAATAATCCGATAATTATTATAGATAATTGCTGTGGTATGAAATTGGTATTGTGTATTGAGTTTGAAAGTTAGTTTTGTGATATGATTATCTCCATGGGTACATTGCCCTCATTTACACACTTCCTTCACAAAGGCAGCGCGGTTTGCTTTTAACTACTGATAAATATAAATCTTAGATATGGTTGCCTCTTTTGCTCAGGTGAAGTCAAACCTAGAGAAAGGCGAAGCAGGCTTTGGAAAAGGAAACCTCGGAGTTGACGATGGAGGTGCGCTCACTGTGCCAGGCCAAGCAGGACGGAGAAAACAAACGGAAGAAGCTTGAAAACCAAGTGGTAGATTTGCAGACACGCTTCAGCGACAGCGAGAAGCAGAAGGCAGAGCTGGGGGACAGATGTGCCAAAACAACAGTAATTCAAGTTCAAATGTGTCTTGAAATGATATAAGTCGGGCTTGTATTGTAATTGTTTATGTTTTAGGCTGAACTGGAGAGCGTGACAGCCTACTGAATGAAGCAGAGAGCAAGAACATTAAACTAAGCAAAGAATGTCACTAGCGTTTCCTCCCAGCTCCAAGACACACAGGTACCAGCAGCGGATTCTCCCCAAATGGGACCTTTGATCGTCCTCAATGATCTTTACCTCTTATCTTATCTATCATTCATGTCACAACTCACTGAACTCATAGATCTATCACAACCACACATGCGTAAATATCCTGTATCTTGCAGTTTAAAATCTTCCAATGTTCACTTTACGGATGTAACTACCCCAACTAATACATTATTGAAATAGTTGTTAACTCCGTTTTGTATTGAAATATATATTAAAGTCAAGGTCAGTTACTTTTCAAAATGTGAAGATGGAAAGACGAAGGCAAGCGATTAGACCCGCCCCCTCAGCTTCCTGAGTGAAATACTTGATTGACAGCTGAGGCTCCTCACCATTGGTCTAACTATTCTCCATCAGCAGATAGTACTGGTGGTGGTGATGCCAAGGGGAGTAACTGGTTTTGATATATCGTTATTGAAAATACTAATAACTTAGATGATACTATAGGGTCTAATGGTCAAAACAATGTGTTGCTATAAAGATTAAATACAATCGAGATGTTGCAGATAGCTTTAGCTTTGTTTTGGTCAAATCTATTTAAAAATCTCATATTCACAGGCATTTTGATATCCAAATAACTAACTAACTTTCCTCCTGTGGACTCACCACCTGCAGAGGGTCAGTGAGGGGCTGGTGCTATGAGACTTGGGTGGCATCTCTGACTGCCACCCCCCTGACCCAGAAATGGATTAAAGGGCAGAAAATGGATGGATGGATGGAATAACTAACTGATTAATCAAATTAACAATTCCTCAACTAAGGGATCAGAATCCTAATTGCTGCCAGAGTTTACACCACTGTACTGTACTGGATCTGAGTTGTACATATCCATTCATCATTTTTCACTCATTCATGCATTGAGTAGATTTAAACGTTTTTTTTTTATTTGTATGTTTTAAATGAGTTGTATAAAGGCTCAATATTGTCGGTGTTCATGTTTTCAAATAGCTTCAGGGGCAAAAGAACCTTTATTTACCTCCCATATAATCTTTGAATTTGCTCTCCCTTCATCCCGTAGGAGCTTCTGGCTGAAGAGACGAGACAGAAGCTTCAGTTGTCAACAAAGTTACGGCAAGTGGAGGACGACAAGACCATTTACAGGAGACAGCTGGAGGAGGAGATGGAGGCAAAGAGGAACGTGGAGAGACACCCACGTGTCCACACTCAATATTCAGGTCTGTCAGCCACACAAAACCATGTTGTTATTGTACGCTGTCAGCAAAAAAAAAAGTATCACTCAAGAAGCAATATTTCAAAATGAGCTAAATTTAGGTTTTAAACATATTATCCTGGGTTTCTCTCATAATAAACTTACGTAACTTTTTTTAGACTTGACTGTTCAGAAATTATAATATTTTCGCCTATCCACACCTCATCAGTCCGTGTAATTGAGAGATGTATAGTTTTGCAATTAAACACAAACTTTTTGTTAAGGATTTTTGCTTAAGAATAACAAGAGTCTGTTCTTTTTAAATAGTTTGCATTTGTTCAGCATCGTTCCTCACTTTGTCAATCATTCCTCATATCAGCAGGTCTCTCATCTTTCAGAGCCCAGAGAGAGTTTCACCATCACAGAAAGCCACAACATACAGATTAGCATACATTCTGTTTTCTATATTTAGTCACAGCACACAAACAGATAATGATAATAACATTAGTGCTTTTGTTTTAATTAGTGCTTTTCATGAGACACTTTGCATTATCTATTCACTACGTACACAGTGGTGTTAAACTACTACTGCCACAGCTGCCCTGGGGCATACTAAGTGTAGGCAACCCATATGTGCCATCACCCGCTCCTACCAGCACCAACCTTTCACTCACACACCAGACTCATTATGAGTAATGTGGCTGAATGTCTTGCCTAATTCCTTTGTTTGTGTCCAGTTGTCGGATGCAAAGAAGAAGCTTGATGAAATGTGCGGTAACATCGAGTTCTTGGAGGAGGGAAAGAAGCGTCTGCAGAGAGACCTGGAGGCGGCGAACACTCAGTTTGAAGAAAAGGCCTCAGCCTATGACAAAATGGAGAAAACCAAAAACCGGCTGCAACAGGAGCTGGAGGACACGCTCATGGACCTGGACAATCAGAGACAGATTGTGTCCAACCTCGAGAAGAAGCAGAAGAAATTTGATCAGGTGAGTTTACAAGGAGTAGTTTGTTTCTTATGATATCTACAGATGCACTTATTTTCACAGTGGAAAATAAAAATGAAAAGCAAAAGCAAATAAACAAAATAAATCTACATGAACACCAGCATACACTAGTTGTATACAGACATACTTAAAACATTAGAATACATTAAGATTTTCTTTTAGAAAGTTATGACAAGTTTATTTGTATAGCACAGTTCATACACAAGGCAACTCAAAGTGCTTTACAAAACCATTCAACCTTCATCCAACCTTTTCTCAAAAAACGTTCTGTGTTAGTTATTTTGTTCTGTGATATTGTGTTTGTACAGGTTTTGAAACAAATATTTTGGTCGATTGATTGTATAAACCTTGATTTGCAGATGCTGGCTGAGGAGAAGAGCATCTCCAGTAAGTTTGCGGAGGAGAGAGACCGTGCAGAGGCCGAGGCGCGGGAGAAGGAGACCAAAGCACTGTCTCTGGGCCGCGCCCTGGAGGAGGCGCAGGACTCACGCGAGGAGCTGGAGCGCGTCAACAAGGCCCTGAGGATGGAGAATGGAGGATCTGATCAGCTCCAAGGACGACGTGGGCAAGAGCGTAAGTGAGATAATGAGAGAAAATGACCTCCAGCAAATACTACATAAATGACCTGCTAAAAGTTATCAGAAGCATGGCTAACCACAATGGATTGATTTAAAAGCATTTTAATGTCATGTTGCCATCTGCATTATTTTCAAATTGTAAAATAAAGAAAGTACAGATTGTGGGTTCAAAGTGAGAAGTAAGAACATTAGTTTAAGTATTTATACCAGAGAGAAATACTTACCAGACCAGTACTTAAAGACCTTATGACGTTTGATTTATTTAGAAATACAGTTTTAATACAGTTAGAAGAGAAGTTTCAAAATCAGTTGTTGTTTTTTTTGTCTGATCCCCCCAAATCGAAATAACCCCATAGCAACGCCCTTAGAGACGAAAAAACTTCACAGCCCTTGGTGACGTCAGAACGGGTACGTTTCAATGCTGTAAGTTGTTTACAATTTGGTATTCGTTCTTTTTTCGCGAATATTCAAGATGACAAGGCCGTGTACAGCAAGTCTAAGATAAATACTAGAATGTATCATTTCATTGTCACTGAGATAGTCCAGTGGTTGTGTCGGTTTAAATCCCACCTCGGACACTTTTTCACACTCAAAACGGCAATTTATGTGTAGTGAGCAATTGTCACCTGTAGAGTGCAGTATTGTGTTGGGCATCAGGGGAGAGAAGAGAGAAAAGGCAGTCCTGTGGCATAGATCCATGGTTTTCAATGCATGGGCGTAACCCGCTGTGACGTCACACACAGGTTAGAGCATAGACAACTTAAATTCATGAAAAACACGTTCTTTTTATAAAATATAGGATTTTTGTTGCCGGAATCTCTTTCAAATTGACATTGTCATGCAATTTTGATATCCACTATTTTTTTTTTAAAAACCCGTCATAAGGTCTTTAAGTAAAAATACTTAATACTTCAATTGCCACCGCTGAATATAAAATATGTCTTTAGTTATTTAGAATCTCCATAATTATTTGAAATGCATCTCATTTGTCAATAATTACCTGAGGGAGACAAGTGAATCAACCCTTCAAATACATGCAGAGGTCTATGTACCCAGTATAAGGGTACACGTGTTTGTGTGGGTGAAGACAGGCCATCTGTTAGAAACAACACCAACAATCCTTAAGACGGGTCCTCCGCAAACGCAGGCTCTGGGGGTAGTCGCCCACAGCTTCAGACAACTTTCCTGTTTGTTATTAGTCACTGGAGACTCAGCCTTATGTGCCTTCTCTGGTCTGAACCAGGTGCACGAGCTGGAGAAGTCGAAGCGTGGCCTGGACGCTCAGGTGGAGGAGATGAAGACTCAGCTGGAGGAGCTGGAGGACGAGCTGCAGGCAGCAGAGGATGCCAAGCTGCGGCTGGAGGTGAACATGCAGGCGCTCAAGGCACAGTTCGAGAGGGACCTCCAGGGACGTGACGAGATGGGAGAAGAGAAGAAGAGGCAGCTCATCAAACAGGTGAATACAGCATAAAGCACCCAGACGACTTTATATGACACACACCGAGTGGTTAATCAGTAGTATTCATCTTGATTTTGTTATATTTTTACGTTGAGTCAAATGCAATAGAACCTTAAGTGAAATGTATTTGTTATAAGTCAAAAAGGCACCTGACTTAAACTACTACAGACATTACGCAAAAACTTAGATAAATAAATTTTGTTTCAAGCAATTGTTAACTTTTTTTTATTGTATCTTATTTGAGAGAGTAAGTGTAATATCAAAGTAACCTGTCATATCCCCAAATACAAACACAGCTGAGTGGTTAACAAAAAGGTCCTGGGTTTTGAATCCCAATCTGTGTGGAATTTGCATGCTCTCCCCATGTCTGCATCGGTTTTCTCTTCCATTAAAAATATGTACGATCACCCCTGTATCATTACGTCTGGAAGAAGAGATTCTGAAATCCCAGTGGGTATATCCTGGTTAGATAAATGTCACATTGTTTACCACAGCTCCATTAGAGGAATGAACACATTTGTTGATGTATTATTGATGTATTTAATGTTGCATTTGTTGAGCGCAGGTGCGGGAGCTGGAGACGGAGCTGGAGGACGAGCGCAAACAGAGAACGAGCGCCGCGGCTGCCAAGAAGAAGCTGGAGACCGACATGAAGGACCTGGAGGCTCAGATCGAGACCTCCAACAAGGGCCGCGACGAGGCCATCAAGCAGCTCCGCAAGCTCCAGGTGCAAACACTAAGGCTGCATGCTCTTCAATAACCACAACTCATCCTTTTTGCAAGCATTCAAGGTCAACTCATTTTGAAACTAACTTGAGACTCGAGATCATGCACATCAGGAGAAACAAGGCTTCACAACTGAAGGAAATTAATCACATTAAAATATCACAGAGAATGCATTTTTATTCAGAATTATACTAATTTATATACACTGTTTGTTTAAACTGTATGAGTTAGATTTAAGTACTTAAGTAAGTAACTAGCACATTTTGTAAAATTATTTTCAAAAGCTTTATAATTACAGTAATTTGTAAAATATAACATAACATAACAGGCAAATTAAATTGAAATGAAATGTGTGGACTCCAGGCGCAGATGAAAGATTATCAGAGGGAGCTGGAGGATGCCCGTGCCGCCCGCGAGGAGGTGCTGATCACAGCTAAGGAGAGCGAGAAAAAGGCCAAAGGTCTGGAGGCCGAGCTCTTCCAAATGCAGGAGGTGAGCGTTATACTGGAGAAATAATTCAAATAAGTAAATAGAAATAAATGTTGTCTATCAAGTACAAGGTTCTGTCTTATAAATCACCCACCTTTGGGGTTTCAATTCATAAAAAATATATTATATGGAGAAATTTACTTTTTACCATAAAGACATATTTCATAAATCACTTGCCCAAAAAAAGATAATATATGAACATGTAATAAATGTTAAAGAAAATACTGTGATTAAACATTGTGTCTTTTTTTGTGTGACATTTTTATCATATGTTAGGATCTGGCCGCCGCAGAAAGAGCTCGTAAACAAGCAGAGGCAGAAAGAGACGAGTTGTCAGATGAACTGGCCAGCAATTCTTCTGGAAAGTGAGTTCAACCAGATCAGTACCTATTTTATGTTGACAACATAGGATTTATATGAATATTCTCTAATCTGTTTGGCAATTCTCTAACATCCTCTGAGACGACAGCTGTCATGATTTTTGGCAATACAAAAATAACTTGTTTGGTCGGTTTACTTTTTCCAGGTCGGCCTTGGCGGATGAGAAGCGACGTCTTGAGGCCAAGATTTCTCAGTTGGAGGAGGAGTTGGAGGAGGAGCAGGGCAACATGGAACTCCTCAATGACAGGCTGCGCAAGAGCACTCAACAGGTCAATCAAACTTTACTTCAAAGTGATTTTTAGACGATTCTAAAACCTAAAAGACTAATGCTGTAATGCTGCCTACAGGTGGATCAGCTGAACATTGAGCTGCAGACGGAGCGCAGCACGTCTCAGAAGAACGAGAGCGCCAGGCAGCTGATGGAGCGACAGAACAAGGAGCTGAAGGCCAAACTGCAAGAGATGGAAAACCAGGTCAAGTCCAAGTTCAAGTCTTCCATCACGGCTTTGGAAGCGAAAGTGGTTCAGCTGGAGGAGCAGCTGGAGCAGGAGAGCAGGTGAGCAGCAGAATCATCAAATACATTCATCTACTATGAGGTCCATGCAAATCTGATTTGGTGACATCAATTACAAAATCTGTCTATGTTGAAAGGGAAATTACATAAACATGATGCATGGGTGTTATATTTATTATAACTATATTGCAGACCAAGGCACAAATGTCTGCTTTTTAGCTTATTTAATTTGAATTGTGTGTTTTCATCAGAGACAAGCAGGCCAATGCAAAGAGCATACGTCAGAAGGACAAGAAGATGAAGGACCTGATAATGCAGGTGGAAGATGAGAGGAAACAGGCAGAGCAGTACAAAGACCAGGTAATTCAGAGTATTGTTGTGTTTGTATAACCTCAAAGTGCTGAGAGTAATACTTTTGTCTTTTGTCATCAGGCTGATAAGGCGAATGTGCGGATGAAGCAGCTGAAGCGTCAGCTCGAGGAGTCAGAAGAGGAGTCTCAGCGTGCAACGGCTTCACGCAGAAAACTGCAGCGAGAGCTGGACGAGGCGACTGAAGCCAACGACAGCATGAGCCGTGAGGTCACCACTCTCAAGAACAAACTCAGGTGAGAAGCTACCATTGACCACAATCGTCCAATTACAAAAGGCAAATGTTGAGCGAGCACACACATGACTAAAAGGCCCAGTCGGAGGCTTGAGTCATGTTGATACTACATTTGCCTTGTTGTCCGCATAGAAAACATTCATGTTCGTGTGTATTACAGAGGCAACCCTGAACCCAAGGAGTAACACCGCAGGTACTACTAGAATAAGCCAACCCAGAGCTGCTCATCATCATTTCCCATTTCTATCACATTAACTGAGACAAAAATGGCTCACTCATAAAAAAAATTCTCTAATTGTCAGCAGGGGCCATCTTTATCTCAGTGCTTGGTTTAACTGCCATAAACCAAACTCATTGCCCTAAACCAGGATACTAATGAGTTATAACGATAACCACGTGCTTAACCTCAACCAAGGCACATTTTCCACTGGATTCTTCTTTCAGTATAAACTCAGTGGTTTTCAGCAAACAAACATCTCACTCATGCTTTCTTCACTCTCACTTTTTCTCTCCATGTTTGTCTATGTGCGTTTTTGTATTTGTGGTGTTCTAGGCGTGGAATTGAGCCTTCCTATGGCAGCGCTCCTCGTCGGATTGGAGGTGGGCGGCGGGTGATCGATGACGCCTCAGAGGAGGAGACAGACTCCCAAAGCGATTTCAATGGAAAGTCCACAGAATAATGGACTTCATGCCCATCACTGAGCATCATTGCCTGAAATCATTTTTTAAATATACAATTTACAGTTGTGTATGTTGCACCTTTTCCCACCACTATCTAAAATCCTTAATATCAGCTGTGTAAGCTCCCCCAGAAGTCTAATTTTCACTGATTTGCCTTAAAAATTATTTTTCAATCAATCAATCAATCAAAGTTTATTTATAAAGCGCTTTTTCATACAACAGATGCAACACAAAGTGCTTTACAGTTTGGCTAAAAAACAATCCTGCCCATGCCCTCCCCCCGACCGCCCAACAGACCCTCCCCAGACCACAAGCAAACACCCCCCCCCCACACACACACACACACACACACACGCGCACACACACACGCACCGATAAAACAATAAAACGACGATAAGAGACTTGGCAGGGTTCAGATGCAACCGGCTGAAGAAACGCCATCCAAGGAGCCGTCAGCGCCAGGAGCAGAGAGCCGCCCATAGCCAAAGGGGACGACACAGGACCCAGAGGAGACCCAAAACCGAGGCCCCGGGCCCCCACCAGGTCCAAGAGTCCGACCCCCACAGCCACAGCCAACCACCGCTCCCAGCGCAGAAGGCTCCTCCAGAGCGTCACTATTACGTTAGAAAACACTATTTTGTGCTGCCGACTGTATTTAGATATTTCCACATATTTTAAGCCAGACAAGGTATGGGGATGCCTAAAATCGATCGATCATGCCACTTTCCACTGAATATTTCCAGCTTGCCTCATTGTCTCCTTGTCAGGTAACTGTACAGGTAAACGAGCTCCCCTCCTCAAACAATGTATTTTCTATATTCAAATGATGTTTACATGACACTTTATTACTTTTGAAGCACCTGCACTGAAAATAAAGATATCAGTTTGTTACAGATTCAATTTGTCTTTATTTGTTCAGTAACTATTCCAAAAGTAAGAGGTTGCAGGTGAAACGTTGGGCTGAGGCACATAGTCTGATAAAGCAGTTGCAACGGCACTTTAGAAAGCCGCCAGTACACAGTGGTCAGAGATTACATTTACAGTGAGCCCAGTTCCATTTAAGAACAGCAAAGAGCAGGGACATGATACTTTCAAGTCCCTCAGGCAGAAATTAAAAGCTTCAGGAAAGATAGAGCACTGGCAGTAATGGAGACAACGTTTCACCATTTCACATTTAGATGAAAAAGTGTTCTCTCTCTCTCAAAAAAAAGAAAAAAAAGAAAAACAGTACATAACATTGTAAACAAACAGCTGTGCTTATCAATCAAATCAGTTATTGCTTGGTATAGACACACATTCAGTTTTGTATTGATCTAGACACAGTAAAAACAAAAATATTACACACAACACAGACATGACTCCTCTTCAGTCCAGCCGTTTGTTAGGCAGTTATCCAGACGTAGGCCATAAACCTTAAGTGGGTGGAATGATAGGTACTATATTTTGGGACAACTATGACTTTGGTTAAACTATGATTAATAAAAAGGGAGTGAAATGTTTTTTAATGATATTAGGTCAACTATAATAACTATACTATAATTTACTGGTATAATAGAAACTGCAGAGATGCATTTTAATGAATGATGTGAGGGAATATTTAACTACCTTTACATTTGCCACAGAATACTAGGACAAATGCTCCCATGTTTCAGCAGTTCAATGTAGATTTACTGGTAAACTTTGATTTGGTTTAAGTATAATGTGTTTAGGAAACATTTTAAAAATACATGGTTTTGTTCTTAGAAAATTCAAAAGCCCCACATAGCAGGGCACTCAACAGAACTTACCATGAAGCCAAACCAAAGCTGCAGTCTTTGTGAAATGAGCCACAGGCAGCAGCACTGATTATGTGGAGCAGATCAGTCCAAGGGGACACACAGTGTCGACAGAAATAAGCCATCTAATAACTGCACATTTTTGTAGAGTAGGTCAGAAGATCAGGAGGACAGTTTATTGTAGAGGTAGTTGTCTCATAGCAAGATCTTCACTCCTCCCTGTGGAGACTGAGTGCCATGGGAGAGTCCTCGAGGAGGAGCTGGACCAAACTCTAGGTGCTTCACTACACTAAAATCAGAGAGAAAACAGCCATGAAGTTTAAAGCAAATCCAAATGAGCATGCTTCACAAGGAACACAGCACATACCTGTCATACTGCGGAGGGGAGCTGCTCACTTGGACATCAGAGCCTACTCCAAAACCAGGGCTGGAAGCGAGGAGAGCTGGTCGGCTGACCGACGTGTCATACACAAAGTCTCGACAAGATGCCAACTTAGACTCCAAATTCTGTTCATGCAGAACGCATTTGTTTTAAATCAAAGAAGGGTAATGTTCACAATCTTGCCACAAACTTTCTTACCCCAACTTTTCTCAATAGTTCGCCAACAATATTTAGTGCAGATATTCGAGTAGAAGTTGTCAGGGGAGTGCCCGTAAGTCCATCACCTTCAAAAGTTACAAGTTACAACCACAAAAGTACATGTAGCCCACTGTAAGATTACCCCCACGCATTACATTACAGGGTTCCTTGGATTATGATTACCACAGCAGCAGCTCATGCTCACCTCGGCGGATGCTGGAGATAGGGGGCGTGTCGAATGTGCTAATCGGTTTAGCTGGTGTTGTGGGGAGGGAAGGGTTAATAGTAGAGGGGCCCTGCAGGTCTGAGTCTTTGCCTAAGCTGCTCGACGGCCGTCTCTCTACCTGTCGAACTGCTAAACTCCTGACGAAGGTCTGTGACAGGAGAGTAATGTCATTAATATAAACACACAATAGATTCAAATGTACATGAAAATGACTGCCCTGTTTGTACCTCGAGCTTCATCCTTAAGTCTCTGAACTGACTCCAGCAGGTTTTCTTTCTCGTCCAGCTCACTTTCAAGGAAGGCATTGCGCTCTATTACTTGGTTCATTCTCTGCTCAAAGTCCTCAAGCGACATAATAGTTGCCCTGAAGTGGAAAAGTAAAAACAATAAATGTTTTTGTTATAAAAGTAGACCTATTATGGTTTTTTCTAATCACAAACCTTTTGGTCCTTTCTAGATCATCATTGGACTGCTCAAGTTCCCTGATGTATTTCTGTAGATGATCTCTCATAGTTGTAGTTTCCAGCAGATTCTCTTCCAGTGTAGAAATGTGCCTCGAAGCTTCAGAGTGGTGGTTCTCAAATTTCTCCTGTTAATACAAAAACAGAAAGTTCAGACAACTGTAAATGTGAACTGGTGTCTTACTAAAGGGTATGAGAATGATATGTTGTTTATGTTATGTATGCACTGTACTGAACAGCCTTTAAGCATTGTGGAATTAAACACAGCATAATCGTTCATCCCAGTAAAATCAATGCAGTTGTTGCGTTTTTTTTTTTTTTATAAATTAACTTAATTTTAAGGCAATATATGGGCTACCATCTCCCAAATACTATTTTGGGGAAAAATCTTAAAATCTCTGCATTTTAAGATTGAGAGACTTTGAGAGTTTTTATCATTTTAAATAATCCAAGAGGTAGCTGAATATGGTATTTGTTTTTATATCTTTGACCAAAACAAAGCTAAAAGAGATAATGTGTTACTAATTGAGTTGATTGGAAATACTTTAACGCATTTTCATTTCATTCTGCAGTCATAAAACCTCTTCTCAGCATGTTTAAGGCTGTGTTAAGTGATTAATCAAACACTAAATTAGTTGACAACCATTTAAGTAAAATAGATTAGTGACGATCAATTGATTAACTTGTTACAGCCCTTCAGACCTACAGTCCTGTAATGAATGCGCAACGATGACACTGAAACTTTCCCACCCTAGGACAAATAAAAGACCTCTTATCTTGTCTTGTTATTTTAAAATGAAGACTCAAGAGTTTAAAAACAATATTTGTGGTAAGACTATGAATAGAGACCTTTATAAGACATCTGCAGTCTGATAAACAAGTTAGCAACTCCAGGAGCAGTGGAGCACATTCCACAGGGCGAGGGGGATCTAGTCTAGTTTTAGAGCAGCACCTTCACATTGTCCAGCTCCATGCGCAGTCTGTTGTTGTCCAGGAGGAGATCTTTGTTTCTCCCTTCACACTGCTTCAGCTCGGACTCCAGCTCAGCCTCATAGTCTCGACTCATCTGCTGAAACTCCTGCAGCTCCTCTTGCACCTCTTCAGCCCTAACACCACATTTGCAATACATATCAATAAGGAGTTATGCAAATGACGCTTCAGAAGCCTTGTACCTTTGATGTTGTTTCTCTGCCTGCTCCTTCCAGAAGCAAAGCTCATCTTCCATCGACGCAAACTTGTGCGTTGGCTCCACCATCTCTATGCCTGGAATATTCATGAATTATACTTTTCAGGCAAAGTTTCAAACCCAATCCAGATGTACACGATGCTAGCTAAACGAATACACCAACAATGATATTTTAAAAATGCATGGATAAATGTACAATAAATATTAATATTTTGCTAAATTCGGCCAATATCTAATCCAAGTCAAATAAGAGGCACACCAACAAACACACGTAATAGTCTCATATAAAATCATTGTTTAGTTGCACATTAACTTTAGCTAACCTGAAGCTAACAACCAGCTATTTAGCATCTGGCGTCTACGGAGTTTTAGATTAAAATATTATGGTCAATGGTTATTCAGAATAACATAGCAAAGAGCCACCGTATACTTGCATAAAATAAACGTGTTTAATCCAGAAAAATAAAAGTATCCTTGAGCTAAAGTCGCTGATCCACCGAAGTGTTTCGTACAAATACAAACGAGCAGCAGAGCTCACGTATTATTGGTCCCTCAACCCTGCGATTATCGCGGATTATCCAATCACGTATAACATGGCTGGTCAGGTTCAGCCAATCCGTGCCAGGTGTGTCTATAGTCCCGCCTCCAGTGCGCAATCACATGCAGTAATGTTATTATAATTATTCATATTATACAAGAGGTTTGTTCATGTGTTTTTTACCGGTAGTAAAACTCAAACAACCCAGTGACGACTATTTATTTTATTCGCCTTTATTAGTAATAATATATCATATTTGAGGTAGTTAGACATGAAAGGAATTGTTGGGTTAGTTACTGGAACATTGCATTGACACTTAATAGGACTGAGGCAGTGTACATTTTAAACTATGCAATGAACAGCCATGCTTCTGTCCTCTTTGAAATATGGCCTTTTCAAAAACAGTATTATATGATGTTGAGTTCAATAAATGAACCATCACATTTTTCTTTCAGGTGTTTGAATATTTGAAGGTTATGAAACTCATCTTCATTAAAATGAGAAAACATATTTTACATAGATAGAAAAAAAATAGAAAATACAAAAAATATTTGTTATAACAGGCCTCCATTTATGCACAATCATGGATCATTCTTGTTTCAGCATCTCATCGTCATCTGAAAAACAGATATATTAGTAATTAACAGTTCTATAGACTGCAAATAAAGAATTGTATCTACATATCCACTCACATTTATTGTTCTTCTACTGTCTTTTCATCTTTCACTTCATTCTTTACGACACACGTCCCCTTTTTGCAGTCCACCACATCTGTCTTCACTTGACCCAGAGTTTGCAAAAGGCACATGGCGTCAAAACCCTCCTCACTCGAGTCTTGTAACAACTCTAGAACCTGTAACAAAATTTACAACAAGTTTACAGAGAGAGTTAGTGCTTTCATGAATAAAACACATCCATCTGAGTCAGGAGCAGTTTACTGTAGATCCTGACCACATAGAGGTCATCGATCTGCTCTGACCAAGTCTATCCATCTCCATATGGCACAAAATCACTCAAATGTTCAGCAGAGGCTACTCAAGCACCTCAAACTAAACTACTGTAGGTTCTCCAAGTAACATTACAAGTGTCATCTAAAAGTGAAGTAATAACATTTTAGAACTACCACATTTGTAGAATAACAGTTGAGCTATAAAATAATATGCCTTAAGGATTTTAGATAGTAACTTTCTTCATATGTGTTTCATCATGCTATTATTTACGGAGGGGTGGTTGGTCCTAGTGGGGGATTCTGTTGTACACAACTATAGATGTGATGCATAGGTGGCAACATCATCAACTCTATAATTACTTACCAGGAATTAAAATACCTAGTCTTCTTTCTGGCTTTATAGCAGCTCATATAAAGCTCATACTGTAATCATGTGCAATGTGCAATACTGCAATTTCAGAATGTCCACTGAATGTCACTTTATCTACTTATTATCCTGCCCTATATATGAGATTAACATTAGTTAGGTTTAAGTTTATTGTTATATGTTCCGCAATAATGCATCACCCTCATTATTTTGTCACTTAATGTACTAAACAAGTGCTACAAAGTTACATCATTCGCTTGTGCAGATGTCATCCCTTGAATCAGGTTCAAGTATTTCCCTGTGGATTAAGCCAAACCCACCTGCAGGCACTTGTACGACTTCAGTTGGCTCAGATTCTCCTGTAGAAACAGAAGATACATGCTGAGGTCATTGTAAACCGGGGTGACCTCTCCCAAAGAGCCAAACCCCGGGAGCATGTCGTAAGGCCGCAGGAAGCTCGAACTCTGCCGCGCTGGTCCGACGGAGGCGTAGACCACCAGAGGAACCAGGAGAACGTAGACCACCAGGTTGATGTAGCTGAGGAGCCTGAACACCCCCACTGCCACCAGCTTGCACTGCACCGCCACTGGCACGGAGCTGTCGTTCTGAAGCACGCCTTTTCTCAGGTCGCAGGGGAACTCGTCTGTGAGGGAGGCCAGCAGGATGTAGTAGCGAGGTACACGCAGGCGAACAGCAGGATCAGCAGAGTGAGACCGCGGCAGGCCAAGTATCTGACCACGAGGCTGCGAGAGAGGCGCTTGGTCTTGAGGTAATGCTCAACTAATGGGTATTTGAAGCAGCCCTCTGCCAGGTCCAAAGCACTGTGATCAAATAAAGAAAACAAGTCATTCTCAAGAGGTTACATCAGCTGGAGAAATGCAGAGTGAAATCACAAATTAGATTAGGTTGTATGAATTAACATCACACCAGATCCACATTTCAGGCTTTTCACTTTGGTATAACAGTAGCATTTTAAGGCCGTGATTCCCAATTAGGGCAATGACATTAGAATTGTTAGTTATTTTATCATTATTATGAATATTTAATGCATTGTCTTTAAGCTAACTGTGTTGTCATAGATGTCAAAGTTCCCTGTGGTTAAGGGTGTCATAGGTGAATGTATGTCACTGGTTTGGGTTACCATAATGGAAAGTATGCTTTAGTAAGTGGATATTTCTGTCGTCAGCTATATGTGTGCCTAATAAACCAGTAGAAAAGCCTTTAGCAGCATGTTTAAACAAAGTGTCAGGTAATGGGATGAACATCTGGGATCTTTGGAGAGACAATCATTTGACCATAATGGGTGTGTTTTTTTGTCGTTAAATAAATAGCCTGTCACAATGGGACAGAGCAGCAGTAGTCTCACAACAGCAGCGCCAGAAGATTTGCCTGCTGCTGCGAAACTTTCTCATTGTGTCACAAGTAAAAATCTAACCTGGTAAACTGTAGAATGAACTAGCTTAAACAGGGAAGAAAAATGTGTACTTTAGAGTAATTTTGCATCCTTGCAAAATTATGCTATCACCCCCTAATTCTATGCAAGAGAATTTGGGGGTGATAGCATAATTTTGCAATTGTTGCGTTACACAAAAACGGTTGAAACTCCTGAGTAATGATAATGCATCGGTTTAATATAGCGCTTTTTTGGACACTCAAAGATGCTCAACATGTCATTATTCTCTCACTCCATATGCGGTGGTGATAAACTACTATTGTAGGCACAACTGCCCTGGGGCACACTGGCACAAGCGAGGTGACCTGAATGTGCCATTGGCCCCTCTGACCACCACCATCCATTCATGCACACATCAGACTCCTTATAGGTAATGTAGGAGAAGTATCTTGCCCAAGGACACAACAGCAGGTTGGTACTTTACAGCTGCAGCCGCCCCACCGTGTTCCCAGAGGTCTCCCATCACAGTTCTATCCAGGCCCTGCCCTGCACAGCTTCAGAGGTCTGACATGATCTGGCTTTCGCACGCAGGCATACTTAAAAGTGATATATATTTCACTGTACATTGAAAGTGATAAATATTTCAATAAGATTTATGAAAGAAGTAAAGACCTTTAGTGTGTTTGATCTTGTACCAGTTTAAATGTGGGATTTGAAGCGGTTAATGTCAAAGTTTGAAAAATACCTTTTATTTTAGGTATTTGATTTAGACCTTACGTAGTCCTGATTGATTCCTGGCTCTGATGCTCAAGTATAAATGCATCTATAAGAGTTTTTTCATACAGCATTCTATTTTCTATTTTTTATTTATTATTTGATCTATACAAAAGACATGTTTATGTAGATTACATACATGTATCAAAATGACTACAGCCTACCTTTGTGAGTCCTCATTCCCATCCTTGCTGTCTAAAGAAGCCAGATTCTTGGCCAGACGAATTGAACGGTTATAAAAACGGTCCAGCTCCTCCATGATGAAAGTGAGGTCTGAAGAAAGGTGTGGAGCAGCTGTGAACCTCCAAAACAGAGCAGGGATGTACAGTAGGACGGCAAAGAGGAGCAGGATGTACGGGAAGAACTACAAAGAATAGAATAGAAACTGGGAATAATTTATTTGAAGACATGCAGTCATCATTTTTGTTTCATTGTTTCATTCATGACTGTACCTTATGTAGCCATAGTGGGGTGTTCTCTGATTGCTCCTGAACTGCTGCCCAGCAAAATGAATCCACATAGTACGCTTGTCTCCAGGAGAAATTTGTTGGAGCAAAGCAACTGATTTGTGTACCTATCAAACACAAAATATATAAAATAGAATTCACACTTTCAATGTCTATCAATCTACAATTCATTTGCATTGAATAGGTTATTATTCTTCCTGTTTTTTTTCTATACAAGAGGCTCATCCGTGCTTGCATAATTCAATAATGATACATGTGATGAGATTTTGGCAGTAACAAATAACCTCTATCATATGACCACACTCACTGTACATACCAACCCTGTTCCATGGTAACAACATGACCCACTTATAGATAGTCAATGTTGTATAGCAGTCTATTTCTGAGGCGAAGAGAATTTGAAGTGACAGAGTTGCACTTTCATAGTTGTTGTTCACTTGTTGTGCTTATTTCTACTTTCCCATATTCAACTATTTCTAGTTGAATATGGGAATGCCCTAAGTCTAAAGCATGTTTTCTGTTCAGTGTAAAAGTTGTTCTCCCCTCATATGGTGTGTATATATTATAGTTCAAAGGACCAGTGACTTTGATAAATAGACAGAGTGCCTGACGTTTTAAGAGGATTATAGATCTCCAATTAAACAAACCCCCATTGTCTATATGTCACCATTTACTTTCAACAACAGAAGCCATTGGAATTTAGTTTATCAGTTACAGTCTGTCAGGGTGTGATACTGAGACGAGTGGAGTCGCTACACACCCCATGCACTCACATTTGTCAAAAACGTCCACGCAATATGAAATTCACGCTCGAACTTGAAATAAATATGAACAAAAGCCGGGTTTTGTGTGTAAAGGATTAACTTTCAGCGCGTGCTCTTCAATTTGCCATCTTCACACTGTCATGTGCACGGTGTTAGGGAAATGGAAAGGCTTCAGTTAAAACTAAGAGTAGAAAGAAATCAATCGCCACAAAGAGGATGATGGTGAACCTGCTGCGCTGTCCCGTCAGTCAGAGCCGTGTCAGCGGGCTCGTCCGAACACTAGGGGGCGCTATTGGCGACATCAAATTTACATTGACATTAAATGATGATTAAAAAATAGAGTTTAAAGACACGGCGGAGGCTAATTCACTGTGTGGTAACTATTATGCGTTGCTCTAGCCCACAAAACGCAATTTACACGTACATTTAACCAAAATGTGTTGATAAATTTGTGTTTTATTATGTGTTCTGGCACTTAGCAGCTACATTTATTGTTACTGTATTTTTCTATTTATTTTTTGCATATGCATAATGATTATAGAAAAATCCCCACGTCACTGGGATAGATAAAGTAAAGTATGGTTTATTACATATTTTCCAAGACCATATAATAAGACTATTATAAATGGTATCAAAGTAAATAATTGCACCTCATTTTTTACATATTTCTTTAATGTATTTATTTATAGTTTAAACAGTTTTTGAAGCTTCTGGTGAAATGGTGGAATGCATTTTCGGCAGCTGCGTCTCATTTACGGCAGTGTGCAGATTACAAGAAGAACACACGGCTCGTGAGCATGGATGGATCCAGCTCGTGAGGGAAACACGGAGGGAAAGGGACCAGAGGGGCTAATGTAACGACACCAGGTAGAAAACAACAGTATTTAAGTCATTTAGATTTCTGCGACTGCCAATTTACTCACTTATGAGCAAATACATAATTGAGTTATCCTGAAATTTGGCGTCAATGTATGGTCGATGCTTCTTGTTAGCATATGTTCCTTACCATATGTTGTTAAAAGCACAGCGACTTAAGTTATAGCAAGTATTTAACGTTACCAACGCCAACTCTAGAAAGATAATTATGCATCTGTTCGAACTATCGTCACCCTTTGATGGTTAACTATACTGTGTGTTTTGCTTGGAAATCTTGCATTGTTTACGTAAAGACTACATTGGCTCGTAGCTGCAGTGAAAGTCCCCTGAGGGCAACCCGTGTGAAATTCCTATTGATTTATCAGCTGTGCCTGTGCCTTTTTATATTTGCGTGTTCAATTACAGCATGAGAGAAGAGGAACGCATATGATGAGAAGGACAGTTTTGGGATGAAGAATGGAAGGACTGGGCGAAGAGGAAGTGAAGTTCAGCTCTAGACCCTTCCCATGGGTCGGTCCAAACAAAAAGGAGGCCTCAACTTTGCTGTGGAAACTCAAAGATTGTTTTTCCGACAATGTAACATCCTCTGCCAACTCCTATAAAGAAGTGAGTGAGAACTTAATTCGGTTTTTGTGACAAATATGTGTTTAGTGGATAGGTTAGGGATTGAAATGTGTTTTAGCGTTTTACATTTTGTTAATGTAAGTCAAAACATTGGTATGAAGGCCATCACTTAAGATAAACATTATCTTGGTGTTTCTTGGAAAGGGCTTTGTTTTCAGTTTAAATTCAAG